>JACFYI010002230.1:359741-378838 GCA_014898755.1 Handroanthus guayacan
GCTCATGGATCAGATGGAGCGCGGCCCCATGCCCCTCAACGCCCTCCCAATCGCTGTAGTTAAGTCCTCCCCCAATAATGCCAATAGTAATAGTAATAGTAGTAATCATGGTTATGGTAGTTTGTATTCCTCTTCAGCTGATTATTATTCTTATCATAATAACATCAACAATAGTGGCGGTGATGGTGGTGGCTCTGACGAGAGTGATGAGAAATGGAACTCGGTTCATGGTATAGAAGCTGCCACAAGAAATAAGGCCAATGGTGTTAATAATATCGCCCGTAGAGGCGTGAATAGTGGAGTAAGAATTACAAATAGAGATCTTATGGAGAGGGGATTTGGTGGCAACGGCAATAGTGTTGTGAGAGCTTTGAGAAATCCACTAAATGAAAAACAAAAAAAGCAGTATTATGATGGTGATGATAGCGAGGATGATGATGATGATGACGACGACGATGATGACGATGATAATGAAGATGATGTGGAGGAAGGAGGAGAACATGGTGGTGGAGGAACGGAAATAGCAGCAAAAATTAGGGGATTTGCCAATAGCTTTATGAAAATGGAGAATAAAAAGATTGAGATGATGCGGGAGACAGAGATGCAGCGGATGGAGATGGAGAAGAAGAGAACAGAGATGATTCTTGAGGCACAAAGAAAACTTATTGATACCATTGGTAGGGCATTTGGAGCTCATAAAAAAGCAAAGATGGCTCAAGAAACTTGATTGCCATTTTTGATTGCTAAACTTTTATTTTTCGTTCTAGGAAATAATAATGGCTTGAGTGAATCCGTAGTCTTGTGCTAGCTTTTAAGGTTGTTTTCTACTTTGTTGGTGTACAGACAAGTTTGTGTTTTTGTAGTACTTGCAGTTGGTTGACCATTACAATGGGAACAGTTTTATCTTATTCCCAGTTTCCTTTTTATGTGCAGGTTTTGTATATTTTAGTTTTGTTGTGTGTTAGTGCAATTAGTGGTGCTCATACAAAGGGAATTAGATGAACAATTTGCCTGGTTGAATAATTTTGAAGTGGCTGAGGAATCCAATGTGATTTTATAATGCTGTCCTGCAACGATGAGAGTGTTTGGGCAATCTTATAAGCTATTCGAAGTATGTTACTATTTGAAAGTGCATTTCTTAGATTAGTTTGCAAGAAAGAATTTTGTAAAGGTGTTTAAATAAGATGTTAGGATAAGTTCTTTTGAAAATTTGAAAAGTTTTTAGCTTATTTTAAGATCTTAAGATTCTTCATCAAGACTTGCAATAATTAATATTTTACTTATATTTTAAGAACTTCAAAATCATCATCTTCTTCTTTTCAAATACTTCAACAATTTATTTTTAAAATAAAATACCATTTTATAAGTTTTAATATTATACTATAGTTTGAATAAGTTCAGTGAGACACTTCTTTATGATGTAAAGCTTTATTGGACTCCTTGGAGTCTACATGATGGGAATAATGTTTACTGTTTTGCCACGTTCCATGTGTAAACCCTGTTCCATCCCGAGTTCATAAATAAATAGGCATGGACAAATTAGAAAATAAGACAAATTACGGAGAATTAAAATTTTAAAAAATAAAAAGAACATTATTCATAGCAAACAACGGAGGCTGCGGCAATTGCTGACTCAATCCAAACTCCAACCGGCAGCAACTCAAAACAAACAATAAGCACAGATAAACATAAAGAACATAAACCAAATAGCAAATATCCTAAACCTAAACGTCTGACTCTTAATCTCCCAAATTTCCTACAATAATCACTACAACTTAGCCCAAAACAGATAAACAAAACCAATATACTAACAACAACTTCAACCTTACTTAGATCAAAGTCAAATCAGTCTGAACTGCATCTTTTAGTTTCCTCTAATTTCAATCCCATCTGTCCGAGCTTACCAGTTCCTCAGCTGGCTTCCTGAAGTTAACAGCCAAACCAAACTTTCCGTTCGATCTATAACCCCACATCTCGACCCAAAATCCCGTCTCCACATTGTTGCATTCAACAAGTTTCCACCATTGTGACTTCAAAACTAACATCCCCAAACTTCCCCATCTCGCCAATTGCAGCTTATAAAATTTTTCCTCTTGATCAACTGCATAAACCTCTAGCCCTCCTTTAGTCTCATACACAGTCCTTCTCTCTTCCTCTGTCAAGAACTCCATCAGTTCCTCACACTGAGTCAGAAATATCCTGTTTTGATCTTTTCTGACATCAGATTCTTGGAGCCTTTTCCTGTACAAGAAAGCGGGTTGAGTCCAGTTTTGTGACTCAATTATTCCGAGGAGTCTTGGGACTTGTTCGATGGTAGGGATTGGTTCTGTTGTCTTATGAGGAGCAATAGTGCTTCTCTTTCTCGGTTTCACTGATTTTGATCCGTATTTGTCATCGCTAACAGCAATTCTCTTTCCCTTTCTCTTCACAGATTCTCCCCTGTTTTCATCACTATTCATATTGCTTGAAGAAGAATTCTGAGTACCCTTATCCCGAGATTCTTCAGAGGATTTCTTTTGCGTTTCTCCCCAGATATTTCTCCAAGAACCCTCTCCTGCATAACCAGTAGCAGAATTATCGATGCCCTTTTCATCATATTCTCGAGAGAGCTTCAAATCAAAACTTGTGCTTTGTCCACCACAAACACACGGAGAAGTTGTAGGGAAAGATATCGATGGCATGGGACCGTGTGCTGATCGTCCATGCATGATATAACAATTGCTTGGACCAACAATATCCAATCCACGTAAAGCCAATGCCAATTGATCCTCCAGGAACCTTCCTTTCTTCTTGTATTGTCCAACTCTTGAAACATGAGAAGAGCTTCCACTAGACAACCTTAACGCCGTATCCTCATGATCATCATTAGATGACGTGGCAACCTCAGTACCCTTTCGATCAAATTCTTGAATATTAAGGTCTTCTTCAACGTCATGAAAAGAGCTTCCATAGAACAACCTAAACACCGTATCCTTATGATCATCATTAGATGACGTAGTAACCATGGAACCCTTTCGATCAAGTTCTTGAATATTAGCGTCTTCTTCAACATCATGAAAAGAGCTTCCACAGAACAAGCTTAACACCGTATCCTTATGATCATCATTACACGTAGTAACCTTAGAACCCTTTTGATCAGATTCTTGAATATTAAGGTCTTCTTCAACGCCATGAGAAGAGCTTCCACAGGACAACCTTAACGCCGTATCCTCATGATCATCATTAGATGACGTAGTAACCCCGGGACCCCTTCGATCAGATTCTTGAATATTAAGTTCTTCTTCAGAATGAGTAATTAATGTTTCACCAAACAATCTAATTTCAGTTTTCTTTGCCGCCATCGTATAACAATTAACTAAAAACGAAAATTGAATGTAATTTTGGCGTGTTTGGTTTTGATTTTTTCTATGTAAGTGTATGAAGAGAATATGAGCTGAATGTGTTTGGAGCAATGCTGCTTATATAAGAACTCATTAATTCCCATCTTCTCGTTGAAGTGGGGAATGATGAAATATATTTGTTTCCTAATATAAAACTGAGTTAAGCTACATCAGTTTCCTTTTCCTTATTCAAGTAAGGGAGTAGAGGTATTTGTATCTGATAGGAGTTTGTTTCTTAATATACAACTACTTATTTCTATATTTTCATTTAGACTAAATAAATCAATTTATACCTTTATTTATGGTAATGTTTACTTGGCTTGCACGAATTATAATGTGAAATATGTAATTTTAAAATTGATGTTTAACTTCTTTTTTTTTTTTTTTTAAATATTTACTTTCCTTTTTAAAAATTTTTGATGCTTCTATGAAGATATGTCTTATAAATACTAGCTTATTTTGTTGAACCAATAACAAATGGTTAGATTTCACAAATATGTATGTAGCGTCTTTATTTTTATTTTTATTTTAAAAACACTATATTAATATAATGTCTATGCAATCCATCTATCAGTTGTGCTACATATAAAGCATTAAATCCTTACATATATACGAATGAAGTGTGTATTATATCGTAGTGTATATGAATTATATTTTTTAATTATTTTATGTATCAAGTGTGCACTTGCGGTGTCATACAAGCCAAGTTTGACGAGCTAGCTCAAAAACTCAACTCGAGCTTGAACAAACTCAACTAACTTTAATTATATTTATATGTATATTTTGATAACGATATATTATATAATATATAATATTATATGTTTATGATTAAACACAAATAAATAAATTTAAAAAAGAACTTAATAGTAAGTATTAGTTAATATTTCAAGCTCGAACTTAAATAATAAAAAATAAGCTTGTAGAGGTCGAGTTCAAAATATATAACTCGAGTTCAATACCATACCTGAATGGATCCAATTAACAAGATCCATACCTGAATTCAAATCCAAATCCAAAAATTAAAAAAAAAAAATTGTACTTCTATATATTCATAAAAAAATTAATATAATAAATTCACTATTCATAAAAATAAATAATTTTAATAGTAAAATCACATATTATGAAGAAATAACATTAAAGGCATAGACATTAATATTTAGTACTAACATTAAAATATATTACCATTTAGATTTATTAGATAAAAATCATAATTAAATCATATTACACGAGATTTGAATTTATTTGTTTAAATTTTATTTTATTTGTGTACATATATTTATATTAAATATTAATATTATCGGATTCAGATCTTTAACAAATCTGGTTGCTTAATTTCATAGTTGATTCATTTATTTTAGATTACAGATATTTTTAATCGAATTCAATCTATCGAATATTTTAATCGATTAAAAACCCTAAGGTTCGGATCAAATTTGGATAAAAATCACTCCATAGACAGCCCTAGGTTTCACAAGGCGATGTTCCCTCCGCATTTCATGCATTTCTCTTTTAAATCTTTGGGCGCCTTGTTAATTTCCTTTTCTTCTTACCCCAAGGCACAGCCCCTTTTAGTGGCCCTGTACAACTACGGCCCAAATACATTTAACCCATAACCGGCGCATTTTAAGGCTTTAATCTGGCTAACTTTCTTGAGCCCAAAACCGCCGTCCCCATGGATGGGTCGCCCCCGCTTTCGGCTCAACTCACAACGTTACTGCAGACTGTTCCACTCTTTTGGGCCGCTATATATAACTCACAAGTCTAATCCATATTTTTTCCTGCAGCCCACCTTTTTCTAGCCCAATAGCATCCATTTCGGACCAAATTTATCAGCACATTAATTGCAACTGTAATTTGTAATTCCATTTCCCTGTAAGGAGGCGAGCAGACGACCTTGGAGCACATTAAATCCTCGGATATGCAGTACAACCGATAGTCCAACTTCATCACCATTTATAGCATCAAAGAAACAATAAACAAATTGTAAGCTAACAATAACAAGAAGTGGAATCCATAAAATTGCATCATATTTCATTTTTAAGAAAAAAAGGAACTAGAGTCCTCCATGAGGAACCTCGTACATACAGGCTATAACCTGGAATATGTGAATCATCCTATACTTAGGACGTCGCTTATGCTAAATTGTACATTCGGAACAAGTACGCCACGTCTCTTATTACAAAAATTAACATACATGCGAAATAAGCTTCATAGTTCTGAAAACTTGATAATATCACACAGCAAATTCCATTCAACTTCCAATGTTCATAGAAACTCCAGTTGTGCAGTTTTTCTTTGGCCCCTTCACAAGTATTCAAGAGAAACTCATGAACTTGATCGCATACCTCAGTTTTTGTGCTGCAGTCTCCCGCTTTCTGCACCAGCATATGGATCAATGGTGACATTGATTACAGTAGGCTTCCTTGCAGAAAAAGATTCATCAAGTGCAGATTTTAGTTCATCAGGGGTCGCAGCAAGATAGCCCTTTCCTCCAAAAGCTTCGAGGAGACGATGATACGCTGCACCAGGAACAAAAGATGTAGGTGCAGGATCATCCTTGTAAGGCCCCGAGATTTCATCCGGATTTCTCCTGTCGCCACCATAAACTCCACCATTATTGAAGACTATAACCACCACAGGCAGATGATATCGAACCAGCGTCTCAACTTCCATAGCACTGAATCCAAATCCAGAGTCCCCTTCAACAGCCACTACTAGCCGATCAGGTGATGCCACTGCAGCAGCAATGCAATATCCAAGACCAACACCCATTGTGCCCCAAGTCCCAGCATCCAACCTAGTCCTCGGCTCTGTTTGAACCAATACCGCTCGTCCAATATCCATAGTGTTAGCTCCTTCAGAAACAAGTATAGGTGCAGGACTACCCATACCTAAAATTGCATCCCTAATAATCCTCATTGGTGTCATAAAGTTAAAAGGCACTACATTCTTGGCCAACTGCACCTCCATTTTTGCCACATTATCCTCGCTCTTATTCCTTATAGCCTCAACCCAAGGATGAGATTTCCCCAAACAAAAGGGATCGTCCTTCATCTCCTTGTGTATCATTCCAACCACATCTTTGGCATCCCCTACTATCCCCAAACATGGTTTTCTCAACTCAATCTCTTCCCTACATACATCAACAAGTATAAATTTCACATCTTTCGACCACTTAGGTGGCTCCCCAAAATGCAACAACCAGTTCAGCCTCGCACCAACTACCAATGCCACATCACATTTCCCAATAGCCATTGACCTTGCAGCTGTGGCCGCAAGCTCATGAGTATCCGGGAGCAACCCCTTTCCCATTGGAGTTGGCAGAAAAGGAATTCCAGTACTCTCTACTAACTTGGTTAACTCATTTTCTGCTCTAGCATAAGCAGCCCCCTTTCCGAACACAATCAAAGGTCTATGCGCAGTCCTCAACAAATCCACAGCCTTTTGAATTTCGGAATAATTAATCCTGGGCTTCTCGATCAAATCTTTGTTTCTAGAGTTGAGGGCTTCAGTTATCAACCTTTCGGCCTCGGATTCATCAACAGTCTGATGAAGGACATCTGACGGGAGGTCCAAATACGTCCCACCAGGACGACCAGCCACAGCCCAATCAATGACACTGAAAACGGAGGCAGGAATTTTGGTGATATCAGTAGCTTTAGCGGAGAATTTGGAGAAGGGTTTAACCGCTGCGAGTTGATCAAGCTCCTGGAAGTCGCCACGGCCAGTGTAGCTCTGCTCGGAGGAGCCGGAGATCATGACCATAGGCCAAGCGTTGGCGGCGGCGTTGGATAATCCGGCAAGTCCATGGACGCAACCCGGGCCAGACACGGTGAGGAGAACGCCCGGGCGGCGCGTGAGGTAGCCGTAAGCGGAGGCGGCGTAGCCCGCGGATTGCTCGTTGTGGAAGGCTATGAATCGGACGCCGAGGGCTACTGCTCGGTTGGCGAGTGACGTGACAGGAATACCCACCACTCCGAACATCTTGTCGACGCCGGCGCGTGCCAGGCACATGGCCACTAGAGTGTTGCCGTCAACCTTTTCCGCCATTTATATCGACTGGATTAGAAGGATAACTACAACTGAGAACCAGCCGCAGCAAGAAAGGAAAATTCAACAATGAGACAAAGGAGAAGGAATATGATTTGGCAAGGTAGATGTATGATTTGCTATTAATTTATCGTTTTCTTCAAGAAATTCCGATAATAAAAATAATCTAGATTAAACAGAAAAAGTTATTGAAATTCCAAAGTAAGCTGGAATGCTAGAGAATCAAAGCAAAGATCCAAAGATTACAATGACCCAGATCAGATCAGTAGGAAAACAGAATTCTGTGCAGAACCAAAGAGTATGACTCAAGAACCCTAATTTATAGCAAGACAGTAGACCTCAAATAACTTCGTAATTATGATTAAAAGAGGCCAAAAGCAGTCTTGATTGAAGGCCAAGAAAGTTAAATCCGCCCCCTTTCCTGGAATTTCAGGTGCAAGTCATTGGAGCCGTCTCCTGGCACGTTTCTCTCCCAGCAAACCCGTTTATTCCTGCACTACCAAAAATGTAGTCCACTAAAATTAGAAACGCCCTTCCCTAGTTTTTTAATATTATGAAGAAGACGCCCTTCCCTAGTTAATTCATCAAAAACCCGCTTCTTTATTCAATTTCAGATTGCATGAAAAACTTTCCAACTTCAGATGTTTGACAGTGTTGGTAAAATAGAATCAGGAATGTGTTTATTAGGCCATTGGCTTAAGTTCAAATCCCACTTGAAATACTCCCCCTCTATAATCTCAAACAAAAAAAAAAAAAGAAAAAGAAAAAGAAAAAGATAATGTGTTTGTAAAATAATTTAAAGAGAAAAAAAAAAGAAATTAAAGATATAGATGAAATGGAGTTTGGAATATGGGCTTATGTTATGTCTTTGAATAAAGAAATATTATTCATAACGTTACAAACAGTGGAAACTGCTGCAGCAGAAACCTCAAACGACTGACTCAATCTAAACTTCTAACAGCAGCTACTCAAAACAAACAAAAAACACTACAAACCAAAAAATTTCCTAACAAACAACTTGATCAACCGAAAATATACAACTCTAAACCGTGTCGTTTCCTCCAGCGATAATCCCATTCGGACCTTCATGCCTCTGCGCTTCTGGTTCTTCAGCTGGTTTCCTAAAGTTGACAGCCAAACGCACCTTCCCATCACATCTGTAACCCCACATCTCAGCCCAAAATCCTGTCTCCACATTGTTCCTTTGAACAAGTTTAATCCATTGTGATTTCAAAACTAGCATATGCAGACTTCCCCATTGTGCCAAATTCAAGTTATAAGAGTTTGCCTCTGGATCAACTGCACAAAGCTCCAGCCCTTCCTTTGTGTTATACACACTGTTTCTCTCTTCGTCGCTTAAGAACTTCATTAGTTCCTCGCCTTTAGTCAGAAATAGCCTGTTTTGATCTTTCCTGATATCAGACTCTTGAAGCTTTTTTCTGTACAAGAAAATGGGTTGAGACCCGTTTTGTGATTCAATTACTTGGAGGAGTTGTGGGAGCTGTTCGATGGTAGGAATTGGTTCTGTTGTGTTATGAGAAGCAATAGTGCTTCTCCTCCTCCTTTTCACTGATTCTCCCTTTTCGTCATCATCCTGTCCCCTTCTCTTCACCGATTTTGCTCTGCTTTCGCCATTGTTTCTTGAAGAATAAGAATTGAAGGTGCCCGTACCGTCGGATTCTTGAGAGGGTTCCTTTTTCTTGGATTTCTTGAGGGTTTTTCCTCTATTTCTTGAAGTACCCTCTCCAGCATTATTACCAAAATTTTGGGTGCCCTTCTCATTAGATTCTTGAAAGGGATTCCTCCGTGAGAAATAAAAACTTGTATCGTATCCGCCTGAAAAACAGAGAGAAGTTGGAGGGAAAGATCTCAATGGCGTGGGACATAACACCGGTCCTCCATGCATAATATAATTATTGCTTGGACCAGCAATATCCGGTCGACAGAAACTCAACGCCAATTGATAATCTGGCAACTTTCTTTTCTTCTCATATTGTCCAACTCTTGAAACTTGATAAGAGCTTCCACTGGACAACTTTAACGATGTATCTACACGATCGTCACTAGAAGTAGAAACCTCGGAGCCGTTTCGATCAGATTCTTGACTAGTAAGGCCTTCTTCAGGTAATGAAACGTTACCTTCGCCACCACTCGCTATGCTGATATCGTCGACCAGTTGATCATCATAATCGGTTACTGAAACATGAATGTTTACACCAAATAACCTCATCGGTTTATTTGTCTTCCCGGCCTGCATCTTGAGTTTTCCTACTAATGATTCACTAACAAGAAATCCTGAATGCGATTTGGACGTGTGTAATCTGTAGTTTTTGTGCGTGTATGCGTATGAAGAGAATATGAGTTGAAAGTACGTAGAAAGTTTTGGAGCATATGCCTTTATATAAGACCTTAATTTTTCCTTTTCCTCGTTTAAATGGGAATAAGGAAATATGTTGTTTTCCAAGTGGAATTTCGTTTCCTAGAACCAAACTGACTTATTTCTATTTACATTTAAATTAAAACATGTTTCGATTACCATATTCAAGTCGGAAAAAGGAAATATTGTAATCCGATAAAATTTCGTTTCCTAATATAAAACTACTAATTTCTATATATACATTTAGCGTAAATCAATTTAATCTGTATATATGGTAATATTTAGTTGGCTTCCACGGAAATTTGACAAAATTTATAGTTTTAAAATTAATATTTAACCCTGTCGTATTTACTTTCCTTTTTAAAAATATTGGTGCATTAGCTTTAATTTATAAATTAATCAAATATGGGTAGGCTTTATAAGCATGTATTATCTCATTTTGTATCTTATAATATGCAATATATTCCTGTCACGTCCATGTGCCTTTACAATTTCTACACAGGTCGTAATTTTCGTTTTCTTAGAAAAAAGAAAAAAAGAAAGTGTTTGATACTCAAAGAGTGAGCCCGAATCGAAATGATCTGTAAATTAAGAGGTGGTGCAATCCGCATATACAAATTAGGGCAACTTATTTCAATTTGATTTTCCTATTTTAATTTGTTTATCACGTATTTCACTCTATAAATACATTTTTTCAAAGACGCATTGTTATACTAAAACAACTCCATTACATCATGACACTTTTCGGTAGAAAACAACTGCAAATTCAGACTACCAATCTCTTAATTAGAAGTGCCTACTTGTAAACACGTTTTCAGTATAACAAATCAGAATCAAATATTTATTGAAAAAATTATTTAATATATAAAGGTAAAAATATCAACTACAATGAACTGTATGAACAGATTTTGTCTAGGGATTCCTTAAATGAAAGGATTTAGATTTGAATTCAAATACACCTCAAAGGCAAGGCACCATCCGGGCAATAATTGAAATTTTGATAATTTTAAAATCCAGCCCAAGAATCAATACCCCTTCCCGGTTAGTTCAAAAGAAAATTAAATAGTTTGACGCTTTTTTCCAATTAAATTCCATATCCAAATCTTAGTATTGGCCAGGACTTAATTCTTAGAACTTGAATTCTTCGTCGTAAACTTCCTCTCAACGATTTTAAATCCTTCAACCCAAACACAACAATGTACACGAATTCTTCAAAACCTCCAGCATTTTGAACCAAGTTCTATAAAATTCCACATCAAAGCTGGGAAAAGAACATTAAACCGGAATTAAAAAAAAAAAAAAGGGAAGGAGAGAGTGAAAAATGTGGAATAAAAATAAGAAAAAGAAAAAGAGAGCCAGATCAATATACAAAGTTGCAGAGGCTCAGGAAGCACTGATCACTATTTTGACAAATCTTAGCTAAAGTATACACAAGAATAATATTCACAGAAATTCCACAGCCTTTGGCCATAACAATGATGACTATCCCCTCAACAATACACGACTGAACTGATCTAATGTAGGCCAGACAAATATGGCTCCACAAGTTAGCTGGGAAATAATATTGGGGGCACAAAGAAAAGGAGAGACGAGACGCTGTACACCTACCTCTATTATCCGTCTATATCTTCCTCAGTAGTCCTAGGGCAATGCTAATATACAATATTCTCAAAAACTTGATCAGCCCAGCACGAACTCTTATCTACGATAAATGCCCTTGTAATCATGAGCTTCTTTTCTGAAAAAGTGCAAGTCACAATTAAACGAGAACATTCATAAAAAGTACTATGGAATAACAAGAAAGAATTGTGTGAAATGAGATGAAATTGAAGCAAGCAAAACGGGATAATAAAAAATATTTCCAGCTTCCTTTTTTCGTTAGTTCTGTTTCTAGAAACTTGTGTTTCCAGAAGGCCTAAAAACTATTGGAGATTTGTATTTTGATGAAGTTGTATTCTAAAAATGGAAAAATTAAGGGGGGAAAAACAATAATAGAGCTAGCATTCTTGAGTTTTCAGTAACATGACATGCAAGGATATAATGAAGATTTGACAAACCTGTACATTGTTATCTCTAAAGAGTATGTTGACCTGATATGGCCATGACCAACCGTTGATGCAATGATCTGTTGGCTGGCTTTCATTCCAATCTAGCGTCACTGGATCTACCAAACAAATTGCCACTCCCTGCTTGGAGAAGCTGTGCCTGCTGCTGAGAATGTAATGGCAGCAGCGGTTGCTGGTGCTGCTGAGGCTGCTGAACCTGTGATTGCTGCTGCTGCTGCTGCTGCCATTGTGAAGTAACATCATGCCTGCTCGGGGTTAAGCTAGCTGATGGTCTCTGGCCAAGCCCTTGGCCCGATTGAGGCACAGATTCACTTGAGTTAGATGGAATAGACACCAAGGAACTCAAATTTGTTGGTGACTTTAATGCATTTTGATCCAACAATGGTTCTGTAGCATGCCACTGATGAGCACTGGGTGGTGAAACAACTTGACCTACATTTGTTGCATTGTTACAGGCCTGAGGCAATGGGGTACTCATTTTATCCATCTCAACAGAGCTGCTTGTTGCATGCTGACCAGGATCAGAATCTTTACCTTGTGGTTTAGCTGAAGGGTCAGAACCAATCTGGCGATTTGGTTGAACTCTTTGAAGAGCCAATTGATTTTGATTCACCAACTTCTGTTGAGATGGTGTCTGCTGATGGTTTGACCCTCCACTGGCCATAGGTAGAGCGGAATGATGGCCAGAAGACACGACAGGAGGAGAAACTGGCGGAACATGACCTTGAGAGCTATTATTCGTCTGAGAAGTCATTTGACCATGTTTGGATGATGAGGCTGTTTGACCTGAATACATCTTTTGCTGAGGCAGGGATTGATTAGCGGATTGCGAAGCCACATATTGCCTTGTTGGTTGCACACTATTTAGTGCTGAACCAGTATACAAGCCCTGACCTTGCAGTAAGTGAGAGGCCAGCTCTCCTTTCTCCAAACACTGATTCCCTGGACTTGTTGAAACCCCATTTGACAGGGAGGTGTCAGACGGGTTGTTCTGATGCACCATCACATTCCCTCTACCAACTCCCTTCACAACCTTAGCTTGTTGAGCCTGTAACTGTTGTCGCTGCTGAGGATGTTGCCTATTAGCTTGCGCAAACTGATGAGGTTGCCTTTGCCGTTGCTTGCCCATCTGATTGGTTAACCCACTGGCACCTGCTTGGGCATTTCGTACAACTCCCTGTGTTGGCGTTGGATGTTTCTGCTGATGCTGAGGAATTGAATTCACTGAAGGAGCTGGACTCAACGAAGAAAGTGATACAGGTGGAGAACTTGTTTGGGATTGAACTTGTGAACTATTTGGTATAGGAGACGATATTGGAAGTTGAGGCTGTGACTGTACATGTGGCATCAAAGAACTAGATGTAGCAAACTGCTGTTGTTGCTGCTGTTGCGGTTGCTGCTGCAACAAGCGATGTTGCAGCTGCCGCTCTTTAGCCAAGCGAATTGCATAGGCTTGCTGCTGGGTGTTGGAGGCATGGTTTGCTGGTCCTTGAAAATGTGGGTGACGAGGACTAAGAACTTGAGGCTGTTGTGGAGATATTGGATGGGACGACTGATGATGGTGGGGGTACGATGAAACTGGTGAAGTTGTCTGATTGGGAAACGGGGAACTTAACCCACCAAAGTGAGACATTCCTTGGCTGTTTCCAGGCATCTGAAGGTCAGGCACCATCATTTGCCTTTGCGAATCCTGACTCAGGCCAGGCTGCAAGACCAGATAATTGTATGTCGTTAGAGAATAGTCAGATTGCTAAAACGAAACTTAGGAATGCATTCCAAATAAATAGCACAGAACCCAAAAGGAAAAAAATCTACCATTCAAGAACAGACGAGACACCAATCTGGAAAATAAATTTCAATTTCACAATAAATCAAGTATTTAATTCATGATGAAGAATCTTTATCACATATCATAACATGACAATTCTCCTAATAGATGTGTTCATATCAAACCGAGTAACTCATCTTTTGCCAACTCAATTAAGTATACCAACAGCTATGCAACTATAAAGAAACCTCCTCCCTACCTACTTTGGCAATATGTTTGATGTTTTAGTGAAATGTTAACACCACAATGCCACAATAAAAACACTCCCGAGTGATGTGGAAAACCAAGCGGGTAAAGGGAGATAAAAATATAATGACAGCATTCTGGATGAAAAAGACTAACTTCTACTCTTCTCATTAAGGATGTGACTACGAATTAGGCTAGTGTTTCTTCTCCAAATTCCTGTCCCTGAAAAGCAAGCCAAATACTAGAACTGAGATTACAGAGGAATAAAATAGATTTCTAACGGCATACCCGCATCATATGCAAAGATTCACGAGGTCTCAACATCGAGCTTCCTTGACCAGCACCTACTCCAGCATGCATATTTGCTGATGACATACCAGGAGAAACCATGCTGCCAGAATTTACCATAGATGATGAAGGAACTCCTTGGAACCCAGGTCTCGCCATTGGCAAGCTTCTATTAACACCTCCAATCATACCCATACCATTTCCACCATGAAGAACACGAACACCACGATCACTTCCTGGAAGAGCTCCAGGAGAGGAAATATTATGTTGCGGTATGTTTCTACCAGGCATCATTTGATTATACTGCTGCATCCTCTGCTGCTCATCTGCTGGCAATGATCCAGATCTGGGAACCACATATCTACCATCCCTACCGGACGACAAAAAGAAATGTCTGCTATCAGAAAGCAACAGAATCAACAGAAAATTTTGATTCCTTAACAGCTCATTACCTAGCGGATAAATTCAGAGGACCAGGTGAAGATGAAAAATTATTGCCAATCATCATATTTGCGGATCCTTGCAACGCAGAACTGGCACCAGATGCAGGAAGCATGGGAGCCAAACTACCCTGATTTGGGATAGCCAATCCACTAGAAAGAGGCCCTTGATAGCCAAGAGGAAGCATATCAGGGCCAGGAATGCTGGCATCACACAGATCCAGAGGCCTTCAAAGAAGCAAGCGTAATCAAATTTCCAGGGAAAGAAGAAAGAAGTCATGAGTCCCTCAAGCAAGAACGATTCAACTGTAAAAATTCCAACATGTCAAATGCAAATGATCAAATCAATTATGTATCTTACGTTAAAATGGGCCCTCCATTCAGGTTATTTGGACAAACTTGGTTATGAGAGCTATGAGGCTGCTGGAGCGGTTTGGGATCCTGTTCATTCTTAAAAGAAATCATGTTAATACTAAAATCATGATCAAGATAGATCAAAGAAGCAAAGCAGACGGTATCAAACAAATCAGGCCCACAGTCTACATCCATTAATTTTACTAATCAAAACAAATGATTGAATTATTAGTTATGATCAGTCCAGAGGAAGGGATGTGCCTAAGATGGTGCAATGAAGAAGTCAGTAATGGATTTAAGCACTTAACCATGAAATTGTCCCGTGACAATGCATAATAGGAGAGGAAAAAAATAAAATAAAATAAAAAATCCAAGACTTACCTTAGATAATTATCAGGTAAGCACATTAACTAGAATTTAGCAGTGGGATGCCAACAAAGGGTCCAATTGTAAAACCAGAATCAATTTCCTCCAAAGAGCAAAAGAATCTTAATAATTAATTCGCACCTCATGTAGAATAAGCATGCCAAACCACATTCAAAATCCAGGTAGGAACCATCCAGACAAAAAATATGCATAATATCTATTTTCAAAGCGAAATTTGAATCAATTAAACATAAAAAAGCACACCTCCACATAAAAGGCATAATCCTAGTTGAACTAAAACTTAAAGATCCAAAATCTAATGTGAAGAACAGGCAACAGGAGAGGGAAGTAAGATAGAACTCAAAGAACAAGCATATAGGGAGAACTTCGTTGTCATAATCTCCACTTATCGTATCAAAAAATACAGACAACTAAACAATTGTCAGCACAGAGTAATGATAAATGCTCAAGCGATATCTACACAGAGATATATATGACAACAATACATCCAATTCAATATAGATATACCTGAGTCTTACGACCATGTTGTTTCTGTCCAATCACTATTATCTTCTCAAAGTGAGATTTGAGGGTATCTTCTTCCATTGGACCCTGCAAACGTTGGAACAACTGTCTGGCACTTCCCTGTATGACATGCAGAAGCAAGATCCACAGTGAAAACCATCATACCAATCACAAGAAAATAGGATGCTTTTAAAAGGCCAGAACCATAATTCAAAGAAATGATTTGAGTTGAAATAACAAGTTACAATCATAAGTAGATGATTAAGCAAGAAACTGAAGAAATAACATTTACCTTGGGAATGCCAGGTAATGTAGAAGGATAAGGCTGTGAAGACCCAGAATCTTCAGCACTATCCGCCCCATCACCAGAAGTTCTATCCATCAAAAAGTTATGACGCTCCTTGCACTCTTTAGCTTTGCGGAATATGCTCTGATTACATACAAAAAAACCAAATAAATAAAACAAAAAATAAATTGAACAAAGAGACATTATAATCACATGTATTAAAACTCCTCTGAGAAAGATGTATATAATTTTATTTTATTTTTGTTTTAAAACAATCCTACCTTGAAATGCAAAGTACTGTTGATAGCATCACTTACGAGCTCCCAGTTGGGGCCGAGGTCATGTACCAGGACAACAAGAGCCTAATCATTAAAAAAAAAATAAAAAAAGTTATTCATATGATCATACCTCTAGAAGAATAAGGAAAGAACCATATCTCATGCTTTAAAGAGCAATTTTTTCTGTATGCTAATATATGCATATTATCCACTACAAACAAATCAACCTGATCCTCAAAGAGTGACCATGGAGTGCCTGAACCCAGCTGCCCAGATGGCATCTGAAAGAAATCAAAATCTTAAAGAGTTTCATACCACATTATGAAGCATCAACAAGAAAAATTGAAAGGGACAAAAGGTAATGGCAAACTGCATAAATACCTTAAGTGCTTTAGCTTTCCTACCCCGATCCCGACCACCAAGCATTTTCATAAATTTATTTGGATTGGACATATTACTCATTTGGGAGGCTACCGGAGAAGGAACAGTTCCACCACTTGGTGGTATATTGTCAAAAGAATTATCTTGAGGTTGTCGCATAATCTTGGGCTTCTTTGTCATGGGTTGACCCAATAAACCTTCGTAAGAGATGTTAAGTACATGAGATGCTATAAAGAATATATTGACCATCAAAAACCACCACTGGCTTTAAGGAGAACAAGCTTTACCACTGTTTCCATTAATCTCAAGTTGATAACTCTCAGACCTCTTCTTCGAATGATCCTTCTGGAACTGTAAAATAGAGCATACAACACTTACCACAGATATGCAAGCATAGATACAAAACTAGATCTCAAAGCCAAGAAAAGTAAAAGCTCACCGGCCAAATGTGATCATAAAACTAGGGGCACAGGCATTATTGTCTTTCCTTGACATTTGTTAAATATCAAAAAAGATGTACAATAGATTATGATGGAATTAAAGATAATAAAATCCCTCAGATTACACACCACCATACCTTAATATGTTTTATATATTATAACAAATCAAATCATCTAAATGTTTTAACCACGTTAAAAAGGCATGTCATGGTCTCTTGGCCAAAGTTTCATTTCTAATAAGCTAAATTCATCCAAAAGCACTGCATTGTAAGTTTAAAATGGTGATGATTTAGAAATAATTTTGCAAAACAAAACGTTCCAAACAACCCCTCATAGCAAACTTCTTTACAAGGGAGGCACATGTTTGCTGTTTTATGCCAGAAATTATCATATACTCAATTGCATGGAATGGTTCACCTGCTCATTTTGGAAACTTGAATCAACCTGCCATCTCTGTTCATATGCAGCATTCTGCCAAAAAAATACCAAAGAAAAAGTTAAGTAATTTGACAAATTGACGACAACGACAACAAACATTCTCAATGGTGTATGTCATAGTATACCGGATGCTTTGCTTTCTTCTTTTTCTTAGGCTTCGTTGATACTTCTGCAGAGTCAAATAGTAATTGCTTTTCGAAATCCCCAGTTGACTCAACTTCCAAACTATTGGGAACAACCATGCCACCCCGTAAAGTACTCTGGTCATCCTGAAATGAATTGGTGTCACCACTTGAAGCACCTGTTCTATTTGGCAGCTGAATGCTTCCAGATGCTCCGGCACCAAACGGGCTGATAACTCTCCTGGAAGCAGTTCGCACACGTTTTGTTGGGATTGACACATTAAGACTGCTGCCTGGCCTTTTTGCCAGAAATGCAGATTGTTGGGTCAATATTTTATTTTCAGCACAATGCATAGGCAACGAATCGGAGCCTAGTTCAAACGGCCTCGCACCATATGCATGTGTCAAGTGTCTCCGCTTCTTTTGGCCATATCTTGAAGATTTGCTACCTTCAAAGGCCACTGGCATGTTAAATGTGCTTGTTTCCCCCTCATCCTCATAATATGCATGATATTGGGAATCAAAATCTGATGTAGAGAAATCAATCTCATCAAAACAAATAATAAATTAGAAAGCAAAGGAGAATCAAGCAGAAAGTTGAATAAGATTTACCTGCTGCAGCATCACATGCAGATGTCTCCACTTCCTCTTCCACAGTGCCCCCAATCCTCTGAGGAAGAATTTTAATAATTTAGTAGAACAAGTACTACCAAAGTCCGAAGCCAAAAGGACAAAGATTATAATATAAAAATCGTAGTTGTAATATTCACTGATCCCAATAGATCCTAGAATAGATTTTAGTCAGCATTCAGTACAATTTATAGGTACATAAGAGCTACTGCCAGTTAACATTAATGCTCACCCTACATTAACCTATCAAGACCTCAACAGGAATCAGTAAGGAAATACGGCATATCCATGTTAATACTACAGATCTCCTACCAAATCCTCTCAGCAATGGAAATGGTCTTTTTATGCTTTAAATGATAATTCTGAGTTAATAATGAACCTAATGTAGACAGAACAAAGCCAGTTACAAGTTTCACATATCATGTGCATCCATAATATAATTGAAATGGTTTTCTTGTCTCTTAATGAGTATCTTCATAAGCTGGCCATCTTGAGAAACTCCGCCCATTTAGAGCTCCAAGGAAAAAAAATTCTACATAAGAATGGGTCTAATAGAACACTTATAACAAAAGAAAAAGGAAAACTGCCAAATATGAAGCAAGCAGTAAAATATAGGTAAAGATTAAGTTATATGCACACATATTGAGCAGCATATTTACCTC
>JACFYI010002230.1:378938-398920 GCA_014898755.1 Handroanthus guayacan
ACTATCCCACGTTCTCAAGTTCAAACTTTCATAAGCGATCAACTAAAAGCTTCAAGAAAAATAAGGCACGCAAAGCAAAGCAGAACTCAACTCATTCCGCATGCAATAAAGAATAACGAGAACTGCTCAAATGCCAATTACTAAAGAAGCTCAAATGTTTTGTGACAACTCGATACCAGAAACCCTCACTGCAATTCAACCAAAATGCATGAAAATGCACGCGTAATCGACAATTCTACACCCATTTCCCGAGAATTAAACCCCGAATGCAATAAAAAATGTGCAGAAATTTCCTTAGGGTTCGAGCGAACTTAAGCAGAGCTCAAAATTCTAGGATTCCTAGAGCTGGGAACGAGAAAATATTACCTGAATAGCGATTAATCACGAATGAATTGCAATCTAGGGCTTAAAAACCGGGAGACCTCTCAGAATTTTGGCTCTGCCCTAGGGTTTTGCTTTTGATGCACAAGGTACCTCAGCTCAAAGCAAGGTGACTATTTCTGCCCTAAAGTACGTAAAATATCAAAGCATTCCCCTCTAATCCAATATAGAGATGAACAGATATATACAACTATATGTATGCATATGCCAGTGTGTGTTTCTGCGTGAAATTTCAATGTAAAATGGTCTTTCAATTTCGTTCTGTTCGTGCTCGTTCACTCTCCCTACAAAAAGATTTCTAATTATTTATTCATTTTGTTTTCTCTGTAAAAACACTTCGAGTTCTCAGTGTGCCAGGAAGTGGGCTAAACGATGACAGAACTGGGCCTCTTTTGTTTCTGGTGCTTTTTGTCTTTGAGTTTGGGCTATGTTGTGTTTTGTATTACTTTTGGGCCCTCATAGAAACAATTCCTACATTGAGACTGATTGACATTGCTTCTGCTTTAAAAATAAGTGAATTTTACATAAAGAAGTTAAAAGTTAATTTAAAAAATGAGTAACAAAAATTGAGAGTGTTTATAATTTATAACTAAAATCTACTAAAAAATTGTAGGTGGTGTTTACAAAAAAAGTGATTTTCCATATATACAAATAATACTTTTAAATTTTAAATTATAAAATAAAGGTAATAAATTATTTTTACAAATTTTTTTAACTAAAAAGCAAAAGTTGGAATCTAAAAGCACCAACTGAGGTATTTTTCGATTCTGGCTAATTTTAGCCTAAAATCACTTTTATAAAAGCAGAAGTTGCTTTACCAAATACTTCCAAAATCACTTTTTATTAGCTATAAGCTAAAAGCTATCCCCAAAAGCAATGTCAAACACCCTCATTAACAAATAACTTTTTTGAAAAATTTTAATGGTATTGTTTGTAATAGCGTAACTTAGCATATTTACGTATATCTAAGAAAAAATAAAATTGTCTTTCTGGATTTTGTCCAGTTTCATTTTTTGTCAAATATCTAATGAGAGAGAATTTTCAGTATCTAAAACAATAAGAATTTACTTTCTTTTAAGCTTCATATCTAAATAATTGTACAGTTATTAACTCATAAGAATTTCATTCACTTTCGAAGGATTAAGTTTTGAATACTATTTGAATACATTTTCTATTATATTTTTTTTAACATGTTCTCATTAGATTCATTTATCTTTTTGCAAAATGAGTATGTAGCTATATTTGAAGAAATTTATATCCAACTTGATGATCTGATTGATTTACTTATTTTAAGAAAATATAATTTATATATCTGTAGAAATATGCACAGAGGCACTTAATAGTTAATACTATTGATGCTAATAAGTTTGTCACACATTAGAAGAATTGAATGAATTGAGATGGTTTACAAATTATCCTTCTCTTACTCTTTAAACATTTGAGTGACAAAACTTTCCACCACAACTCGCCGAGCCCAGTTGTGCGGGCCTGTAACCCAGCGGGGGCAACGTCCCTTTGGTCGAAGGCGATTTATGCTGCATCTTAACCCTAAATCGGGGGTGGATTCGAGGCCACTGGGAGATATTCAGATTAGATTGAGGACGATCCCCAACCAAGTTAAAAAGAGGAAAAAAAAAAACAAAAAACTTTTCACAACAAGTGCCTAGAGACAATATCTCAAATCGGTCAAACTTTTTCATGTCAAATGACAAATTCAAACATCATTAACTATGATTTGAATGACAAAGACAATTCAATTAATCACGTTGTAATTAGAAAATATACTAGACTTCAGCATGATTAATGAAGTTTCGAAAAAAATCTTATCCTCACGTCCTAACAGCTATAACGATGAAGAGCAATGCATGACCATCACACATGTCGCTGTCATTACTTTATTATGATAATCCAATAACTAAATCAGCTAGTTGAGGACTTTAACAAATATCAAATACTCAAATTTAACCAAAATCACAATTAGCGAGCGGCCATACCGTAGGAGTTTGATGGCATGTATCATTATGGTATAAAGCATGACCTTGTAAACAAATAAAACAAATTAATAACATCTATCGTACATCACCAAATCAGTATGTCTACAAATGAACTAGGGTTATCCAAAACGATTAGTTAATAAAAACCGATATCATGCAGTTCTTACCATCTATTTCAAGTCACATTTCATTGTTTATGTTATAGTCAACACGTGTCACACGACAAATGTACAGTTATTTCTTCAAATAAACATGTTGACATAAATCATATATGCTTGGCGTGCATTCATACAGTGAAATAGTTGAAACAACATGCATCCTTCAAAGTAAATCATCTACAGGAAGCGAGTTCTTTTTGAAGCTCCTTAGCATGGCTACTCATTCCACTAACTGAATATGCTTTTATCATCGTTCTATACGTAATCTTATCCGGTTCACAGCCCCTCCTCCTCATCATCTCAATCACCCCCTTCATCTCCGCGAAGCATCCCATCATCCCATAAGCATCCACCAAGCAGTTAAAAAAGACGGTATCGAGCATAACATCAGAATTATCAATGAATCGCAATACAGCTGCGATCTTCTCAGCTTTTCCGGCATGTCCATAAGCTCTCACAAGGGAACAAAGGGTGACACGATTGGGTTTTATCCTCTCTGACTGCATCAGCCGAAACAAAAACTCCATCTGTTTTAAGTCACCAGCTCGTCCGAATGCATCTATGACTATGTTGTAGGTGACAAGAGTCCATGAAAAGTGATACCTCTGCATGTATTCCATTACAGTGCTCATTTTCTCATAGTTTCCGGTTTTGCCATAGGAATCTAACAGTATGTTGAATGTCTTGATGGTGGGCTCGATGCCAGCACTCTGAAACTTCTCATAGCACTTCTCCATCATTTCAATCTGTCCACTGCCGCCAAAAGCTCTCAATGTGGAGTTCATGGTCCATACATCGGGTTGACACTCCCGTTGCCTAAGCATCTCCACGAGTAACGATTCCATCTCCATGAACCTGTAAGCCATAAAAGATGAAAACAACATTTTGAGTTGATAAAGAAATGTGGATCAAAGCACTATTCATGTATTGTACATTTATGCAAATAGAGGTCAAGAAAACTCTATGGAAAGATGGTGGTTTAATTCCGTGGTGTCTAAAAACACATATGGGACAAAGAAATCATGGTCCGAATGAAAATACTAGTGAAAGTGAAGATCTGGACAGAAAATGATGGGACAAAAACATTCTTAGCTGGAAGAGTTGTGACAGTTTTAGTTACAATAATGTCAATCGTGTATTTGGCGTCAAAGAGAATAAAAGGGAACTTACTTCTTAGCTTTTCCATACGCATCGAGGAGAGTATTATATGTTATTGTGTTGGGTTTGATTCCCTGCATTTGCATATCAGAAAGCAGCCATTGCACTTTGTCAAAGTCAAAAACTTGGACGCACGACTTTACAAGGATCGAGTACGTGAAGACATCAGGTTGACAGTCAGAAATCTGCTTCATTTGTTCAAGAATAGAAAATGCTTTGTCAAAATGGCCACTCCGGCTGTACGCAGACATAAGAGCAGTGTAAGCATCACGATCCGCAAGACAGCCTTCATCAATCATCGCTTGAAATAAGGTATGAGCTTTCTCAGGTTGCTTGCATTTTCCAAGCATAACAATAAGCTTGATGTATATACCAGAGTTGGGCCTGTACCAGAGTTGCTCTCGAAGGAGTTCGAAAACCTGAAAACATTATTGTGAATATCAATTACGGAACTTGTGAACTTACACAAAACATGGTGTAGGAATCTAAAATGAGAATATGATTACTACACAAAGTTTCAAATCATTTAAGCTTGAAAAAAATGTCGCATTCATATAACTCGCATCACATACAAAAAATTGACTGGGGTAAATAACTGGGAATGCATACTTTGCTGCATAGCAAACCTGGCACTTCACAAACCTGGCACTTCACATATCCAGCTATAACTCAATTCCTTTGGAACTTTTTGACACATCCTCGTCCATTTAAATTGCAAATTTGAGGTTTTTCTCCTGCTTGAAATTTTCCCCACAGAAAAACTATTGTCGCCTAAAACAAGTTTTGTCCGAATCCCTTCCCCCAGTGCCAAGTGACAGTTCTACCAGTAGTCAACTTTGTCCGAATCCAAATGATTCGGCTCAGCATTTCATCTTTCGCATGCAATTTCGAATCATTATCACACTAAAACCCCATCGTATAGCAGCATTACACACCTAAGGCAACTGCAGAAAGCCCGGCTCCTCCTAATATTCTCCAATCTCATGAAACACCATTCAACCCTAAGCCTCCAACAAGAGGAAGAGAAACCAGTTTCTCCTCAAATACCACACTTGGACCCTCTGTTCGAACAATAAATGTTTCATCTCTTACCTTCTTATTGCATTCAGACTGCAATATAAGAACCAGTGCTTATTCGAATAGATGATCCAAAACGCAAACATAGTGCTATACAAATAAACTGTGGCAACCAAAATCCCATAAACACATCTATTATGTTAAATTCACATAATCAAATTGGCAGCATTTTCAAGCCTTGACCTTGCACTTTCAGAAATCACAATATCGATAATCAAAACAACCAATTAAAGGGTTATTCCTAAATTAACAGAAAAGAACTCAAATAAAGTAGAAGGGTTATTCCTAAATTAGGCAACAAACCTTGAGAGCAGACTCCCAGCGCAAAGCGGTGATTCGCTCGTGAAGAGCTTCAAGAACAGTTCTAGGCAACAGTTTCTTGGAATTCCCCTTCTTCTTCTCGATAACTGCTTTTGTGGCTTCTCTCCTCAGTATAACGGAAATAGCCTTCTGGGAAGCTATCTTTCTGTTTGTTTCCTCCTTTCTCTCTCTCGCTTCTATCTCCTTCAGCTTTGGAAGGGGTAATCTTCTTTCAGCTACAGTGAGTGCGTTTCTGTTGCTATTACCGTTTGTCGGGCCATTCGATGGTTGTGGGTCCGTTCCGGGGTTGTTTCTAGGTTGACCACGGCGGTTGGAAGACGGCGGGAAGGGGTTGGCGGGTCCGGCGAGGGACGCCATTGCTATGAAGCAACGAGCACCAGGAGTGATATTTTGTTGTTTGAACTGGGACTTCGAACTGATGGATACCACCGATTTTACAGCTATTATGTGAATATCTACCCAAAAATACATATAGAATTTGAAATATTTATTATTTGATTATTAGAAATTATATATGATGTGAACAAATAAATACCCCCCACGATGGCCCAAAGTTTCTCAAGATAGAAGATATAGTTGGACCTCCAAAATAGGCCCAAAACAGAGAGGCCCACTCGCTCAACCCTAAGCGTCACCGTACGACTGTACGACCCGACAATCTCAGCCTTTGATCATAAGAACGCGTGGCATAATCAAAGGACTTGAGCCTCACACCCTTTGACTTGTAAAGCCTATAAATACCAAGTCCATTCAATGCTACAGGGATCGAAAGATACGACCTTTGAACAGTTGCTTCCCTGCTTTGTATTGCACAAGATCTTGGTCTAATTTCCCAACCTCAATCAATATAAAAAAGTTATCTAAATGCTTTAAGAAATTAAGAGAAGACATAGTAACTGGATTGTTATTAGGATTATGATGATCAAGTTAGACTTATTTCTAGCGAATTTTGACAAAATGAATATTCATGGTGTTTGAGTTTCCTTGGTTGGAATAGTTATATTCTCCCGATTCAATTTTTAATTTATAAGAAGAAAAAAAACATTAATGTGATTGAAATTAAAAAATGAGAAGGAAAAGAAGAAGAAGAAGAAGAAGAAGAAGAAAATTAACATCTAGACTTACATAAACTCCTAACACTTGATTATTGAATAATTTAATTTGATACTTGTCAGTTTGGTCTCTTCAAATGAATTACGAATTATAATAAAAAGATCACGTTAAGTCTTTTAACATTTTACATTTTAATTATACATGACTAGATTAAGATTGCAACGAATTGGATCTAAGTCAAATCAAGACGATTTGAATTCAAATCAAACAATTAGTTTCTGTATTTGAATGTTGCTTGAAATTTTAAAAGATTTGAGTCCATCAAGTCCAAATTTGATAAATTTTTAAAATTCGAGAATAAAATTAACTCAAATAATAACAAATATATATGTATATATTTAAAATAGTTATATATCGCTTAGAAAAAAAATCACTCCAATAAAAATAAATTTCTCCATTATTTATTATATTGCTGCATATATTATTTTTATTTGAAAGTTTAAAATTATGTATGGTTATTATTTTTGTTAAAAATATTTATAAAGTTTACATCTAAATTATTACGAATCAAACTATTTAATCCTATTCTTGTTGTATTTATTTCAAATTATTACGAATCAATCTATACTATCTATAAAGCAAGAGGGATAAATGTAGTTTTTTTTTTTCTTTTTTTGTTAGTCATGCTATTTACAAAAATAACCTTATTACAAAAAATAATGATAAGATAGTTATAAAAAATAATAATAAAATCTTTTCCTTAAATTTTTTAAATATTTTTTATTTCATTCTTTTTTGCAATTATATATATATATATTTTTTTTTCAATTTTAAAGTCTTTAAATTTATTTTTCAATCATGTCATTATACATAATAAATTCAAATACAAATATTCAATAATTAAAAAATATTTTTATACTAAAAATAAATAAATAAATATATTTAATTTTGTAAAAAGAATTTAGGCACACATATTGATTATTGGATGTACCATAATTGTTAATATTTATAACTGAATCTGGTCCATTAATCACTCAAAAATCTAAATGGGATCCGGCTTAAATTCACCTCATTTACAACCCAAAATCACGGGCCTTTAAGCTTGGTTCTAATTGGGCTTCAATCATGAGTGGTGGAGTCCTCTTTATTCTTTGTCCAGTAATCAATTCCGCTTAATGCTTTCCAGTGCCACTTATAGCCCAACAAGCTTCTTTTCCGCCCCTTTCTTTCATCTTTCATTTTTTTAGGTGTATTGATGTCACCCGCTCACCACTCAGTGAAGACTCGAACATGTACTTGATTTATTTATAAAATATAGTACAAACTACATTCATTTCAAAGTCTTCCCAACATTGATCACAAGCCCGTGCTTACAAAGCCAGAGAAAGTCCTACAAGATTATCTCATGTTAACTGAGATTGTGTAATTTTATTTCCATTTGCAAATAGTTGACTATCACAAGACAAATTTGTGTAGGATTTGTATTGGAATAACATACGAATACTTAGAGTTAGAGAAGATGGAAAGAAAGGTCAGATTAATATCTTATATTAAATCATGGGATTTTCTAAGATACAGCCCACCACTTAGATTAGATCAATCTACTTTCTTTTGTGTAAAATAATAGCAAGTGCTTGTGTTAAATTTGTATTTGTCTTGCTTTTGACTTATTCTGCAAATGGAATGACCAATGGAGTTTCCTGAATAAAGTGATCACGTGACCACCTACCCAATTAGACTTCTTATAATATGTTTTCAAGTCAAGCTAGGGAGGTTCGCATTGATAGGAACAATCTGAATGAGATGAGGAACAAAGAAAATCAACCTAACTGTGATAAGCAACAAATGAAAATTGCTAATGTCTTTCCTGAATGGGGCAATGGACGAGAGTGTGTTGGCAAATCCGGTCTCAAAAGCCGCCCGTCTTATTGTATTGTATTATTAGGCAGTCACTAGTTTTCCCCAGGAAAGTCACCCGACTTTCTTTTCTCTTTGGTTTGAGAAGCCAGCATGAGAACGAGTTGAACCTGCTTGATCTAAAGGAAAGCTTGATTTTCGTGACGAGGGAAGAAAGAGTGAATGCATATATATAATCTGTTATTAGAATTAAGATTACACGAGTTATGATAATTATTTTTGCATTCCCTTTTAAATTTGAATTTTAAAAAAAAATAAATAAACAAACAAACACAGCCTTCTTTCTCGTTTGTAACTATGACCTGTATGAATAAATCACGTAAATCTTTATATCAATTTCTATCTTTTTATGTTCTAATTATACTTACCAAAAGTTGACATGGTTAAAATTTTATTCCTAATGCCAACTACCACTTTTGACTATCACGTTAGTTATTGGTAAGAAATTTGTTGAAGTTTTACTATGTCAAAATTCTATTAGAATTTTCTATTTTAAAATAGCATTTCATTTCATGTTCATTATATTAAATATATATTAAGTATACTAAGTATTTCTTTATAAAAACACAATATTGTAAATATTATACACTTATCAGGCATATGTGTAATAAAATAGAAGACTAAACACTAGCTGAAATAAATAATCTAAGGTAATCAAAACAATGCATATGTTCCATATTCTAATTAGAAATTGAAAAATCACGAAATCTCTTTGTAGGCCTTGCGTTTTTAACATTCGATCCTCTACTCAATTCATATTTATTTTTTATACCATTATGCGGATATGTGTCAAATTACAACCTTACGTTTGTAATACCAATTCCTACCAAACCTGTCATAAAAAATAATTAATGGAAAGAAACGACCTGCATGGAGGTAGGTGAGTTTGAGCTTGTCAGTGTTTTCTTTTCTTTTTTACGCCCCGCTTTCTAATTTTTTTATTTTAAAATAATATTTTATTTCCTATTTCATTGGAGTCGGCCTTTATATACAAAGCAAAGTTACCTGCATCCATCTTCGCAAGAAAAAGAGAGCTGTTTAACTCACATGGCGCCAGCGGCGAGAGCGGAGCCAATCACGGCATGCCACGTGGTGGCGGTGCCGTATCCCGGCAGAGGCCACGTCAACCCCATGATGAACCTCTGCAAGCTTCTCACGAATTCGAGACCCCACCTCCTAATCACCTTTGTGGTCACGGAGGAGTGGCTCGGCTTCGTCGGCTCCGAGGAGAAGCCGCCGAGTATTCGCTTTGTAACCATCCCAAATGTCTTGCCTTCCGAGCTGGCTCGCGCCGCCGACATGCCCAGCTTCGTGGGGGCTACTCAGACTAAGATGGAGGAGCCGTTTGAGCTGCTGGTCGACCGGCTTGACGAGCCGGTAAATTTTATAATTGCTGACACGTTTTTGCTGTGGGCTGTTGATTTTGGGAATCGAAGGAATATTCCGGTGGCGTCGCTCTGGCCGATGCCCGCTTCGGTTTTCTCCATTTTTTACCATTTTGACCTCCTCGTCCGGAATGGCCACCACCCTTTTGAATTATCCGGTGAGTTCATAACAGCAATTCTTATTCAAATTGGGCTAAAGAATATCTCATTGAGTACATTTAAATTTCCTCTAGTCTTTGAAGTTCGTGAGCATAAACTGCCAAATCTGGCACCCGCTAGCTGTAGTTATTTATGTTTTACGCAGCCTTGACCGATAATGAAATGGGATTAGCAGCAAATGTGAAAAGCAATTATGTTAAAGTATTATTTTCTGTTGTTTTTTAGTATAACCTTAGAAATTTGCTAAAATTTGTAAGATTCTGAACACAATATGATGATTTTTCGCTCTTGAATGCGAGGTAGAGAGAGGGGAGGAAAGAGTGGATTATATCCCCGGAGTCTCTTCAATTCGTCTTGCAGACACTCCATCAATAGCCCACATGAAGGATCAACGTTTGCTTCAACTAGCTCTTCGAATTTTCCCATATGTACCCAAAGCACAGTATCTATTATGCAGCTCTATCTTTGAGCTAGAACCTCAAGTTATAGAAGCTTTGAAGCAAGAATTCTCATTCCCCATATACACCTTTGGCCCTGCTATACCATACTTCAATCTTGAAAATGTTACCACATTCACGACCAATCAAAATGATCACCATCACTACTTCGAATGGCTAAACTCTCAACCTCCAAGCTCAGTTTTGTACGTTTCTTTAGGAAGCTTTCTTTCTGTTTCAAGTGCCCAAATGGATGAAATTGCTGATGGATTGCGTGAAAGTGGTGTGAGGTTCTTGTGGGTGGCACGTGGGGAAGCCACGAGGTTACAAGAAAAATGTGGTGATTTAGGAAGAGTGGTGCCTTGGTGTGAACAACTTAAGGTGTTGTGCCACTCTTCAGTTGGTGGATTTTGGACTCACTGCGGGTGGAACTCTACAATGGAAGGTATTTTTGCTGGTGTGCCGATGATTGCTTTTCCTATAATAATGGATCAGACGACTATCCGTAAGCATATTGTTGAGGATTGGAAGATCGGATGGGATGCCAAGAGAGAGGTGGGAGCTGGGAATTTGCTGAGAAGTGGGGAAATTGCTAAGCTTGTAAAGAAGTTCATGGGCTTGGAGAGTGTTGAGAGGAAAGAGATCACAATAAGGGCAAAAGAACTTCAGCAAGCGACTCGACAAGCGATTTCAGATGGAGGGTCAACTATCATGAATCTCAATTCCTTTCTCGATGATATTATGTCGTTCAGCTGAAGATTGTCGTAACTCCGGTAATAAACAATAGATTAAGGTGGAAATGTGAAGTGAGTGAGTGTTGTCGGTTATGTTATTTTCATGGTGTATTTTGCATTATGTGTAGTTTATATTAATTAAACATATCATTGTTGTAAGAACACAAGAATTCCGTGCAACACCTTTCTAAGGAATCTTGTGATCAGATTTGTATTAATGTGATTAATTGAATTGTCCTCTTTGTCGTTTCGATAGAAATTTCTCTTAAGTTTCTGAAATTTTATATGAATTCTTATTGGAACTTGGGAATTTCTCAGAATATTATATTTAACTATGTATAGGAAGTAAGAAAAAATATGAATCCTTTTGTACTTATCAAGTGAGTAGTGGTACGAGGACTCTTTGATCAATTGTCATTCTATACCATCTTCTGAACTGAAGAGCAGAGTTGTTAGCAGAAAACCAGCAACCAGTGTAATGGCTTCGACAAGATCCGAACCACTCGCGACTTGCCATGTGGTGGCGGTGCCTTATCCCGGCAGAGGCCACATCAATCCAATGATGAACCTCTGCAAGCTGCTCGCCTATTCAAAGCCCCATATCCACATCACCTTCGTGATCACAGAGGAGTGGCTCAGCTTCATCGGCTCTGAGGAGAAGCCGCCCACCATTCGCTACGCTACCATCCCAAATGTGTTGCCTTCCGAGCTTGCTCGAGCTGCAGACATGGCTGGCTTCCTTGAGGCTACTCAGACGAAGATGACTCAGCCGTTTGAGGAGCTGCTTGACCGGCTTGAGGCTCCGCTGAGTATTATCATTGCTGATACTTTCTTAAATTGGGCAGTTGATGTTGGGAATCGCTCTGGCCGATGCCTGCTTCGGTGTTCTCCATATTTTATCATTTTGACCTTCTTTCTCAGAATGGCCATTATCCATTTGAAATATCTGGTAAAACATAACTTCGGTCTCCAAAATAATATTTAACTTGTAACTTTAAGAGTTTGTGTATGATAGCTAATGACTCTTCAATGCGAGGCAGAAAGAGGAGATGAACGAGTCGACTACATTCCTGGCATTGCTTCAATCTGTCTAGCCGATCTCCCATCAGTTGCTCACTTGAAAGATCAAAGGCTTCTTCTTCTCGTGCTTCGAATTTCCACTAATATCTCCAAGGCACAATATATCTTGTTCACCTCCATTCTTGAGCTTGAACCTCAAGTTATGAAAGCTTTAAAGCATAAATTCTCAATCCCCATGTACTCTTGGCCCTGTGATACCTTACTTCAACCTTGAGACAGCTAAATCTCTCTCAACAAACCAAAGTAACTTCCAATACTTCGAATGGTTAGACGCGCAACCTCCAAATTCAGTTTTATACGTATCGTTGGGAAGCTCTCTCCGTGTCGGGGCCCCAAATGGATGAAATTGCTGACGGTTTGCATCTAAGTGGTGTGAGGTTCTTGTGGGTGGCTCGTGGGGATACCGTGAGACTATGAGAAAAATGTGGCAAGTTAGGCAAGATTATACCCTGGTGCGATCATCTGAAGGTGTTGTCCCATTGTTCAGTTGGTGGATTTTCGACTCATTGCGGGTGGAATTCAACTATGGAAGGTATTTTTTTTGGTGTACCAATGATTACTCTTCCCATGCTAGCCGATCAAACAACAACGAGTAAGTATATTTATGAGAACTGGAAAATCGGGTGGGATGCTAAGAGAGAGATGAAAACTAGAGGCATGCTAAGAAGTGAAGAAATATGTAAAATGGTGAAGAGGTTTATGGATTCGGAAAGCGATGAGAGGAAGGATATGATGAGAAGGGCAAGAGAGCTTCAAAAGGTTGCTTGTGAGGCGGTTTTGGATGGAGGGTCTTCTAGGATGAATCTTGATTCTTTTCTTGATGATGTTATGAGAGCTTGATAGCTTGTTAAGGACATTGTTGAGATTGAGGTAACATTGTGAGTTCTCTGTGGAATATGTTGAGTCATATGTATTGCTCAATAATAGGGTTCGCTGTTATAGCGTCACTAATGTGTTAATCAAACTGAAATTCAATTCAAAGCCCACGATTTTTCTAATTCTAAATAGTATTAGACTGAGCGCATTTAGATCATCATTTAATATGCTTAGATCTGTAGTTTAGGCTATAATGCATTTGGTAGCGAATATTATTCTCAAAAGACATTTAGAGGAGTGAGAAATATGAGTAATTTCAAAACCAATTTTTGGATGATTAGTAAAGTAAGTTTTGCTTTAGGATTTAATAAAAGTGGGAAAAATTAATATCTTGGCAAACACTCGCAATTATTTTCATTATTATTATGTTTTGTTTTTATTTGAAACATTCAAGTTTTATAATTCACTTTTACTAATAATTTTTTAAAATGAAAATAACTTCTTTTTAAATAAAAATTACTTTAGTTGATAGTTTGTGTACGTAACCTTCTTGGCAAAATTAGCATTGAATACGCAAGAGTAGATATAGAGTACACAATTTTCTAAATGTTTTTTTGAATGGATCAAGATCTAAAGTTCCAGAGTTATAGTCAAACTTTGCCATTTGGAAGTGCAAAAATTTCATAAGTATATGTTTTAAGTTTTAAATTATAAAATTTTATGTCTTACCAAAAAAAAAATTATAAAATTTTATGAGCCACAATTGACGCCGGCGTAGATTCCAATTTTAAGGAGTTTTTTCTGCAAAAAATTCAAAACATCATTGTCACTGGCTGAGGCAAACAGTAAGATTTGACGGCAAAGCAAGGTGGAAATATGGAATATTACGTCATTACATTTTATCGTATAATTAATTTATGGAATATATAAATAGTATAAATAAATATAGTTCTAATATTTATTTTATTATTATTAACCAATGGGGCCTGGCCCAACTGGTTCTTTTTTTTTTTTTTGATGGGTAAAAAAAAAACATGCATTCAAATCAAGGAGGCAAATTACAAAAATTCAATTGGATCCAACTGGTTCTCAAATGGAATTTTTCACCATCAGTAACGCGAGTTTCACATTTGAATTTGGATCCCAAGTTTTGGTGAGAGAAAAGAAAAAAAAAATAGTAACAATAATAATTAAAAAAAATGAATATCAGATGAAAAGTTATATATAATGTAAAATTATTTTACTTTATGAAAAAAGTCTTTTACTTGGTATTTTCCTCATAATACAAAAGTTTCGACTCTTGAGAAAAATAACCAGAAAAGAGTACCAAATTGAAAAGTGAGTTATCTCAGCTTATAACTTAAACGAAGTTATTTCAACTTACAATCTAAAAAAAAAAAACTTACAATCTAAATAAATTATTGAGAACATCAGATGATTGGAGGGATTTTGTAATAGCAGACCTTGCATTATTTAATTATGCTCATGTCATATAATCCATACTATGAATATTTTCTCACAATATCTATAAAAAATTTTCATATTTTCTTTGACTATTCCAAATTAATTGCGGTTGCCATATTTTCTTTCTTTGACTGTTCCAAACTAATTTAAAACTAGAACAATATATTTAAAATGAAAAATGAAACTATTAGTAGCAGAAAGACCAATAGAGAAGAACCAAAATAAAGAGTTTAGATCATTACCAGGGCGGAATTGGCTGCCAAAACCTCATGGCTCCGTCCAAGAATCAGCCAACCCCACCATGCCACGTGGTGGCCATGCCGTACCCCGGCCGCGGCCATATCAACCCTATGGTCAACTTCTGTATAGCGGTGGCTGAAAGTAGTAGCGATATAGTCATTACCTTCGTTGTCACGGAGGAGTGGCTCGGCTTAATCGGCTCCATGGACAAGCCACCGAACATGAGCTTCGCCACCATCCCCAACGTCGTGCCGTCGGAGCGCGTCCGCGGTGACGATATCTATGGCTTCGCCATGGCTGTGATGACCAAAATGGAAGAGCCGTTCGAGCGGCTTCTAGATGAGCTACGGCTCCCGCCGCCGGCGGTAATCATAGCCGATGCGTTTTTGCCTTGGACAGCAGAGGTGGGGGGGAGAAGGAATATTCCGGTGGCTGGCCTTTGGACCATGTCGGCTTCTGTGTACACGGTGCTTTATCATTTTGACCTTCTAGTTCAAAATGGTCACTTTCCCATTGATCTGCCAGGTATTATATTGTATTGCAATGTTATAAACTTATATGGTTAAGCTGTCTGTTAATGCTCTGTTTGGTTTTGAGCTATGATGCATGGGTACTCCATTTTACATGACGTACTCGTATCGGGTACTCGATGGGTACTGGTACTCAATGGGTACTCGTTGGGTATACCTGAGCATGTACCCCTTTTTTTCCAAAAAAACTTTTTCCTAAAATAGGTATGGTGCGAGAACGACGTGGCCACACCAAGTTTTTTTTAGCACTTCTAAATTCCAATAACATAAAAAACACGTCTTTAATTTTTAAAACAAGACACGCGTTCTTGGACCTTTAGATTTTTAAAAAGAAAACAGAAAGGGTTTTCAAAGATAAATGAAAACTGAAAACACAATGCCTCTGCAATTACTTCTGGTTCTGCTCTATCAAAATATTGTTTGTTCTCATATTTCATTTTATGAAATTTTAGTCCTTATATATATATACATTAAGTATATTATAATTTATAATATATATTGCCGTACCCGTACCCTAAATTTTTAAAAATTGTCGTACCCCATACCCGTACTCGTACTGGGTAGCGGTACCGTACCCGTATCCATGCAACATAGGTTCTGAGACTTTGACAAGTTTCGAGTAGGTTCCGACCAAATAATTCTTGTAAGTATCTGTCTTTTTAAAAAAAAAAAAAGAAAAAAAAAGAAAAAAATTTATGTATATAATTACAAAAAATTAGGATGTCACTCTAAAGGAAATGATTAAATATGTTGTCAAATAATTAATATTTTCAAGCTCCAACAATTTCGCCCCGGCTCACCCCATTTGAACTCAAATTCGGATCCAAAAAAATAAGCAAAGCTTGGCTCACCTAGATTAAATCCCTAATCAAGTTAAGTCCAATTGATGCACCTAAAAAAGTAAGTCAACTCAGCAATAAGGTGTCAAGAGCCATTGCAAATTTTGCAATAGATCCAAATGAAAAACTTTTCAAAAGAGCAGTTCATCATTTGACACTTTGTTGTTACCTAATCAAACATTTTCCATTCCAATAACGGCCGCCAAGATATTGCCGTCTTTTGGATAAGGTGACCCCGTTTTTCCCTTCTTATAAGAGAGGTGCGGGTTCAATTCTCGCTGAAAGCGTGTGGGATTTTACTTACTGTATGATAGTATATATTTACTAAATAGTAGTTTAGAGAATTTGTTTTCGTATATTTAATGTAATGATTAAATATAATCTCTTCTCTGTAAAAACATGGCTGACAAGATTTATCATCAATTGACATTTTTGTTTTCTACTGTGATGTACCCTGCAGTTAATGGAGATGCTATTGTGGACTACATTCCAGGGCTCTCTCCAATTCGTGTAGCGGATCTTCCAGGACTCTTGAGGGACCAAGAAAAGACCCTAACTTTCCTTAAATTCATGCCCCAAGAGTCCAAATTAAAGTATCTTATCTTCACTTCTGTTTATGAACTTGAAGCCAATGTTATTGATGCTCTCAAGCAAAAATTGGCCTTGTCAATCTACAACTTTGGACCTGCCACTTCTTATTTCAAAGTCAAAGACATCCTCAACTCCAGCACTTATGGTAAAAATAAATTCTGTCACTAGTTTTATATGGAAACTGATGTTCTTTTTGTTTTAACAGTGACTTAAGCAGCTGTCAAAAATGATGTAAATTGGTGATAGTTTAGGAAGATAATGAAGATGTTGTTATAAGTTATGATGATGATATTAGTTGTCTCTAAATTTTCACTAGTGATGACATAAAAGCCTATTTCACAGTAATTTTCGTATCATCACTAATATTACATTCTTTTACAGTGCACGACGATGGCACCGAGAACTACTTGAAATGGCTAGACATTCAACAACCAAAGTCAGTCTTATACGTCTCACTGGGTAGTTTCCTATCTGTTTCAAGAGCCCAAATGGATGAAATTGCAATTGGATTACGTAAGAGTGGTGTTAGGTTCTTGCTAGTGGCTCGACAAGAGATGTCACGACTGCAGGAGTTATGCGGCGAGAGGGGGCTCGTGGTGCAATGGTGTGATCAATTGAGGGTCCTCTGTCATCCCTCAGTAGGAGGATTCTGGTCGCACTGTGGGTGGAATTCAACTAAGGAAGCCATTTTGACGGGTATGCCTATGCTCACTTCACCTATAATAATGGATCAATTACCCAATGCTAAGGCCATCGTTGAAGATTGGAGAACTGGGTGGAGGGTGTTGAAGGGGGTGTTTGATGAAGAGAATTTAGTCAAGGGAGATGAGATTGGGGAACTTGTGAGAAGGTTTATGGATTTGGAGAATAAAGAAAGACGAGAGATTGAGAAAAATGCTAGAGAGCTGAGGGATGCTTGTGAAAGAGAATTTGAGAGGGGGAAATTGTTTTGGACTAATATTGAAGATTTTATCAAGTCAATCATGTCTGGGTCTGATACTTAGTGAAATTGCAGTATCTTTGCCTCCTTTCTTCCCTCAGGGCTCATTTACATTGGTTAATTAGCATTGATATATTATTTAATCAAGCCCAATGAATTGTTTACTTTTCTTGATTTGGGCCTGGAATTATTTCTAAGCCTGGCAGTAAATTGAATACATGCGAGATATACAATCACACATCTATAGGTGTGATTGGATAATCCTTATAATTTAACCTGTTTGCAATTTTCAATTTGCCCTTCACAGTTTATAGCCCCCACATTTATTATTGCTCAAATTTCCATCTGCATCTTGAAGAAGATGAAACTAAAGTAGAAAACCGTTGGGTTCTCTATTTTTTTTCTGTCAATCTATGAATCTACAGAAACTTTGGGTTCTACCATTCAATCTATGAATATGCAAATTCATGGATGTTTTTCCTTTGTTCCCTTCCATTCTCTACTCAAGTTGTGCTAGTTCACTTTCGTAAAATAAAATTCATAAAAAATTGAAAGCCACACAAAGAAGACAAAAAGCCAACACCTTTTTTTCAATCAATTTTGCAAAGCACCTTTATATGAATCTTTTTTGGTTGGATCCATATTCTTCGGTGAGATTGCGGCAAAAGGGGATTAATATTCTTTCTTCACAAAGCTAAGAGAGGAGAGATGATATACCTGTACTTGCCCTCTTTCTTTCTTTTTGTTCTTTCTTTTATCAGTAATGGAAAGCGCTTTTGGAAAAAACTGTCTTTTTTAGGAGGATGGGGATGAAAAATAGAGTCCAAATTTGGGGATTTCCAAAATTTGGAGAAAACATGGGTTTTTGAAGAGGATTTTAGGAGGAGGGAAGGAAAAAAAAAAAAAAAAAAAAAAAAAAAAAAGAGGATTTTAGAAATTTGTTAAAGCGGAGGAGGAGGAAGAGCAAGAGAAGGAAAAATGTGGTATTTTATGTTTGAGATTTTTCTTTTCCCTTTTCTTCTTTTGGTTTATGTGGAAGGGTTAAAAAGAAATTTCACATTTAGCGCCATTATTTTATGAATTTTAACTAATCAAATCCTTTAAATAATCATTCAAAGTAAATACAATATTATTATTATAGAATAATCATATCTCATATTTAATCACACATTTGATCCATTACACATTAATCCCATACATAAAAGTAAACGAGCCCTCAAATGTATCATGTTGTGTTATGTTCACAATCCCAGTTTGAGAAAATTTATCCATAACATAAACCAATTTCAGTTAAATGCTGCTGAAAGAGCCAAGCAACAAGAATGAAAAATTATTTCGAAACTAGAAGGAAATTGCATTAAAAATCAGATACAAGATAAAGGGCTCCGAAGCCAAATATAGAAAGGAAACCAGATAATAACACAAATACACAATCACAAGACTCAAAAACCCCACATCTGATCGATCAACAACATCCCTCAACCTACTAATCAAATCATATGTCACCTATTTCTTCTTGTTATTCTTATTATTTCCTCCCGCATTCATATTTTCCTTCCCTCCATTTGCAGCTTGAGCCGCTTTCCTTGCCGCCTTTTCTTGCAGCGCCTTCGCGTCCCTGTTGATAAACATCATGTTACCAATATAAGAACCAAGAACAAATAGATCAATCCTGAAATAAAGGGTTAGTTACCAAAACCCTTGGAGTCTGACCGTTTACAAGAAACTCCCTCTTATCTTCCGGGAAGATGACAAATGCCTCTCACCATAAGGAAGATTTATCCAATTCTTTGTTATGTGAATTACAAGAAACTCCCTTTATTTATTTAAATTACAAATACACACAAAGGCACATCTGTTAATCGGAGTAAATCATCAATGGTATCTGTCATTCCGAAAGAAAGAAGAATTTCTCGTACACGACTCTAAACTTAGGGGGATTTTGGTAATTAATCAAGGGAATGAAAAATCCATGGATAAGATAACAAACCTCTCTCGTCTCTGTTCAGGGGTCAATCCATCATCCCTAGGATTCTTGGGCTTATTGCCAGCCCTGGCCTGAGCCCTCTCCCGATCTCGCTCTCTTTGGTTACCGCGTAAGCTTAAGTCAAGGCATAAAACAAAATGTAGATCAACTACTAACAAAGCATTCTAATGTTCATAAACTTCAATTTCCAACAGAATGAAAGCTACATTACAATTCCCAAGGCCTCGCATTCAGAAACTTCGATTTTTTAAAGAAAAGCGAAGGCCAATAAATCAAAAGCTGGAATTGATTCAATTTCTATCAAGTAGACTGGAAAAGGACCACCGTCTTTTGGCAAATAATTTAAGAATTTTAGAGAGAACAATTTTTACATCAATTTTTCAGGGCAATCAAGAATCCAGGACAGTTTAGCAAACATAACATGAATTTAAAAAATAAAAAATAAAAAGATAAAAACGTAAATAGAAGAAGATGATCTAAAATCGGAGAAGAGAAACATATCGGAAGGATATGAGTCATTCTCGATTCTTCGAACAGCCACACAAAAATCTAACACCGATTAGCTCTAGATTAGACCCTGGGCATCAGAAATCACCCCACAAATCAACCAAAAGATTGATAAACGGACAAAAAACAAACAAAAAACAGCGATAAAACCAAAAGCATTCTTCAAAGAGAGAAAAAAAAAAAGAAAAAAGAAAAAACTAAAGTGGAGAAGAAG
>JACFYI010002230.1:401539-416796 GCA_014898755.1 Handroanthus guayacan
AAAATTTTTGACGCTCCTCCACGGCCTTCTGATTCCTGTTGAAGTTTGCTATCGATCGATTCGGAGTTTTGTAGGTATCGCCGATTTCGTCGCGATTTCGTCCAATTTCGGGTTTTCGGAGACTAGCAAGATCTAAGATTGTTCAAAGGTACAGCGCCGATAGTGTTAAATAATGATGATTGATCGAAGCGTTCTCAATGTTTTGGATTCAATTTGCCCAGAGTAGCAAGGTTTAATGTTTCTGTACTCCGTTTAATGTTTCTGTACTCAGTTTAAGATTTTGTTTCCGTAGCAAGATTAAGGAATTTTCATTCCTAACTACGGAAGATGAGGAACCATTCGTTTTTCCTTTTTTTTTTTTTCAAATTTTTGGTTGAATTTGAGTTTATAATTTTTGTTACTGCTTCTTTCACTGTAAATTTTCTTTTCTGGTAAATTTATTTAGTATGCCAGTGAAGTATTTTCATGACCTTGGTAAGAAGATTAACCGTGTTGAGCTGGGATTTTGTGTTTTTGCAATAGTTTGCATGTGGAAGAACCTTAAGATATGAAATCTCATGGTAGGAATTGTCACTTTTACCTCCAAATAATCCAAATAAAGACGGGAAAATTAGATACATCCACGAGTAGGTTTTTGATTTCACTTGCTAAATGAAATATACAAATATCTATACGTTTCAACTATCATCACCAATTCGTCATCTAGTTATCGGCTTAATGCTTTTCAGACTTAGCTTCTGTTATTTTATCTATGGAAAAGCTTATATCCGCACTTCAAACTTAGCTTATGTTATTTTCCTGATAAAAAACTGATTATGAAAATCGAAATGGCAATTCAAGCTTGAGCTAAAAATTAGTATTCCTTGAGCCCGTCATGCTCCTTAAGGTTCACTTGATTGATGAGCTTGGGGCCAAATTGGAGCCCAAATTTTTAGGTTTGATTAGCTCGAGCTTGGCTTGTTTGCAGGCCTATTCCAGGATCAGAGGCATGATGTTTATGTAATTAGAAGGTCCCTTTTATAACAAAAATGACCCTTGGGCTTACCCAGAATTGTACACTCATTCACTAAAAATATCTTTTTAAATGTTGGGTTCTTACCTAAGTGTGTACCCAACGTGTACTGGTACCCATCGAGTACCTGATAGGGGTACTTCATGTAAAATGGAGTATCCATGCATTAAAGGTTTCAATAAATAAGATTCGTTAATCTTGCATCAATTGCCTTGTGTTGGATGAATGTTAGGTATTTTCTGATTTAGTGTATTGCAAAAAAATTCTAGAAATATTGCAGTACTGGGGTTCGATGCCTGCTTCTCTGTCTTCCACTAAAATATTTATGGTGGTTTTGAGAGGAATTATGTGTGGATTGTCTGGAACTCTGAGTTGGGGTCATTCATTTGCCAAATTTAGGAGAAGAATTTTCAATTTCACCAATTTGAGCATCAAGGGATTTTACTTCTCACCCATAACGCTTTTTGGCAGGCTATAGATGTTTAAAAACATAAGGAAGTTGATTCTTGATATTCAATTCAATTCTCTAAACCCCCATCTGGAATCTAGTACTTCAAATGAACAAGCCTAAAGCTCTAACCTCTATTGGTGTCCCTTTGGTAGCTGCATATAATCATTTCATGCGTCTGGTGGGGAAAGGGGGTGATATTTTTAGCTAAATAGTGTTGGCGATGTTTGCATAATTAATCTTGCCCAAGTGTGTGATTTGTTAAGCATATTTCTGACTTTAACGAATGTGGAGTGTCACTTCGGTGTGTTGTAGATGGCATCACTTCAAGAAAGTTTGTCAAAATTTAAGAAACAGCAGGAGAAATGTCAGTCAACACTCACCAGCATTGCGGCTAAAGCAGGATCTTCTAAAGCCACTTCTTCTAAAGCTATGCCCTCAAGCACGTCAACTCCGGCCAATGCAAAGTCTCCTGCAGCGCCAGTTAAATTTTCGAATGATACAGAACGGCTTCAACATATAAATAGCATAAGGAAAGCTCCTGTGGGGGCTCAAATCAAACGTGTTATTGATTTGCTTTTTGAGGTAATATCTTATAGTTTGTTTCAGAAGGACAGTCCATGCTAATTTTGTTTTTCTTCTGGCCTTTTCTGTCTCCTTCACAATGGAAATGGTGCTAGCCTTGCTTGTTTTGCACTGTTTCTTGGTGAACCTAAAGAAATATATCATTAGTTCAGTAATTCTTACGAGCTACGTAGTTTACTTATCTGATTTAGATTAGATATTCAAGGTTTTGGTGTCACCTGCTCGGAATGATCATTTGACAGATTCAGCAATGCTGATTATATGCTGTTTTTATTTAGAATGCGAACCAAATAAGAAACTCATATGAGCACTCTTTATAGATGGCCTTCAAAAGAGTTTCTTACATGCAAGAATTCCACCTGCTTTTGTTACTTTTCATTGCCGCTCTTCTCCGTTCTATCTTTTTCGTATCATCAGTTTCTGTTATACAAATAAGCAAATTTCCTCTTTAGCTCTCCCTCACACACGCACATGCACACCTGGGCAACAAACAAACATGTTCACGGCCTTGGAGATTTTGCCACCCAGGTGACTGGGACTCAAGAAATGTTCTTTTGTCAGTGAATGTAAAGAAATTTTTTGAATTCAACACAAAGAAGCATGATACCTGCCTGCACTACCATTCCTAACACTCTGTGTATTATAGGGATCATTGTAATTTATTTAGTATTAAACTTAGGTAGCGTCAGATAGTAACTCTGCATAGCCTAATTGAAACGTTTTCATCTCCAGACAAGGCAAGCCTTCACACCTGAGCAAATAAATGAAGCATGTTATGTGGATATGAATGCAAACAAGGCTGTCTTTGACAGTTTAAGGAACAATCCGAAAGTGAGCTATGATGGGAAGCGATTCTCCTATAAGGTAACTATTTTCTTTGCCTAGGCAGGCAATCAGATTAGCAGGGAACTAAGTAGTTCCTTTTTTCTGGTTAAAAAGGGACCTTCTCGACATGAAGCTTTTCTCATACATTGTACGTTGTATATTGTACTCTGTTTGTAATTTGTTTGCAGTCCAAACATGCTTTGAAAGATAAGAACCAACTTCTTGTCTTGGTACGAAAGTTTCCCGAGGGTATTGCTGTTATTGATCTCAAGGACTCATACCCAAATGTGATGGAGGATTTACAGGTAACTTGGCTTTTAGAACTGTGAGTTATACTAGAGAAATGTGTATAACTATGCTTAGATTGTTTCTCTATTACTCTACCCTTGGAAAATGGTCTATTGATCAACAATATTTTTGTAGTCTTTGAAAGCTTCGGGCCAAATTTGGCTGCTATCAAACTTCGATTCACAAGAGGACATAGCCTACCCAAATGATCCTAGAGCAACTATTAAAGTTGACGATGATTTGAAACAGTTATTCCGGGGGATTGAACTCCCACGTGATATGCTTGATATTGAAAAGGATCTTCAGAAGAACGGAATGAAACCCGCGACTAACACTGCTAAGAGGAGGGCAATGGCACAGGTCCATGGCATTCCTCCCAAACCTAAGACCAAAAAGAAGAAGCACGAAATCAGCAAGAGGACAAAACTTACAAATGCTCACCTTCCAGAACTCTTCCAAAACCTCAATGTCCCCGGTTCTTGATGGCAGATCAAGCTGTATGATTCACAATATTTGTATTGGTTGGACACATTTTATAATTATGATGAGTTCTTATTATCATTGTTTAGTGAGCAGCTCACTCATTGAAGACCCTTTGTGATGCTTTTGTATCTGGCTGACGACACGAACCCTCCGGTATAAACAGAGGACGAGTGGAGGAGAACTTTGCGTATAAACTTAGAGTTGAAGATGAAATTACCCTTCCACTATTGCCCATCATTTTTTGGTGGTGTTGTAACAACTCGATATGTATGTTGGTATCTACTAGGTGTGCTCTCTTCATGAAGAAATTGTGTTCTGCTGCATCCTTGATGGTGAGATGCACCTTGATTAAGAAGTTCAAATTTTTGTAGTTATTTTTCAATGTAAAATTTCATTAATCTAAATGCAAGATAAACTTATTTTCTTATAGGAGAAAATGGGATGATGTTATCTTATTGGGTTTTTGGGTGAGCCTATAAGCTTTTAAAATAAGATATTAGTACCTTATAAGCTGTGTTAGAGAAGTTAAGAAATTTTTTACTTATTCTTAAGATTTTAACATATTCAAGTTTAATTATTTTATTGTAAAATTGCTATTATTAATATATCATAAATTTTGTTATCTTTTTCTTTGTGATTTAAATATTTTAATAACTTACTTGTAAAATAATAAATAATATCTTACAAGTTTCAAAAATATTTTATGAAATGTTTTGAATTAGCTTAATCAGCCCATACCCTCTCTTATTCTTCAATGCGGCATCGTTGCTCTTCACCATTATCCTTACCTAAACATTAATAAGCTCGGTTAATGAACCCTAATGCCCATCACAAAACTGTCGCTCGATATATTTTGTGATGATCCTTGCTTAAACATCAATAAGCTCAATTAGTGAACCCTAAAGTCTAAACCTACATCAATATACAATCAATCACCTTATATGATGAACCTATGTCACGTTGCGCCCGCAAATTTCATACCCAAACTAAGTGCCTTTTTAATTTAATTGGTTAGTTGAAATTAAACTCCTAACTTTATCCTCATCTTCATAATCCAAATTAAATAAGTTGATAAAAAGTGTCCTAGGTCCAACTAAATGAGAGATTAATTATGCTTAATTCTGCCAGCTCAAGAGTTTTCTGTGTGCTTCCATATGTCATGACTCCTGCCACAGCTGAATTAATTTATTCAATTATTATTGTTGGGAAATGGTGACAAAAGTTGTTCCACTTATACCTAAATCGACTCTAAAAGCCCACCACCATGGCCAAAACTAAGTCAACCACCCCATATAACTCTTGTCTTATATATCTATACGAAAACTCCAGCCATCAGAATATAAATAACATAAATTTTTAATTTAAATTAAGTGAAATCAAAATAATTAAAAATATCTATCTATCTGTGCTATTTATAGTGTAAAATGGTTTTTAGATTTTTTTAATCAAAAAATTAGAATTTTTATTAAAACAAAAAAGAAATGGGTTTAGAATAACTATCGTGATATATATTATGTTGTCGACATATCTAACGTTACTCTTTTTCTTATTTTTGAAACTTATTAAGTAATCTTTATTTTTCAAGTATACTTTCCCTCATTTATCATGAATCAAAGTCAAATAAGTAAAATGATTTAAAAAGTATGATCAAACGAAATAAGTTAATAAAGAATTTAATCTTGTATATTAGAAATTAAATAAATACATCAAATATATCACTATTACTATTATTTTTATTAATTGGGCACGGCTGAAATCATTTACTTGAATTTGAGACGAAGTCATAGGTTTGGATTGGAGTTCGAACTCAATTATTTTATTATGTTGAAATAATATGTTCGAACTCAAGCTCGAAAAATTTTAATTATTTTAGAAATAATTTAATTTAAATATCTATAATTATATATATATTATTTGAAAAAAAAAAGGACTCACAAATCTACTATAAAAAATTATTACGCTCGAACTCAACTTGAAACTTATACAATTTCAGCTCGAGCTCAAATGCCTTTTGAGTCGGCTCGTCAGGCTTGTGAGTAAGATCGGTTTGTTTGCATCCCTGGTTAGTTTGTATTAGAATTTTCTATAGGAAAATACTATATAAACAAATTTTCTTTTTTGAAAGGAAGAAACTTCATTTCCTTTCCCTGGATAAACCCACCCAAGAATAAAAAAAATATATGCAAAGATTTATAGGATTTTAGAAAAATAAAATACAAATAAGCGACAAAATATAAAATGTTTACGACACCCCAATTAAACCACTCATAGCCCACACGCAAACACACAGGCACAAATACAAGAGGTAAAGAAAGGCCTTTTCCGCTTCAAAATTTATATCATCTCATTATCTCTCTGCTCAGCACTTTTTGACTTCGCTTTTTCTTCTTTTTCTCTAATTATTATCATTACAAGTATTTTGTTCTTCATTTTTGTCTCTCTTTCCATCTCCAATCCAAACCCTTTTCCCTCTCTCTCCATCGTTCTTTTTCTTAATTATTGCGAGTAAATAAATTTATCTGCTCATGAAAAGCTGGTTCGCATTTCAGATCTGTCTATCTGCTTCATATTTCCTGCACGAAAGGTATCCTATGTTTTTTCCCTTCTTTTTTTCACAGTAAACTGGGTCCTTTGTTTTCTATAAAATTTTCCTAGATCTGAGCTTTTAATATTGTTTTGATTCATCAGTTTTTGGCCCTTTTCATTTTTCTGCAATTTCTTTGTTGGGTTTTTGTTTTTTATTTTAAGTGTTGTTGGGATTTCGAGAAATCTCGTCACGTTTGCCTATGAATGAAGCTTCCCATCCTTAAATTCCCAAGAAAAAAAGCGTTGATTTCTTTTCTGTTCTCTCTCTGAAAATCCCACATTTTTGTTCCCCGCTTTCTGCTTTTCTGTTTATATTTTAAAACCCTTCTATATCGTCGGCTAGAGTTGTTGATTTCCCTCCAAAATTTCTCAAAATTTTCGTTTAATTCGCCGAGGAATCGGAAAATTATACTCGGTGAATGGAAATCGTCGGTCGCCACGGTGGGGAGAAGCTGGAGTCGCAGAATCTGCGAGATTTTTTGAGAATTAAGGAGGAAGATCGTTACAATAATCTAAACCAGAGCACCTCCTCAAGTAATGTCGGAGGCCGCAATAACCCTTCCGGCTTAACATTAAGCGCCGTCCTCAGCTTGAAAAGAGGGCCGCCGCCTCTTGCTGAGGAGCCGCTGCAACGTGTCCAGTCGAATCGAACTTTGTTGGACATTATCCGTGAGGACCAAACCTCTGGTCTCGGCGATGGCCGGAGAGACGGCAGAAGGAGCTGGCGGCTTTTGAAGGACAAGATCCGACTCCGCCGTAGAGACAGCGGCTCCACTTGGTCCTCCACCGTCGCCATCCCAGCCTCGGATGTCCCCCTCAACAACAGCAACAACAACCATATCACGATGATGACTCGCCGCCCCTCCCTCAGGTTCAACTCAATCCTCGACTCGGGGGAGTCCCCTCAACCCGATGGGAATCCAAACCGTGTACCGGAGAGAGACAGCGGGAGAATCGAGCAACCAAATTCATTGCCACGGAGGCGATTAATAAGCGAAATAAGCGAAACTAACCACCGCGAAGATGAAGAAGAGGAAGAAAGCAGTGGCGGCACCGTAGAAGAGGAGGCAGCAGCGACAGAGCAGCCGGTGAGGATGTCGTTGATGGCGTTATTGGCAGAGACGGACAGGCAAATGGGGGTGGAAGGTTCGGCATACATGATGGATGAGGAAGAAGAGGATGAAGAGGAGGAGACCACCAGCGGCGGCGCCGTCGTGAACGCCGGAGAGTACAACAATTGTTGCGTGTGCATGGTGAGACATAAGGGGGCGGCTTTTATCCCCTGCGGGCATACATTTTGCAGATTGTGTTCCCGGGAACTGTGGGTACAAAGGGGAAATTGCCCGTTATGCAATAATTACATTTTGGAAATTCTGGATATCTTCTGATCATCAAATTTAATGTCACAAATTACCCGCTAAATCCTTTTTTTCCTTTTTTCTTTTTTTCATTTTCCTGTATTCTTATTTCTGGGTTTTGGTGGGTTTTTGGTGGTAAATAAGAAAATTGATTATTCAGAAATTACTCAAGACTTCTTGTTTTTATTTTTAATTTCGGGGGCTGAGATGTAATCTTGTCACCTTCTGTATATGAGTACTCAGAAATGGATTGTGGGGCATGTGAAAAGTGTATTCTTGTCCCTTAATTTTATTTGAGAGGTATAATCTATTAGTTATGTGATCAATTTTAATTTATTTGAAATTGATTGGATAACAAACTTTGTGATTGTTTTGTGATTATTTTAGCTTTCATCAAACTTGATTTCACCAAAAAATTTCATTGCTTTGGGATCATTTTGAATGAAGGTTGCTTTGCATTGCTTTTGGATGACATGCTTTTCTTGAAAATTTGATATCAATTTCTCACTAGTATAATACATTTTCTTCTTTAGAAAATTATTTACTACGAAGAAGATATTTATTGTATAACTTGGTTGAAAAATCAACCCCTAATTAATGATGACATTTAATCTGTATATTAGTATATTCAAAGATTAAATATGTTAATAAGTACAACAAAAATCATCAAACTATTATGCAATAAAATCAAATTATCACGCGCTTGTACTTTATAGGTGGAATTCGAATTTATAACTCTTTGATTATGAGACTTTTATCTTCTACTAGAATAGGAGCTCATCTGTAAAGTGGAATACCCAATGATACAACAATCGGAGGTTAAGGACCACAACAAGTGTATCATTCTCCTTTCTTTTCAATTATATGTAAAAATAGTCACTATTGCTTGAAACCTCATAAAATGTAATCATTATTTGTGTACTTATGGTATTTGATGTAACATTATCACAATTTTCATTTTTTGTTTTTTATTTTTGTTTTAGAAAGTGAAATCTATCTCTATCTCTAATCTCCACATTGTTTGAGAATGTGAATGCAGTCAATTCTTTTAAAATGAAAATAGGAAAATGATAATGAAGAAAATATATGGCTCACGTTATTGGCAAGAGTGGACAATAAATGCAAGCTGGTGTTTTGCCATAGATAAGTTGATGCTGAAAGTGACTTTGCCTATACCCATTCTAAGGACGAAAATAACAGTCGCAATACAACAAATTTATTTCAACAAGGCCAAAAATATGAGTGAATTTAGTCATTTATAGAGTCAACAATGATGAATGATTTTTCATCACAAAATAAGTGGGCCTTCTTCAAGCCTTTGTCCCACTATTTCATAATCAAGATGTTATGAATTCGATTCTCAACAATAATTGTATTAATGTATGATTATATATTAATTAAAATATGATTATTTATTTCGATACGAAAAACGAAGGGCCTTCTTCAAAGTGTTTACTTGAATGAATTGATCAATTATACTAATGATAAATAGAATGTGTTTTTACTGTCCTGACTATTAGTTTAGTGTATTAGTTATTGAGTAGGGTCATGAAAAACTTATAGTAAAAGATAAGTAGACTTGTTTTCCTGTTTCTTGTTTCTTCTGTTTTATTTCTTAATATTGATTGGAATTTTAAATCTCCTTGGCCTATTTCAAGAAAGTAATGTAAAAACAGTTTCGTTGGGCAATAATTAGTTGTCGATGAGACATTGTCTAAGTACATATATCTACATATTGACATTAAAAAAAGAAAAAAAAAAAAAAGGAAAGAAAGAAAAAAGGATGTAGACGTAAAGTGCATAACTTTACCTCATCACGTCGCTAAAGGTTAAGGCAGTTCAGCTGAACAAACTTATTTGTACCTAATTTTAGGTGTGTGGCAACATCATCCTCTATTTATATGTAATAATTTTTTCATATTTTTGGCATACTATTATGGTTTTTCTATCTAATACTTATTCTTTTAAATTTTAAACATTTTAATATTACCTAATTGATTAAAATAGTCCTTAGATTCTTCATTCCAACAAAAAAAAAAAGACACATAAGATTTACATAGTTATTTATTAAAATTATACATTATAAAGACAAAAGAATCTTATAGAAATTTTGTATGCTTTCTTAAGGATATGAAACTTTGCTAGTTCTAGAATTCAGGTTTTGAAGATCAAGGAAAAATATTTATCCGGTATTTTCACCTTCCACGTCAAGAAATATGATGTATTAATAAAATATGATTCTTATTATTTGATAACCAAATGCTGGATTAGATACAAGTTTTATGAAAAGGCTGCATTTAACTTCAGAATTAGTATAATGACTTACGATGATCGATGGATTAATCAAGCGATCACATACTAACTTATACAAATAAGTTAATTAACTTTAGAGGTATATTATAGACTTTTCGGTATCGAGAAATATAAATAAATTCAACATAAACCACAATTGTTTGACTTTTGAGGTGCAAATTGCAAAGAACCAAAGCCTAAATACGTGCGGACATGAATGTGGATCAGGTATACTTCGGCCCAATCTATTGGACTGCAATTTATTCTAAGTGTCCATACTGGTCCATATCCAAATGAAAACCAAAGCCCATTCCAAATTCAGATTCGCATTGACGGGCCCAAAAGTATCTAGACAGATAATCGGGGCCATGGGGTCCGGTTCCCCCCGATGAAATTCGGAGTCTGAACACTTTGTCGCGCTTCGATCGGAGCTCTCGTGGCGGAAAGTACTCTCACCATAATATCCTAATTCAAAGCAACGATTCTTTAGCGAAGGTCTCCGGTTTGAGAAGGTACCGATCAAATGAGCCGCTTAAAATTCAGTATTTTGTTCTTTTTAGTGCTATTTGTTGCCTCCGAATCAACAGCGGAAAAAGAGAAAGTAGCAGAACTGAATGAAGAGTTTAATGAGGCATTGCTGTTGAGGCCACTGCCCGATCGGAAAGTTCTGGCTCATTTCCACTTCCATAGCAGTGCACCGCCGACTCGAACGTATGGCCGTCACCATTACCTCTTCCCTAAGTCCATTTATCAGCTGGTAAAATAAAGTACAAGCTACTTTTTATGTTAATTGTAGATTAATTGTCGGGGAACGGTTTGCGGGTTCATTATGTCTTTTCTATCTTCACTATTTTTGTTTTTTCTATCTTCACTATTTTTCAAAAAATTGCTTTTGTGCGTGCTGGATTGTTTGAATATAAAGCTTTATGTAGTAGCTATTTGGTCTGGTGAACATTAAGACTTACTGATAGATGGACTAAAATGAGTGAACATTAGTTGGTTTTTAACGAAAACTCAAACCTTTTAATGGCATGTGATCTGATCAAGCGTATGACTGCCAAAACGATTTAGAATAAAAGATTGCTGCTTGGGCATCAATTTACTTTTTTCTGGATGCTTGATGACTGGAAGCATCTTGATTACACTTTTTTTGTTCCGAGGTACTATGCATTATGCAGTTCATGTTGATTTCTCTTATTGATTCGATGCTTCATGTAGAACTAATAAAATCTTTTCATGCTGGATTCCCTATCTTTAAGCAATCCGAAATGTTAACTGTTAATCTTATTGTTGCATGATCAGGTTCACAAATTTCAAGTTCGAGAGATGGAGCTGTCTTTCACACAGGGTCGCTGGAATTATGAACGTTGGGGAGGATTTGAACCGATATCAAGTAGCAATGCAAAGCCACCTGGAGTAGAATTGTGGGCTGAATTTGATGTTCCCCACCACCAAGTTGATGATTCCTGGAAGAATCTAACCCATGCTCTTTCAGGACTCTTTTGTGCCTCAATCAATTTCTTAGAGCATTCAACTAGTTACTCTACACCGCAGTGGAGCTTTCGATCATTTTCAGGAAAATTACGTTATGGCACATTGCCTCGTGAAGCTGTTTGCACTGAGAATCTGACACCCTGGTTGAAGTTGCTTCCCTGCAGAGACAAAGCTGGCCTTTCTTCGCTGATGGACCGACCTTCAATATACAGGGGATATTATCATTCCCAGAGGCTTCACCTGAAATCAGATGAGTTTGATACATCTAAGATGAGTACTGGGATAGTACTTGAGCAAACCCTTACTGTTGTTCTTCAACCAAACACCTTATCTGAAAAAATATCACAACCAAGTTGGTCACTGAGCTCATTATTTGGCAGGAAAGTCAGTGCGAAATGTTCTGTTTCTCATTCTAGTAATGTGTATGTCCAAATTGAGCAGAATTTATTATCTAAAATGAATGAATTGCGGGGAAAGAGTGAAGCATCAAAGAATGAGATTCTTATCCATGAGAGCGTTCAGAACAACCCTCTATTTGAATTATCACTTCCTCCCAAACGGGTTATAAAAGAAGTGGGAAACTTGCAGAAAGAGGGTTCTATCCTCTTTGAATTTTCAATTGACAATTATGATGAATCTAACCCATTTGATTTGGGATTAAAGTGGAAGTTACCTGTAGTCTGGTCATGTCAGCAGACACCCTTACGTGCTACCAGATTTTTATTAGGAAGTGGGAATGAGAGGGGTGCTATAGCCCTCTCAATGAAATCTACTCGTAGCAACAATTTAGAAAGAGCTGGCTTTGATGAGAAAGAATGTTGGTTGAGAGTTGGCATTTTCCAAGTGGTGCCTTGGTATGTCAAGGTCTATTATCATACACTGGAAGTGTTTTTAGATGGAGAACCTCAATCTACAATGGATAATATAGAGAAAATACATGTGTCACCTTCTGAAGACAAGATGTCTGCTGGAGTGATGGAAATAGTCTTGAGATTACCCTGTAGTGTTAAAACAGCTGCATTGACTTTGGAGTTTGATAAGGTATGCTCCAGGTACATTGAGTTAGTATTTTTAGCATATTATAAATTCAAATCAGTCTTTTGCCTGCTATTCATGTAAATAAATATCACACAGAGAATTAAAAAAGGAAAATAAGCAGACATGACACCCTAATGTTGTAAATTTTCACCTGGCGTACTATGAATTCAAATAAGAGAGCATTTACCATTAAAATATCTAAATATTGTTGATCTGCTGCCTCTTTTCTCCTTGGTCCTTGCTTATGATGTACTCTTTAGGGGTTGCTGCTACTTCCAAATTCAGCTAATATTGGCAAAATTGGCCAAATTAAATTTCAGCCATTGCTAGCCTCAATAACTGAAAGCTCACTCCTTGCAGTAAACATGGTGTAGCAGGCTTTGTATTTTAAGCTCATTTAGTACAAAGAAAATTAAAATGGATAGTGCTTGTCTTAGATGGGCAATCCATCTTCAAATTGCATTTCTGCATTATGCCCAATTATTATATATTGCATTATTTTCTTTTGGAAGAGTTTGTCAATTGAGCTATGAATTTGGATTTAGTTTATATCATTACTCCCTTTTATGGAAATTGAAGATGTTGATGTATTTTCAACTTTACCCTTTTAGCACTCTTATTTATTTCGTCTTCACAGGGGTTTCTTCATATTGATGAATATCCTCCAGATGCTAATCAGGGCTTTGACATTCCATCAGCAGTTGTACGCTTTGGTGACTTCCTAACAAACTTGACCTTTGATGATAATTCATTACAAAATATACCTATATTGTCCAAGCTACAGGTAGTGAAACAACTAACTGTACCTTAAGGCATTTTTCTGTTTAATATCTCTTCACTGTACAAACCATTTGTTGCATTTCCTCTTAGGAAAATACCCCAGTTGTCTCATACACAGAAGTACTACTCGTCCCTTTGACGACTCCTGATTTTAGCATGCCTTACAATGTGATAACAATTACATGCACGGTTTTTGCTTTATACTTTGGATCACTGCTCAATGCACTGCGGAGACGCGCTGGTGAGGAGGAAAGGCTTCTAAAGGCAAAAGGTCAGATACTCTTCACAATCCATAAGTCCACATGAAAACCATGGAAATAAAACAAAATGATTGGACACAACCTTGGTTATTTGATATACTTTAGTAACAGATTATCGTATGAGAAACAAAATGAATTTCTTAGTTCAACCACTTCTAAACAGATGCCACCAACCATTGTTGATTGGTTGCATGCATCCCCTCTTTCGCCCCAAATATTGCACCCTAGTGCTTGCATTATTTAGTAAAAAGTTGGCAAGAGATTGTTGCTACTGATCACACTCGTTACCTGAAAAGAGCAGTTATAGGCTGCTGGATATTGTAGAATATTGAGACATCATATTCCATTGGTTCTATTAAAAGTGTATGCAAGATGCCAGATCTATCTCTGATCTCGTTAGCCTTCTGTCTTTCTGCATCATCCTTGTCCTGACAAACCAAAGTTACTTTTTCTTGCAGCTGCAAAGAAGATGGGGCCACTAACCTTAATGCTATCAAAATTGTCTGCTAAATTGCGAGGAAAGCCATGGGAACCACCACAAGAATCGTCTTCTGCCAAATCTTCCATAAATTATAAGCTAATTGTGAAAGTTGCATTAGTAGCTGGGATTGCTGTTGCTTGGCAGTATTATTTCCAATAACCGCCAAACGCAGATATACACCATTTCCCATCTATGATAGTGTATCTTGAAGAGTAGGGATTATATAGCTAGGAGAAGCATCAAATATTCTTTTTAATCATTTTCTGCTGTATCCAGTCTTGTTTCCTTGACTTACAGATCGAGATTTCTCTTCCCACTGAATTTTTGTTATATGTCAAGAGGTAAAAGTCCCAGTCTTTTGAATTTCCGCCTCCAATGCTCCCATAAAATTTTATTTTACCCTGAAAATTGTATTTGAGTCTGATAATAGAATCCTAATTTGATCTCTTTATACGTGCCTTTTACTTTTAATTTATCAAGTTGAGCTTAAAAAGAGCGATGAATGATGTCAAAAATCCAAAGGAATTTGTTCCACCCCAATTTATTATATTTAAGGAACTTAGCTTGTTTAGTTTTACTATCAATCTTGATTCAGTATCAAGTATTTAATTTATTTTCTAGCCCTAATTAGGATCGCTACCATCATCAGTACTCAATATTTTGCTATTCCCATCGGTGCTTCTTGAGACAGTGGTATAACAAAGCTAAGATCAGTGACCGAAAGACAGCAGAAGCCTTTCTCATATAGTAAGAGTTCATGAACTGCATTAATACAGTGATGATTTTTGCTTCAAAATGTACAGAAACAAAAATGGGTAAAAAAATCCAGAGTACCCCAGAAGGAGTCTTTTGACAACCATTATCTTATCTTCTTCAGGGGGGGAGCAGTAACCATCTCATCACTTCTCATTCTCTTCATGTTTTTATTGAAGAAACTGCACGAAAATTGGCTGTTTGCCGGAGTAGTACCTTTTCTTTCCAGAGTACCTGGAGAACAAAATTGTATACCTTCTATCAATGGGAAACTTAACAAAGGAGAACTACAAGAACCTAGGATCTTCTTCATTCATACCTGAAACAGTCTGATCAGATTTCGTCTTCTTTAGATGGGTTTCATCTTCTAACCATAACTTTCTCTTCGAACTCAAGCCATTAGATTCATTTATCACATCTAAAGGACGACTGCAGTGCTCTCGCTGTGGCCTTTTAGTATCTCTACAGTAACCTTGTTCCTTCGTGTCAACAATCCCATTTCCAGTATCTTCTAGGTCATGTGATCCTGATGAATCAAGAAGTGTGAAGGACAAAAAGAAAAGTTGCTCAAAAT
>JACFYI010002230.1:416919-434050 GCA_014898755.1 Handroanthus guayacan
TGAAAATTAGCAATGCTTATAACTATGAAGCTTGTCTTCCCGCATTAAATTTAAACCCCTGAAATAAGCTTATCTTATTCACCAAAACTACCCATTAATTATCAGCCCACTAATTTTTCTTATGGGACACTAAGGAAGCAATAGGAGCAAAAACAGATGTGCCAAAAATTCAATAGCATGAAAGTGGGGTGGGGGGGAAATTATTTAAAAAAAGAAACTTACTTTTTGAACCAATTTTGGAGAGTTTGCCATCAACGAGAAGAGCATCAGAATCAGAGGCGCCGGTGGACAACCCGCGAGCAGAGAAAAACCCAATCAGTGACTTCCACGTAACCGAAGAAGCTATAAGATCAACCCCTCTACTTATGAAGTGACCGTTGAGCTTCAGAGTATTCGGGTCAAGCCCGAATTCCCGAGCTATGGACCCGAGGTCCAGTTTCTGCTCATCCCATGCAATTATTTGGACTATTTTGGATACGGAGGGGCAAAATAGCTTTATTCTTCTCTTCCCCTTTTCTCCTCCAACTTCCATTGCTTGTTCTTTTGAAAGAAATTGTTTAATAACACTTTGATTTTTGGGTTTTCAATATTGATCTTCTGTTGAGAGAGGTTTCTGCTGTGAAGGAAAAGGGGTAAACTTTTCGGGCGACCTGTATTTGGAGTTCTAATGGATTCTGGAAGTATCTGAGGAAGCTTTCCGTTTGTTTGAGTAACTATTTATACCCTATTTTAATATATTAAAAATAAAGCTACACATGTAACTCTAAAATACTATAATTTTGGCACCTTACCTCTTAATCATACCAATTTCTTATAAAAAAAACCTTTTCTCATTAATCTGGCTTCTCAGGCTTATCCTTTTTCTTTCTTTCTTTTTTTTTTTTTCCCTCTTTTTCGTCACTTTCACTTAAAAATCAAGCAAAATACTATATATTTCTTTACATTATTATCATAATTATATGGATAATGCGAAAAATATGTATATGATCACAAAACAATAATAACAAAGAATGTAATATTTTTGTGATTATTTTATAGTAATTTGGATTAGTGACATAATTAATAAAGAGAAGGCCCAAATAAGGATATATAATGTAGTTAATTTAATTAGAGGCCTAATGGAAGGAAGTCCAAGACGGAAGACTCACCTAATAAGTGTGGCAGATCGGATTAGACTCGATACGGCAACCCGAATGATCATAGTCGTTGAGCCAAGACACGTGGAAGCAAATGATGAAACTAGCCAGATATGGTGTTATAAAGCGTATCGGACAACTCACTACAATTATACTCAACCATTGGTAGCAAATATATATAAATGTATGTGATATTATAATATAACATATATGATATTTGGTATGATATATATTCCAAATATATATAAATGTATGCAATAAAATAAAATGATTAAAATTATATTTATATTATAATCTCTATATAAATTATTTTTATTTGAAATTGATTTGACATAAAATTCGAGTACAACTTGGAGTCAGGTTACGCCTAATGCTAAATGAATAAAACAAGAAATAAAGTTATTTGAATTTCCGATTAAAAATTTATTATTATATAAATATCCTCTTCTCCGCCAGTCGTCAGGGCCTAGGTATAAAAGGGGGAAAATTCAAAATTCAGCAAATGTAGTCGAGAGGATAAAATACAAAACTCAAAGCTCAAACAAAATTCACCGGAGACGTCGAGAAATTGAAAGGAATCCAATTGCTTAAAGAGCAAGGCAAGAAAGGAATCAGCATCTTATTGTGTTTAATGGCTAAACCCTCTCCAGAAATCGTCCTTTTTTCTTTGATAAATTCTCTTCAGAAATCGTCCTTAAATCACCTGTTTCTATTCAAAGCTGCGAAAGTTTTCATCGCAGTAGTTGGGTAATTATTGTGTCTGATGTTATTTGTTTGCGCTTCATCTGGGAAATAGTATTCCGGTGTGGAAATGGAAGTAGATCAGAGGTTACTTAGTGAACTTGAAGCTATGGGATTCTCCAAGGCTCTAGCCACGAAGGCTCTTTCTTCTGGTAATTTAGTTTCACTAAATACTATATCTAGGGACAGATGATGAATATTTTACTAAAATTCATGTGATAATATATAGTTATTAATGTGGTTAAAATTGAGGGTTGATTGCAGAATTTCTTTCTGAGTAGCTTGAAGAGAAACACGGATGGATCTTCCAATTGTGAATAGGGCCAAACGGTTACGGGTGTTGGGGTGAACCTGAGAGTAAAATGAAAATGTGACCAAATACAGTATTTGTAGTAGCAAAAATATGATTTATAAAGCATGATTTGGAAAGCATGCATGACACTATCAGTTTTCAAATCAGTTTATTATGTTTAATCTATAAAGCTTTCATGTTGATCATAATAGAAGAATACTAATGCTGCCTGTCATAAAGTGTTTAAATTGCTTCGGCATTTAACCTTAAACATCTTCAGGTAATTCAAGCATTGAGGATGCTGTAAATTGGATTGTTGACAACGAGAATGATATAGCTGCTAGTGAAACACCAACGGTAGGTTGCTTTGTCTTCATGGCCATTGATGGCGTTCTTGTTTTTTATTAACATATGAACTTAATTAGTTGGGCTTCTTGTGATCATGCATTGATTGATTGTATAACTGTCTTTTATGTCACCTGCTATTGCATAATATCATATCTCTCCATTTGTGCAACTAACAGTCTGAGGCTCTAATTGACATCAAAATTGAAGGATCTGACTCCTCTAACAGTTCCGAACAAGTTAAGTTGAGAGCACAGGAGCTAAGGTTCGTTTCCTATGCTCCTCATCCGAATGTATATCTTTTTATTCAAAGCTTTATGTCAATCATCTTCACCATCACATTGCAAAATGATTATACTGGCAAATTCTTTTTTTTACTTTTTAATCTGAAGATGGTTTTCTTTTCTGATAGTTTCTCACATCATGAGCTTCTTTAATTTCAGGAATCAAGCACGTAAAAAGAAAGCAGAACAAGAGAAGAAACTAGAAAGAGAAAGGGAGAAGGTACTATGGATAACATCTCCATTATGTATATGACAATGCTGACACATTAGATATTTTTGTTACTTGTAGGAAAGGATTCGATCAGGTAAAGCTTTGTCAGAGGCTAAGCGAATGGCTGAAGAAAGTGAAAGGAGACGGTCTGGACATGCTTTTTTCTTACATTTCTGGTCTTTAAGTGTTTGTCTTTGTGCTGATGTTGCTTATTATACTGATGGCACTCTTTCATTTTCTTCAACTGAGCCTCAGGATTCTGGCCCAGAGGAAAGCAGAGAAAGAGGAAGAAAAAAGGGCACGGGAGAAGATTCGTCAGAAACTGCAGCAGGATAAGGTATTTGTCCTTGGATTTCACACGATATCTTTTGCAGTGAAAGTACATAATTTTTATTTCTCTGAATATTGTTATTTCTCATAGCACATTTTCTTCATCTTGGTAGTTAGAAAGACAGGGAATTCATGGATTGCCTAGAAACGTTCCTGTACCACAGAAACCTGATGCACCACCACAAACAGCGGGGGTACTAACTTTGGACTTCATCCCTTGGCCCCTAAAATTTAGCTCTTAGAACCTATGGCACCTAACATTTTCTCCAATAACACAGAATTTGCAGCCAGTTGACCCTGCTTTCATACCTGTAAAGCCTGCTGCAGTAAGAGAGCTTATGAGAGAATGTTTAAGATCTCTCAAGCTTCAAAACAAGGTATCTGACTTTAATCTTCCACGAAATATCTTAGTGTGCTAGTGGAAGACAGTTATATATGCTGATTGTTGACAGATATTCCAAATGTACTCAAGCAATTGTGCCTTCGGATTTTTTACCAACTTAAGAAATGGGCTTCTTTATATGCATTTTCTCCTATCTGTTGTGACTTCATAACTTCTGATGCATTAGGATGACAATGCCAAAGCTGTAAGAGCATTCCAAACCCTCTTCATTTATGTGAGAAATATTGTCAACAATCCTGACGAGGAGAAATTTAGGAAGATCCGCATCAGCAATCCAGTATTCCAGGTTTGCTGCTTTGCAAATGCATCCCTTAGAACAGATTTGTTGCTTTTTGTCGTTTAATCTATGTAACTGCTATGTCTTCTATCAGGATAGAGTTGGCAGATTTGAGGAAGGTATCAAGTTTCTTGAGCTCTGCGGGTTTGAGAGAGTTGAGGGAGATGACTTTTTGTTGCTACCCAAAGAAAGGGTTGACATGGGACTATTGAAGGTAGCTGGAAGTGAGTTGCATAATGCTTTGACGAACCCTTTCTTTGGACTGTTTTCTGCATAAGTTAGGATCGTTTGAGTTCTTGTATTGACACACTATGAATCTATGATATATTGGTGAATTGTGATACCTTTGATTAATTAATGTGATTTTTAGTAACCTCTGTTGAATGAGGGATGGAAGTTGACAAGTATGTATTTTGGTTTTTGTTTATGGATCATACTTTCACAAGTATTTTTATGGATTACCTAATGATGGATGTTGCCCAATAACCAGGCTATTATTGGATATGAAAGGCATTTTAGATAGTTTGTTTAAATATGTTCTATTTCTATTTCATATTTTTGATCTATAAATATAATATCATGATAATTTGGATCTAATTTTCATACAATATTCGGGATTTATGAATTTTGCATTTTAGATAGTTTGTTTAAATATGTTCTATTTCTATTTGATATTTTTCATCTATAAATATAATATTATGATAATTTGGATCTAATTTTTATATAATATTCAGGATTTATGAATTTTATAGTATCAGAAGTTATAAATTTGGGTTGAATTTAATTTCAGAACGTCTCACAATCTAAGAAGTTTTCATCTTTATATTAGAATTATAATTTTTCAAATTATAAAAATATATATCTTTAATTATTAATATTTTTTATGGGGATCGAAGCTAAAATTATTACCTTTGAACCTCCAAAATTTGAAAATTTATTTAGTTTTTCACAATTAAAAGTCCATTGGCAATTGGCCAATATCCTAATTATTAAAAAAGAAAGATAAATAGAAATGAGAAAGAAAAAATAAAAATAAAAATAAAGAAAAATAAAAAAAGAAAGAAAATCGGTTTTCCACCCAAACGTGCTCTTCATAAGGAATTACAAAAATCCCTCTCTCTTTCTAATAAAATTCAATCACCATTTGGAGAACCCTTCCCTGAGAATTGCCCTAAAATTTTTTGTTCTCCCTCCCGACAATCGTAGCTAGTTGATTTGGGGTCAGGGTTTCGAGCAGAAATCTTAGTTATTCGCGATAAGATGTACGCTGATCAATTGGAGGCTCAAGCTAATAGGTCGGTTAAGGATCGTCTTAACGGTAATCCAGCCTCGGGTTCCGGTCGCCGCCGGCCTATCTCTGGCAAGAGGTTTACTTCCTTTCCCCTTTGAATACGTTTTTATTTGCGTTTTAGCTACTACGGTAAACTAGCTTCACAAGGGTTTATCTATGTTTGCTGGGTAAGTATACTAACGTAGCGTTCTAGGTTTTGAGCCGAGGCTCTATATGTTCTTTTAGTTTTTGGAAGAATGTATATATATCTATGTTATATGTTTTTCTTCTATTGTTGCTTCCTTGTGAGACAACGGATTGAAGTCTTGTTAGTTGTAGGGCAGTGTTGATTTTTGTGTTTCTTGGACGCAGTAGTTTCTGAACTGGGGGCTTGACTATGAGGGCTGGAAATTTTGATTTGGGCAATGCTATTACTATGTAAGGGAAAGTTGTGATGGTTGCTGCTGAAGTTGGCAGAAAATCGTCTGAATAGTCATGGATTCCAATACTTTAAAACATTTTGCACTTGGTAAATAAGCTTTGAGATCGGGGTAGCGTGGGAAGTTTGTGATAGCATTGCCGAAATTTTCTTCGTAGAGGACATTAACTCGGGAATCAATTTGAGGCTGCAGATCATTTGGTGCATTTGCTAGATGTAAACAGATAAAATGATGTCAGATTAAGTGTGAAATTATCTCTTCAATTGAATAATGAGCAGGGCAATATTTCTTATGGAAGAAGCAAGAAGTGTCTGGAAGATCACAGCATCTTTATTTCTTTCTTTCCTGGGGAAAATGAAGTCCCTTATTTTAGCAAATTCAATTTTTTCCCTGCAGACAAAGAGAAGATGATGACAAATGGGAGCACGATCTTTTTGAGGACAACGAACCCCAAGTCTCAAGTATGTGTGTGTTGGGTGAAATTTCATATCTGTAGCTTATTATTTTGTTTGTGATACTATGTTATTACAGCATCTACTTTGGCTGAGCAGGCTCTGATTTACATTTATGGCCTGCAAAGATCGCAGGATTGGTGTAAAAGATCTTCGTTTGAAGCTCCAAAGAAAGAGCATCGAGCAAGCTACGCAAAGTGTGAGGGGATCTGTTTCTGGAGGTGCAAGGGATCTACGTGAGAAGCTGTCTGGAACATTGTATTCTCGTCCGGTCGAGTCCAAGCCTCCACCAGTTAGGCCTAAGCCCGCAAGTGAAGTCGGTAAGCCTTCAAGGAAGAGTGTCATAAGCCAAGCCCCTTTGCCAGAAACAAAGGTTGCTAGCTCTGGATCAAAGAAAAAGGTTACTTTCTCTTTCTTTTTCCCCCCTTGGGGTGAGATGAGGCGAGGCATGGAATGTTACTTTTTTTTTCAATTAGCAACGTAGAACACAGTGGTACGATTGCCTGAAATGGTTTTATATATATATATATATATATGCAGGATGAGTCGGTGGATAGTTTCCTGCAGTCCCTGGGTCTCGAGAAATATTCAATTACATTTCAGGCTGAAGAAGTATGTCGATTTAATGTTTCAGTTCAATATTTTGTAGGGATCTGTTTTTCTGTTTGTTAAAAATATGTAAAAACATGGATTATACTTTGGCAGGTGGATATGACAGCCCTAGTACACATGGGTGATGAAGATCTTAAAGCTATGGGAATTCCAATGGTGAGTATTGCCCTATTAGGCTCTACACATGATGTGAAATCGTCCTGATTGGTGCTCATTTTCATGCCTTTAGCCTCAGTTTATTTGTTGAGGATTTAGATCTTCTCTTAGTTATGCTTGTTTTGTTGTTTTTAGCTATTAACACAAAACTAGTTGATGAAAGGAATGGGAGGAGGATCTGAAGGTTTGCAGTTTGCTTGTTGGTTGAAGTTTCTTTTATTTTACATCCTCGTTTTTACAGTAATCAAAGCTGGAGCCATGCTAGAACTTTAACAATGACTTCAAGAAGCTTGATCCACCTTTTTAGACATCTTATTCTGAACCTTCTCAAGTGACTTTTGGTTCTTGAACCTGACACCTAATTAGAATTTTGAATTGAATTTAAATTGATGTCATATGGAGAAAATTAACACACATTAAAGAATGAGTTAAGCATCCCTGGGAAGGTAGCATCAGTTGCATATATGCTGCCATATTGCTAATCTTAAGTCAAGCATAGGCTGCATTTTCTTGAATTCAAGATTTCATTTCAACTGTTAGTGCATTGTTCATGGTATTTGCTATTGTTGTTTCAGGGTCCAAGAAAGAAGATACTTCTGGCGCTGGAGTCGAAATCAGATGCCTAAGTGGGATAGGTCGTTTGGCTTTCTTGGACGGTTGGATCATTTGAATTGTTGACAATGTCTCAAACCAGCAGGCTTATTTTTATGTTGTTATAACTTTCTATATAGCTTTTCTGCGGTAGTCCGTAGTTGTCTTGCTGAAAATTATTGTATTTGATATATAGATACCGAAAGATTGAAAGACTTTAGGATCTGAGTTAGTGATTTTGTTGCTACATCTTGGGTTGGTCTTCTTTATTTATGCTTGCATGCACATCTAATTACTTGGAAGTCCCTTCACTTTTAATAATCACATTAACCTCCCTTTGTGTCTCGTGCCAATTTTACATATTTCCGCACGGTGATTATTTGCTAACTGGTGATGTATATTCATATGGTTTTAAGGGAGTAAATGAAGTATTTGTATGGACCCAAAAACGTACTCGCCGTGATTCCCTGTTCCTCACATTTAACATAGTTTTGTTATGATTTGAGAGAGCTCTTTATTTTTTTGCCCCAAGTAGAAGGGTTACCTACAATTTGTTACAAATTTTTATTTTTTTCTTACTTATTTTTTCTTCTGCTCTCGTATTTGATTTGATATTTGTATCAAAGTTTTAGGAGCAACCCTTTTAGATGTTTTGCATGAGCTTTATAAGCTTACTTGCACCTAGGATATCAAATATAAAAAGTTGAAATAGAATTGGAGCTATGTAAGATTCAAATTTTGAATGGTACTAAAATCGGGTTCTCAAGCAGTTCAAATACTGGCTTTGGGTTTTATTAGAAATTTGATTTATTTTCAATAGTAATTATTTTGAAAAATCGATTACTATTAGTAATAACTAATAATTAGTACATAACAATATATTTAATTGTTTCACTTTAGAACAAGGTGCAATAAAAAAAGTGCCAATGCATCGAACATGCCATCGGACTTCCGAATAACCATCTTAGCTCACTTTAAATTTCACCGGGCCGTCTTAGCTCAGCCGGTAGAGCGCATGGCTTTTAACCATGTGGTCGTGGGTTCGATTCCCACAGACGGCGATCAGTTTTCGGTTTCGGGTTCTTTGATATGATCTTTTTCCTTTTTCTTTCTTTCTTTCCTCTTTCTTTTCCCTGGGTTTAATTTTTTCTTCTTTGTTGAATATTTACTTCTGCTGATTATTTTAGCAACAGCTTCGTTGTTAAATGAGTTTTATAGCATCAAATGCTTTTGGAGAAATGGTGCCTCAAGGACTTCAAGTCTTTTCTGTCAAGCTGCAAGGACAGAGTATCCATATCCAAAATCCATGGCTTGCTTATTACATCTGGAATCTTCAGCAATGGAACTTCTGCTGCCCAGATAATAACGTCGTATGCTCGAACAAGTGACATAGATTCAGCCCGAAAACTGTTCGATAATTTGCCAAAAAGAGGTATCGACTCCTGGAATGCTATGCTCATTGGGTACTCCCGTGGAAATGACCCCCTTCAAGTCTTAAATTTGTACAAAAAAATGAGTTTGCAAAGAGTCAAGCCGGATAGCTCGACTTTCACAGTGGCAATCAAAGCGTGTACTAGCTTGTTGGACTTGGAATCTGGCGAGGAAATTTGGAGAAACGCAATGCAATGTGGATATGGGGATGATATTTTTGTGGGCTCCTCTATCTTGAATTTGTACACCAAGTGCGGGAAAATGGATGAGGCAATGAGTGTGTTTGAAAGGATGAGCAAAAGAGACGTTGTTTCTTGGAGCACGATGATCACAGGTTTTGTGAAGAGTGGGAGAGTAAGAGAAGCACTGGAAGTTTATCGAAGGATGCAAAAGGAGGGATTGGAAGCTGATAGAGTTGTAATGTTGGCGTTAATACAAGCTTGTGCAAATGTTGAGGACTCGAAAATGGCTTTTTCTTTGCATGGATATATGATAAGAAGATGTTTCGCTATGGATGATGTTATGGTGCAAACCAGCCTTATTGATATGTACGCCAAGAATGGGAAGTTAGATATTGCTTCTGGTCTATTTAGGACAATAAGTTGTAAAAATGCCGTTTCCTGGAGTACTATGATCTCTGCGTATGCACAAAATGGATATGGTGCAAAAGCACTTGAACTGTTGATTGAGATGCAGAGCCGTGGCTTCGCACCGGACTCCGTTTCACTTGTTAGTGCACTTTTGGCATGTTCGCAAGTTGGGCTTTCAATATTAGGTAGAGAGATACATGGATATATTGTCCGAAGATACAATGTGAATCAAGTTCTTGGTACTGCACTTATCGATACGTATGCAAAATGTGGATCCCTTTCTCGTGCTCGTGTATTCTATGACAGAATGAATTCTGGGGATGTTATACTTTGGAATACCATGATTGCGAGTTATGGGATTCATGGCCATGGAGAGGAAGCTCTTGCAATTTTTCACCACATGATAGAGGCAAATGCAAGACCAGATGATGCCACATTTGCCTCTCTTCTCTCAGCAATGAGTCATTCTGGATTGGTTGAAGAAGGGCAACATTGGTTTGATGTAATGATCAAAGAATACAAAATCCAGCCAACGGAAAAACATTATGTTAGTTTGATTGATCTTTTAGCTCGAGCTGGACGAGTTGAGGAAGCTCAGAGTCTCATTCAATCCATGGAATGTAAACCTGGGATTGCTGTCTGGGTGGCCCTTTTATCAGGTTGTCTGAACCATAAGAAGTTTTTGACAGGAGAGTTGGCTGCAAAGAAAGTTCTTGAACTAAAGCCCGAAAGTCCAGGAATTTACGCTCTCGTTTCAAATTTCTTTGCTGCAGCAAAGAATTGGGATGAAGTTGCTATGGTGAGAAAGGCCATGAAAACAGCAGGCATCAAGAAAGTCCCGGGGTACAGTGTTGTGGAAGTTAACGGGAGACTCCATGCATTTATGGTGGAAGACAAGAATCACCCTCAATATCAACAGATTTTGGGAATCTTGGAGGAGATGGAGGATAAAATGAGAGCTATGGGTTATGTACCAAAGACAGAATTTGTGTTGCATAATGTTGAAGAGGAACTGAAAGTGAGAATGTTGCTTAATCACAGTGAGAAACTTGCTATTGCTTATGGGATTTTGAACACTGCACAGGGGACAAGATTGCTTATTACAAAGAACCTCAGAGTGTGTGGCGATTGTCACGAAGCAATAAAGTTCATCTCTGTAATAGTGAGAAGAGAAATCATTGTGAGGGATATGAAAAGATTTCATCACTTCAAGAATGGAAGTTGTTCCTGTGGTGACTATTGGTAATAAATATCACTAGATTTTTCTTTGAAACTAAGATCAATATCAGAAGTTATGTTCAGCAAAACAACATTCAGAAACAAAATCTCTAACATTCCGACACTTGAGAAAGAACATCGATAATCTGGGGAAAGATAAGCCGTTCTTCCAAGAAAACATCTCTAATCGACATCATTTGAAGAGCTTGAGTGTTGCATTACCTGATTCTAGTCGGTGTACTCTCAACTCCGGTATCCAAGAGCTTGATTCTGAAGATTTTGGTTGTCCTCCAGAAGTCGATCGTATTCTAGAAGCAGATCTGCAGCTTGCTTCTGAAGAGCAGCAACATGAGCTTCTGCAGTTTCGACTTGCTTATCCTTTTCTGCTGACTCCGACTTAAGCTTATTCAGATTCTCTGTCAAACTAGATATTTCATTCTGTAAACGCTTAACTTCTGCAGCAGCTTTTTCTTCTTTTTCTTTAAGCTGCAACTTTTCATTCTCAAGCTTCTCGACTTCTTGCTTTGAAACTCCTGTATTGCTCCTTAATTTGATTAACTTTTGCATGTAATGGTGCATACGATCTATTAGAAATCCAAGGAAGAGAGAAAACCCTGCAACATGGAGTCAGATACAGGATTTAGACTTAGAGGGTGTTTGGTAAAGCTTATTTGTAAGCCCGCAACTTTTTTTTTTTTTTGATAAGCATGTAAGCCCGCAACTTAGTTATTAATTTATCTTGTCAATCTAAAATCTTGATGAATAAAACCTAATCAAGGTACTAATTTCCATTTCAAGCGAAAAAATTTGTATCCAACTTTATCATGCAACAACTCATTTACCAATATGAGTCTGCCCTGCACAAATACTCGGTCCCAGTTTATCAACAGAACATTGAAGTGAATTTTCTTGTTTAAATCCTCTTTCACTAGTATTATTAATCTCTGACATGATATTGTAGACAGAATGAGAAAAGGGCATAAAAACGAGCACCGATAACAAAATAAAGTCAACAATAAACTGAGCATGAACTATGAATAAGCATCTGCTGCTGCTGCTGCTTCTGCTCTCATTTATAACAGCAAAATTCCATATACCGTTAGGGAACCTACTATAGTGGCTGATACCAACATCTACAATGGGGATGCAAACCTAGGTGGCTCGAGAAGTGTTCGATTATTAAGTCTGGAGAATTTGAGCCGAACAAAATAAAAGAATAGAGCTTTCAAGCTCAAACACAAACTTGAACCAAACGACCGAGATGAGCTCTACCCATTTCCCTCAGATCATCAAGCTCGGTTCATTTCATTTGAGCTTGAGGCTTCAAACTTTTTCCCTATTCAGCTCGACACAATTGCACCCCTAATTTACTACATATATCACATCATAAAACCAACAGAGGAAAACCAAATGCAGCACTTATAAGCAATGTATTAGCGCATAAACAAGAAGCATGAATGACAATAAGAAACAACAAACACATCATTCACAAAGAAACTGAGAAGAATCATACCCATGAGAGTAGCCTCTAACAAATTGGTCCTCCAAAGCACCTGATCCATGGGTGTCATGGTACCATGTTTGGCACCTTTGTTCTGAATCTTGAGTATGCTAAACAAGTCAGATAAAAGGATCACGAAAATAGTGCCAGCAATGGTCAAAACTGTGGCCCTTCTCACCTTCACTTGATCCAAACCCTTCATTACAAGTTCCCTCAATGGCCCAATCTTCACCATTAGAAGAAATGCCACTAAACCCTCAGCACAAACAACCAAAAAGAACAAAGGAATCATCTTTGCCACAACAACACTAAACAACCTCAAATTTTCTTGAATTGGAGATTATATTCATAGAATATAACTAAATCCCACCTCATATTCCGGATTAATTTTTCAAGAAATGAACAAAAGATAAGCCCTTTTCATCTACACATCCATTCAGCATCTAATACTATTAGAGCTTAAGAGAAAAATTGAATCTTTGAAAACCAACAGCAGAAGCTACGGAAAAGGAAGTATCTTTAACCCTCTTTATCCTTTTATCCTCTCCTATGAAACTTTATTTTTGCAAGAAAGCAAAAGCCCATTTCTCAAAGCTACCCTTTTGAGTAGAATGTGAGGGGTTAATGCCACAGATCTGCAAAATTAGTTGCCAACTTGTTAAACAAACCCTCTCTTTTCTTTTTACCTTTTTCCCCTAGGGGTATTACTTTCCAAAGTATAAATTAATGGTGTGGTCTTTTGGGGATTAGTGGGATGCTTATGCTTTAATGGGCACAAAAGGACGAGGAAGGAAAACAGAAAGTCTGAAAATGGGGGAGCTCAGCGGAGTCAAAAAAGTTGATAGAGAGTGCTAATGGCATGAATTCGAAGTGAAGGCAAGGCAAAGCAAAGCAAAAAAAAGCATTTTTCTATGGGAGGCATCGCAAAAATAAATAAAATAAATAAATAAATAAAATAAAATAAAATAAAATAAAATCCAGACAGATGGTGTTGATTCAGTATCATGTGTTAAGAATGCAGTTTTCAGACACAAAGTGGAATCTTGGGTTGTGGGATTTGATGGATTCGGCCAAGATTTGGGCATTGTACAATTTGTACGCGAAAAATTTTCTTGTGTTGCCTTTGGGAGTTTTGAGTGTACTTTTATGTCAATTTTATTGTGGAATGATGGATAAGTAATGTTATATATTTTAGTAAATTAAGAAGTATGTTCATAGAAAAAATCAATGTAATAAGTTAGCTCAGATATTATACAATTTGATTTTATAATGTTGCAAAAATGAGCCATGACCTTTTTTTCTTTTAATTTATTTTTGATGCATTTAGAAATGTTCGTACATACCAATGTAATCCAGAGATTTATATATTGACTTTTACATAAATTAATTTATTTTTCACAATTCTAGATTGCAGTAAACAATCTTTCAACCAAAAAAAAAAGTGATGATATTAAATTTTTCGTATTTTTGGATTTTCACTACCATCTCAAGTTCAAAACCAAAAAACAAAAAACAAAAAACGCAAAAAGCTTTTAGCCTTAAGAGAAATTCTTTTTTCTCTAAGCAACTGGGGACAAAAACCTTAACCATAAGAGGAATTTAATTTTTTCTATAAGCAATTGGGATTTGGGACTTGCACAAATTTCTCAATAAAATGATAAAAGCTCTATAGCTCCAATTTCCAAATTTTCTTTCTTTTTATTCTATATTTGCATTTTATTGAGTATCTTTGTATAATGCCAAAATTGGTGATGGGATTGGGTTACAATTTGTAAAAATGATCTTATCTTATATTATTTTTTCCGAAAAGGATGAAAGAATAGGCCCAGTAGAATTGGTCTTTGTTCTCTAAATGGGCAGCAGTCCTATTTTCAAAACCGTAGTGGAAAGCATCGTATCTATTTCTACTTTTCCAGGCCCAAAATTAGTCTTTGTATAAATTTCTTTGCTTGTTTTTTTCAGCAGATGGGAAATTTTATGCCATTTTTTGAGGCGGGTTTGTTAATTTTTACACGTAAAATATATTATGATGATATTATAAAAAATATTAATATTACTATTTATAATTTCACAATTCATAAATTTACTTGAATAAATAATATCTGACATTCTAAGGAAAATATTTGCTAAATCACTATCAACAAATATTACTTCATGCTTCTTTTAAATACTTATGAGATATATTTTAAAAAATTTAACGTTATAAATTGATATTTCAAGCTTACCCATTTAAACAATTTAGAGCATTGTGTTAAAATAAAGTAAATTAGCAATCTAAAATAAACATGTTTTTTTTCCCCCTTATGTTACGATTAATTATTATATCAAATTTTCAAATGAAATAGTTCCCTTTAATGAAAAATGTAAAGATTCAAACTCAAGGACAGGGTCTTTTATTCCTTGGTCATTGTTTAGAAGTTGACCAAATTGAATTAGTCAACCTTCAGACAAACACGGTCTGCCAGCTATTTGTTTGCTTGCATAAATTAATTCCTTTTTCTCTTTTTACCCAAAAAAAAAAAGTCAAATTTTATTTATTTATTTTTTGGATGAATAAATAGGTCTCGAATTTAATTCTTCCAAAAAGCTATAGGGAAAGTAATGGGACAACCGCCATGAAAAAAACAAAACGACATCGTGTTGTACAGTCTCAATCCTAAGAAAAATTAAAAAGAACAAAAGAAATCTGAAAAAAAAAACAAAATATGTTAGAACTAGAACAAGTTGATTTAAAAAAAAAAAGAAAAGAAAAGGTAGTAACAATTTTTTTTAAAAAAATTAACATGTGCAGAATATAATATTAGTTGAATGTTCATCTTAAAAATATAATTAATTAGGCTAGGGGAAACAAGTGGGCATTAATTAGGGTTATTATTCAAATTGAAATGAGGTTAGGGCATCACACAACGTTTTTGCACGTATATTTGAATGTCGAGGTCAATCTATGTCATATGCCTAATTATATACCAATTGATCCATTAAAAAAGTGTTCGTTCTTGTCAAACCTACCGCCTTACAAATGAAAGGATAAAATAAAATAAAGTAATTTAAATATATAAAAATAATAAGAATATATTGGTCATTTGAAATTGAATGTTGGGAGCACTTTAAAGATAATGTTTGCAAAAAATTTTACTTTTCGAGAAGTAAAATGTTGCGGTAAAAGTTGACATCATTTGAAAATAAAAACTAGATGTACCAAAAAAATTGTAAAAGTTACATGAAGTGAGGACGCTTCTAGTTTTTAGCTTTTTTTTTTTTTTTAACTTCTGTAACTTTAGATAATCAAAATGTAAAAACAATACTTTCAAATTAAAAAAAAAGGTTAAACTTCAGCTAAAAATGAAAATACTCTACAAAATTTAAAACTCTCAAAAGATAATACGATGGTCATAGCCAATTAAAATAAGAGAGGAAGAAAAGGGGCATATAAATGTTTTGCAGGGTATTTTTGCAATTAAATGGTGTCGTAAAGTGATCATATGATATAGGTACAAACGTACAATAGTTTTCAAGTGTCATCTTGCCACCTGATAAACAAGAAAGAAAATTTCAAGACGAGTAGTAAAGACTTGGTTTTGGCGAGAAGAAAGGCGAATAGTCAACCATTACCTGTGGAGGATCCAGTCAATGGTTGATCAACTTCTGTCCCTTGACCCCCTCTTCATAAACTCCTTTCATTTCCACATCTCCATCCCCTTTTCTTTCTGTCCCTTCCTGGCATTCGAGGGAGATTTTAAATACTGCTAAAGGGACGGATTTTTCCTGAACTCTGGAGGTTTTTTTGATTTCCTTTGGCTCCTGTTTCTGGGTTTTGGCTCTAAATCTTCCTGGAAAAAATGGCTGTAAGTATAATTATCTGCTGGCGGAATGGCTGCTTTCTGGTTTTGTTTGTGGCTGCTGTGATTGTATTTTCTTATGTCTGGAAAATCTCTTGCCGATGTCTTTATGTTTGAAGTATCTTCTTGTTTTTCTCTTCTGTTGTCATTTTCTTGCGTGTTTTGTCTTAACATACTCGGATGTACTGTTTTATTCATCAAGATTTTTGCAATTAAATTTCTCTCTGATCAATGAGAAATTTGAGGTCAACAGATCAAATTCATAGCATAACTTTAACTTGTTAGTTTCCAATGGCTGTTAGTAATCTGTAACAGTTCATCAAGTACTTGTGTATATGGCTGCTTTGTTTCTTCATAGTTTATGCTATTATTTGGAGTAACTTTGTCTTCTATGGGGGAATAAAACTGTGCTTTATGCTTATATATATTTGTTTCTTATTCTACAGGAATTATATTGTTGAATTTTGTAAATTCTTGCATCTTGAACACATCCAGATCTTATAGTAACCTTGTATGGTTATTTGTCCGTGAGATGGCGTTCTTTTTTCAAATTATATATCTCACTTACAAAATTGTTGCGCTTATCTTCTTTTTCCTGATGGAGGAGATGGGCTAAGTTATACAAGACGAGCGTACATATTATTCTTACATCGCGGACAATGTTGCCTGACAGCGAATAGTGTTTGCCTAATTTGCAATATGAATCAAAGAGAGTTGTTCATATCAAAATGCACTTCTTGAGGAATTTTGCTGTCTGGCTTCTACCTGAATTTCATTGCTTATAGTTCAAAACTGATGCTTATCATCTTCATTGGGAGGATTCAATTGTTATTGTTTATTATGATGTATATTCGAACAACATCAAGACCGAAAGGAATAACATAGTTCTTTGTTGTGAAAGCAGCGTGCAAATGTGCCAAAATTTGGTAACTGGGACGAAGATAATGTTCCTTACACGGTTTACTTTGACAAGGCGAGGAAAAATAAAGGTGGGAAGATGATAAATCCAAAC
>JACFYI010002230.1:449401-481420 GCA_014898755.1 Handroanthus guayacan
TTGGAAATTTTTTCTGCTCTCTGTTTTGTTCAATATCTTTGTGGCTATCTGGCCAGGGATGTCTAATTAGATGGATGTAGCTGCTCCATTTTGAGGTAGTAGGGTTTTCATTTGCTCATCAACTTGCAGTTCAAATTGTAGCTCACATCCTGGGAAGAAATTTTACCGTTAGATTGTCCTCTTCATGAGAGTTTTATGTTACTAATAGGGCTATCTATTGGCTGGTAAATTCTAAGCTGAGTATTGTTTTCTTGGAATCAGATGTGAAGCCTTGAACAGTCTACTCCTATCGATGATTAGTTTTTATTTCTTTGCCAAAATGCTTCCTTTGTGCTCTAGAGACCTTAACCCCCTAAAGCTCGGGGATGATAGTGAATCATGTTGAGTATATTTGTAGCTTTACTGATTAACTAATTTCAAGTGTAACAAAAACAGGTTTTATCTGCTGTCATGTACTATCATGTAAAGTCTGTTAGTTGTTGCTGCAAAACAGATTTGGGGTATTGCTTTGTGTTATCCATTGATCCACAACCATACAAGTTTGCAATGAATTTTGATCTTCCATCAGTTTGATATGGATATCTTGCAGATAAGAAGGGTGATGGAAGATCACGTGTTGATAGAGATGCTGATAACCAGCAGCTTCTTCAGTTAGAAGAGAAAGATGTCGTATCATCAGTGGCCACAGTGTTGTCTGATTTATGCGGACCTGGAGAATGGATGCCAATGGAGAAACTTCATTCTGAGGTAATTACGTTTGAAATAATCACCCAATCCAAGCCAGGAGTTACTGTTTTCTTGCTATCAATCATGATCATAGTTCAATGCTTTGGATTTTCTCTTTTGTATTTGCTAACTAGATATTACTGTATTATAATCTTGTAATTACTTTGGTGCCTCTTGTTTTATCAGTTTGATATTATAGTAATTGTTGATCACGATAACAGGGCCATTTTCTCCTATGAACTAGTGGTTTCTGGAATCTTGCATTGTTGCTCAACCTTCAAATCATAACTATCCTTCACTCATATGCTCGTGCAGTTGGTGGAACAATACAGCAATATCTGGCACCATAGTCGTGTGAGGAAATACCTTACTTCTGAGGATTATTCAAATCCAGAAGCCAAGGGAAAACCATGGTATGGATTGCTTGTGCTGTTGAGGAAATATCCTGAACACTTTGTTATCAACACAAGATGCAAGGGACGGGTTACGCTGGAATTTGTCTCTCTTGTCTCACTACTCTCTTGACAACTGCAAGCTTCAGAAGTGAACGATACTGGCTGTGAATTTAGATCCCGTTTCACTATGTAACATGTTTCTTCATTTGGCTTGTTGATGTCCTTTTCTACGTCTCCCTGACCTTTTTGTTCTATGTATTGAAACTTATGAATGAAGATTTATATATATTAATTGTTGTGTTTGGTGGAGGTTGGAGTCTAAATTTAGATAATTATGCTATGGGGGTTGATGGAGTGGCCATGATGCTAACAAATGGGCTGCAAAAAGCCCATTTTGTTCAAGCACGTCTGATGTCTCCTCTCTTTTGTGGCTTTCAATTATAGGCCCAAGCTTCATCCAACATTATAACTGGACTGCTGTTGGTGGTCTGGTCCAAATATCAACCTTGTCGGAGTCTTTTCTTTTTCCTTTTTTTCTAATGGTGAAAAATCCGCAACGACTATCAAGAGCACTCTCCTGAGTTGAAGCATCTTTAACAAAACATGAGACCCATATGATTTTCTTTGAAAAATGATCTTGTTTAAGCTGCAACTTATTCGCAGTAGTTACAATTGGATCACTTGCAACCTATTCTATCCAATAACAGTCTACTACCATCCTTTTATAATTCTACAATTATATTGTATATATATAGTAATTATACTTTGATAATAGAATATTAACTCATCACTTTACAATTCTATATATGCATCTATATTAATTAGACTTCGATAATTAAATATAAACACATCGAGTGTCTTTCAAAATTTTTTATAAGCTAGTACCTAAATGAAGCAAAAACTTTCTTCCTTCAACAAGATATTAGCTCCCATGGGCCAAATTGCTCTTCTTGCTAGTCATAACGCAAAGACTTCGTAGGCAAGTATCAACAAGGTGACAACACCGCAAATGTCGTAGCATTATCCCAACTCAGAGGGACCTAGATGTCGATCTGTTCTAATCTCAGACCTGTTTCTGAAAGAACGTTCTTAAACATTCAAATGGGTAACGAACTTAGCAACTTTCAGATGAAAATGATGATAACAACGAACCATGTGATTCATCTGTGGTTCAAACAAAAAAACATAGTAATTCACTCTCCTTGAGGAGAATTCAGCATGATCTGCCCTAATAGGGGCCTTATATACCAAGAATTGAATATCAATCATCAGACGTGTAATGGCTAGAACATGATTCTCTAACGAATTCCTTATAGCCTCCAGCCAGAAAAGTGATTCAAGGGGCTAATGTGTCGTCCTCTGATGCCGAAAAACCATTGCGACCCTGCTCACCCTCCCACTCATTTTCTTGAAGTTTTTTTCGTGGACCAGTCCCAGTTCGTCTCTGGCTTTCTGGAAATCCAAGAATTTACAACAATCAAATTCATGAAACTTAAAATAATGAAACAGATTTCAATTCTCAAATATACACAAGGCTTACTCTTGTTAGTGATGGCGGATCGAGTCATAGCCAAGAATTCTTCCCAGTTGAACTTCCTTAGTTCTTCTTTTTCCTCCTCGGATAGTTCAAAGTTGGGCTCCCTTCCGCACATGAATGCAGCTCTGCAAGTTTTGAAATGTTGTCTTAAGTTCTGCTTACTTTCCGATGACTAAATTACGAGTTGAAACTGTTGTACTTTCACTAAATATATTTGAAGGGTTCACTCGACTTGGGGTGCAACAAGTATGAACAACCCAAGTCAGCTTGAGAGAAGGCTCGACCCAACCAATCTTGTACTTAAGCTCACGAGTAGCGAATTTGTCTTTTCTTTTAAGAGCTTTTTTTTTTGGGTAAAAATAATTAAGCTTTCTAAAAGTTCAAGCTCAAACAAAATAAAATAATCTAGCTTTTCAAACTTGAGCTCGAACAGAATACACGGTAGACAATCCAAGCCAAGCCTAGGTCGATTCCCATTGTCCTCAACTTGTTAAGCTAAAGCTTGATTTATTTGATTTGAAATCAAGGTCAAGCCCCCAAAAATCATCCAGGTTCGGTTCGTCTCGTTTGCGTCCCTTACAGTCGACCAGAGTTGACAACTATATAGAGAGTCCCTTAGTAAAAGATCCCAAAGGCAAACGATGTCACAGATTATGTATTGCCTCATCCAGCTATGGATGACTTCATTAGTATTGCCCATGATTTCACCAAATAATTCTTCGTTTCACCATTAAGTTATCAGTGGAGGAAAATCAATTGTGCTTGTGCATAAACTAACAATAACATACTATACAACAAGACTGTTGTTTGATGGAAGGACTAACATAGCTATTAAACTGTCATGAAGGGACCATGGTTCTTGAGTTCCAGAACACTTGGTTATAAGAATGCTGGAGTAGTTCAGGAACATTACCTGTCGTATAATCTAGCAGCCTCTTCTTGAGAGCCAACGGTTCCCAAATGGATCTGTTTCTTGTCAACTTTAATAGCAGCTTGCCATTTCAAATTCTTGAAATAGACACCTCGCATGATACACGGTTCTTGGTTTTCAACATGCTTTCTTCTGTGCCTCTTTCTCCGTTTAACCTCTGGAGCAATGCAAATGGATGCATCAGATTAAAACAAAAGACAGATGATCCATACTGTATAAATTCTCTCGCTGGCTTTCAATATAGATATTAGGTACAGTATAAAGAAAGAGACAATCGAGAAATTTCACTCTCCTTTAATACTTTTGGACAGATGTTACAGGCTTAGCTAGTTCCATCAAAATTTTCAGAAACCAAATATACCTCCAGCTAAATAGCGCAAGTGACTTCCCTTATGGGCCGTGGAGATTACAAATCTATCCAGTTAAATGACACGGATATAATAACGATTGCTCCAAAACTTATTAGACAGTCAAAACTTCATTTTGTGCCTGTGGAGGGAGGAGGGAGGGGGGGTGGACGAACATTTGGTTTTACTTGAAACGTTTTGCTTCTAATTCGACGTGAACACAATCTTTTCCGTAATTATATGAAACATCAAAAAGAAATTTGTTGTTTTAATTCATCCATGAATAAACAGGTACCAACTCGATGATGTGGTGCTGATGTTAGAATTTTAGTTGCTCCAATAAAGGAAGAATTATTGAACCACAAGATAGATGGATAAACAATAGAACAAACCAGGGAAGTGCTGCATTGGATGCTCTTTTGATGGAATGGAAGCAGACACATTTGATGAACCGAGCCCAGTTTCCAACGTGGATTCCTAGCCGGTATCAAATACAGACATTTCCAAAAGAAAATTAGAGACAGAGACCCAATAATGCAGAAACACACCAGTTAGCCAACCGAATGTTTACAGAACTCAATTTTTATCAGCAACCAAAGTTAATATATAGCATTGGTACATTTATAACTTAACTCTTCATATTTGAAGCATACGAACTAATCACACAAAAGACAGTACAGCAAATCACATGCATAGAACTCAAAGATGTTTATGAACACTGTTAAATCCTGCTTACTTCTTTTGGTTTGTCAATTGAAGGGAGAGGATGAACACTGGCCAGTTTTGTGTTGTCGGCACCGTTTTCAGGGGCATGTCCATGCCCAAAAGCCCATGGAAGTGGAGCCAAGAAAGAGTTTCGTCCTATAGAATCATATAGAGTATCAAAAGTTAGCATAAAACAGGGAGATGACGAAAAGCACATTAAGGTTAAGACATTTTATTAGAAGTACCAGAGCACATTCCTAAGAGCTTGCGCCTGCGAATGCTCACCATGATTGTTTTCGGTTCTCCTAAAAGCCAAAAGAATGATTTAGCTAATGGCATCATGATTTCACAAGTAAAGATGAAAATGTTGATAAATGCAAATAAAGAACACTTATCACAGACAAATAAACCGGTTTATACAGCGTAAGAGTTTTGAATAAAGAACTAGCTCTTAACATAATGTAACCCTCCCCTGAACCCCTCCCGCCGTGTACCCAAGAAAGGATATCAATTACGACAGAAATTATTTTGCTATATGACATCCTGTTACTTTTACCCAATAGAAAATATGGTGGGGATTTTTCAAACAATAGCATTGTGATAGACAATATGTAAAGCAAGAAAGACTTCAACTTGTACACCCTCATATTGGTTCCAACACCAAAATAGAAAGATGGAGATTTGACAAACCAAGAGTATAGCCCTTTCTAACTCATATTAACTAATGTAGCAATGTCCTAAAGATGGGAAGTAACCTTGAATTCCCGTGAACTAAGACAGCCGTCAAACAGTTTTATCATGTGAAGAACTCCATTCATAGACAAAAAGAATTATTTAATATTTCAATCAGGAAACTCTGATAACCAAATCTAAAATTATAGAAGCTAGAAGCCCCAAAGGTGACAAAAACCTGGAATCTACTAGCCTTACCCAAAAGAAAAAAAGGTGGCAGAATGACGGCCAACAGATAGAATTTCCGTAAATCTAAACCAAAAATACCATCAAATTAAAAATATAAAGAATTTCACTAAATCTACATAAATGCCCAAATTCTTCATTTTGGAAGAACTTTAAGTCAACCCCACCAACCTACCACCTTTCATGGAGGCAAGAATATATGAGAAATTAGCCCAGAAGAAAACAAACCCAACAAACAAGAAAGCAGAAAATCAAGAAAGAAAACGGAAAAAACTCTTAACAACAAAAACACAAACTTGTCATCATTAAAAGCCAATGCCAAAGGCCACATAACAAGGTAGTAAATAGAACAAGACCACAAGTCAACCGATGCAGACAAAACAGTTTAGAACACACAAATAAAGACACAATATGTATATTACAAGAAGCCATTATGAACAGTTGGAGTTTTCTTGTGGTAAATACCTTGAAGAATCGGAGCAAAAGAGAAAAAAAGGGAGTGATAAGAAAGATAATACTAGGAGTTGGCGGTGCGTGGAAACCGAGGCGGAAATCGAACAAAGAAAGGATGGTGGTTTTATTTGTGTGGATTACAAAAGGAAGATGGTGAGAATAGAAAGAGAAAGAGAGTTGATTTGTAATATACAACAAGTAGTTGGTGTTTTACTCATGCATCTACCACCTTTTGTTTTATTTTTACTATCATAATTATAATGTCTTGTAATCGGGGAGGGTGGTGGAATTGGCTGGGCGCAGAGAGAGAGAATAAGAAAGAGAGAGAGGGTTGAATAAGAGAAGGAGAAGGTATATGATGCTACTGTTCTGTGTACTTTAGCTAAGAAGGATCTTTCATGGACGGAATTGCCCTTGGGAAACTTTCCAAGTTTACGTATGCTTCGTGGGAGGCAAGTCAATTGACCAAAAGGGCCTTGTTGTGGAAACTAGTCCACAGATTATCTTATCATATCAAGTCCAATTTTAATAGGTTGAATCTCCTTGTCTTTGATCTCGTAACCCGCGTTTTGAATAACACAATCCCTCTTGTTCCAACTTTAACCTTTCTATTGGTCATACCATATGTTGATAATTAATACTTCTTTTTCAAAGAAATAGATAATACATTTTGATTATTACATCAATAATATTTAAAATTAATATTCAGGTGCAATAACTAATACTAGTAAAACTTTACATAGTTATTATATATTAGAAAAATTCTTAAAAGCTATCAAATCGGGAAAGGGTTTATCGAACTTAGTTATAACCACTTTGTTATTAGACCTCCATCTTATAATTAGGATAAAGGCTTAGCAATAATAATTAACACATATACATCATTTAAACTATTATAAAAAGGAAGACTTTATTGTGTGACGTCTAAAATGACAATCTAAATACTAAATTTTGATTTTTTAATTTTACTATTTACAACTATAATCATTCAATTATTTTAACTGCAATCATTACTTCATTATCTTTGACTGCAACTATTCCTACATTGCTTTTCCATACATTTTTTTTTTAAAATTTTCATTTCATATTTCATTTATTTGAAAGAAATCAAATATATTCATATGATATTGCTTAAATAATATTTTATATAACATATGAACAACGTATATAACTACTAATTTTCTAATATATAAATCTTTTCTACAAAACTAGAAAGTAGCGTGGCATCACTAGTTTTTCATCTTTAATTTTAAAAAAGACATAACTAGAAAGATATTTAAAATTTTTACTTTTCCAACTCCCATGCTCACAAAGATTGTAATCATTAAGTAATCTGCTCGATTTTTTTCTTTTTCTTTGTTTTTTTTTTTTTTTTTTTTTTTTGGCTCAACATTTAATGTATGTATGTTCATATGTTCAAACAAATTTCCTCATGATTTTTTGTTTTTTGAAATAATATTAGCCTAGGGTGAAGATCATTTGCAAGAGTGATCTGATCTCAATTTTGTAAAAGTGTTTGGTACCAAATATTGTTATTGAGGTGGTTAAGCTAATTTGTTTTGTAATACAAGGTCAGCTAGTGAACTTATGCGGACTTTAGCATCTATGTGAGGTAATTTTCTTCTAGATTTCCATTAATTTTTCCCAACTTCTTTTAGAAAAATTTTTTGGTACTACCTTATCCATTATAACCTATATATCTAACTTTTGCCTCTACAAAAGAAGTAGGGCAAATCTTCACTTTATTTGGCACTCAAATTTTAGATTAATCTCACTTTTTTCCCCACTTATTTTCGAAATAATTCAAAAAACATTCCCGATGGTAAAATTTATTTTATTCTTAATAATTTAATAGGAATAGATAAATATGGGTCACGATATAAATAGTGAATAAATAATTAAATATAAAATTTAAAGAGCAATAAATTAAGGGATAATTACCTCAACGCCCCTTGAGGTTTGGTATAATTATCAAAGCACCCCCCGAGGTTTGATTAATTACCCTTACATCCCCTAAAAATTCTAAACATTACAAGTAGACCCCCTAGATAAGGAGTTGTAATTGTAATATATACATAAGTTAAGGGGGTGTAATTGTAATACACGCATATATTCAAGGGGTGTAATTGTAATTATGCATTAGCTGAACTGTACAATAGAAGATGTAATAGTAATTATTCAAATCTCAGGGATGTTTTGGTAATTATGATAAATCTCAGGGGGTGTAGAGACAATTATCCCATAAATTAAATGTGTTTTATGAAATATTCCACCACCTTAAATTGAAGTACCATCAATTAAATGCATCATATAAATTGCCCCGTGCCCGTGGACATCAATTACTTGGCAAGTCTAGGCGTCTAGCTAAAAAATCCTCACTGCTTTGTACTAATGGGCTTTGTTCAAATTGGAACCACATATTTTTTAGATCAATTGTGGATAGAATATACCTGAATGCAAAATGTTGAATTTTTCTTTTTCTTTTTTTTTTCATGCTTGACTTTATATGTATAAAGGCATACAGATATGCAAATAAATAAATAAATATAATATAATATATAAAGTTCTGCTAATGTATAAAAATGACAATTAAAATACATAATTTGACTATGGGCAGGCATTTGATTTGTCTATTGACAGTCTGCGGTTTAAAATCTTCTGTTTATGACTTTTCCACACTTGTGAAATGGTGTAATTATTTTGATACTGTTTCAAAATGTAATAATTATTGTCAAAAGCCGTCAATGTATTTCATGGCAGCAAAAATTCAATACGGTGGTATCTGCGTAAAATTTAAGATTCAAGGTTCAATTTTTATTTTGGAATTATCTGCAAATATAATAATGATTGTTTTCAAATTTGGATTAATTTTTTGAATGTCCTTTCCATAGTCAACTTTCTCTCGTGAATTTTTTTTTTCCCAAAAAAGAAAAACTACAATTTATTGACCTAATATTGACACAATTAGTTCTTCACTAACCAAAATTTACCTAACTTATGTAAATTTTTTAATCTTTTTTTTTATGCTGATATGGATGAATCTACCTACTCCTTTGCTAAGCAATATATGTGTTGAAGTGCACATGTGTAGCATGGGTTCCTTCAGAGTATCATATTATAAGCATGGTATGTGGCTGAAATAAATAAGTCTATTTCACAATCCCTTTCCTTAGAGCCCACTTTAAACTATGGTTACCAATATTTTTGAGTTTGTTCATATATTCGCTTGAGAAGCTATAACGACATCGTTTGGTCACTTGTATGAATTAGGTATAAAACTTACTTTTTAATTTAGTCTGAAAAATAAAAGGTATAATACAAAATAGCAACAAATACAGTGCAAGAAGAAACAAAATGCAAAATTATATGGATTTATAAGTTGTTTCTGTCTCTTGTTCATTGAAATATCTTATTACCATAAGTGTTGGCAGGATGGTGCCCTATGCAATTGAAACTTGCACATTCATTGAAAAATTTAAGCATGATTGAATAACATAATCTGTGAAATAATGATTATGTGCTTCTTCTCAAACCTCTAAAATTAAAAAATTTATAATGATAACAAATCTTGTAATATATAAAGAAATTTAAGGGTCAGGATACAACCTCTTTACAGTCTCTATCACTTGAGATATTTTTTTTATAAAAATAAAATTTTCATCACTATAAAAGTCGGTGAAGCAATAACTTATGAAATCAAATATTTAACATAGAATGATAAGTTTGAATATTATAAATTATATTAACGTAGGTATGATGTTAAATAAAAATCAATAGGTAATATTTGGGTAGATGTAAACGAGAAAAATGGAAAAAAGGAAAAAAGTAAGAAGAAAACAAAGAAGAAGAATAAATGGAAGGAAGAAGACCATGAATAATGGCATGGAATCTAGATTGAATTGACCGGGGAATATATTATAAGGTTGGAAGGGTAGTACAGTCAATTTGCAATCTAGCACTACAATTTTGAAAACAATCCCATTGGACAGGACTCTTAACATATTTTAAGGGGGGATGGTGGGGGATGATTTTGGAATTTCATTTAAAAAAAATAATGTAAAATAGGGGGACTCCCACAAAAGGGCCGGGGGGTTATGCCAATAATTGATATGGTGGGCTGGTTGTTGGCAGTGAGGAATAACAACTACGCCGACGAGACCGTTGATTGGATAGGCCGCCTGCCATTTAACCTCCTGTGGATAACGCCCCTTCTCCTTATATTCTTTATTGTATTTTAGCCCCTTTAATATGGGGTTCGGATTGGATCTTTGCATTTTCAATTTAAATAAATATGAGTTCTCTTTTAATAAAAGGGTACATGTGTAAATATTTGGAAATACTAAAAACACTTTTATGATTAAGAAAATAATTTTTTCCCCTTCATGGGACAACATTTGTAGCGTTTGCGTCTTTTTGTTTGAGTTGGTCTGATAGATTTAATTCAAATACAATCAGAATGATGGCTTGATTTAAGAATGAAAAATTCAAAATTCATCATGTGTTAAGATATTATTGTATCCTCTTCTTGATATTGTAATGTACAATCTTGAAGTTAGCTTAATATTAAAGAACTATTGTTGAAGGTCAGTGCAGTGTACATGATTAGTACTCGCGTACTCAAATCATAAAGTATATTTTTATAATAAATTGAAAATCAGTTTTAACCAACTAAAAATCGAACTAAATCCTCTAGATAATTCAAAATTGATATGAATTCAATTAACATCATCATGTTTGCATCAAATATCACCCACAGTTGAATTCAATGTAATGATGGAATTAAATATATGTTTTTTTTTTTTTTTTTTTGGTTAAGAGAATAAAATTACAAAATTCAAACAATATTGATTAAGGCATTTTCGCTGGGACGAGCTTGATCGACCTTAGTGGTCCATGTCCAACAACTGGAGAAATAGTGGGATTAACCTGAATGATAACAAGCACGTTAGGCTAGCGAATAATGCTCTTTGATGCCTAAATCAAGATGAACAAAGGAGGTCGAGGTAATCATGGCTAAAAAATAGATGAGAGAATTTAATGATAGTAAAGAGTGTATCCCCAAAGTAATAATTGAATCTAGTATTTACAATAGTGGATGCTAAGTGTTTTGGGTGATAAAGTCTCTATTTTGCCCTTCTTAGAATTAGGTGTGTATTCCCGATCCAAGTGGTACTATAAGGTCTGAACTATCTTTTATTCGATTCAACAGAATGGGGCCTGGATTGTATCCACAACCAGCATGTCTCTTCAAGTAGGATATTATGGGATCAATCATACTATCTGCATAGGGTACATTAAATGAAGCCTGCAAGGGCATTTAATGCTCTCTGGCACACCATTAATTGCAATAGTGACATTATTAAACCTTTATTTTGGTTGCACAGGAGTCGACCCCAATATGCCTAAGGGTTGAGGTCGAACCCACGACGAGATTTCAGGGCAAAGGTCCTCGTGATCGACCTAAAAAGGGCAAGAAAATTGACCCAAGAGGTCAAGGTCAAATAAATGGCCTCCTGATAGCATGAGAAAGGTTTCAGAGGAGGTCGGTTAGATTTGCTATCGATCGCTCACCATGGATACCCTGTTGCCAAGTTGGGCTAAGGGCGGGCGCACTGCTGGTGTGTCCTTTGGTCGAGCGAACAGGTGAAGGTCGAATCTCCCCGCATCATATGCATTAATATATCATTAACAACTAAAGATCAATACAATAACAAGAAAAATTTTCAACAATCTATCATATGATGGACAAATAGTTCCATACACTAATGAAAATCGAGCTTATTACTTCTAATATCATGTGTTCTCCATCTTATGAGACAATATAAAATATTTTAGCACACTTCTTGTAAGGTAATATAAAAATTGAGTTCTCAAAAAAATAAATAAATAAATGAAAGGATAGAAATTGAAAGACTTGACTCACTCCATTAATTTTAGTTCTTTTCCCGGGGCATGTCCAATCACAATATGAAAGCTGATCAGGTCAAGCAAAGACTTTGTTTTCGATATCAATATGAGAGTACTTTGTTGACACTCAAGGAAAAGTCGCACGTGTCAGATATTTTTCAAAATTGGTGCTCTGAATTTAATAATTTTATACCCCTTTTCCTTGAAGCCATAATGTATAAATAATAAAACCATGCACGGGAAACTATTAAATAAAAAAAATAAAAGAGAAGAAGACAATGTATGGAAACTAACAACTTTTCGAAGTTAGAAGGTCAAGAAAATTGATACCAAGATAAGTTATGATTTCGATTACCAACATATGTGAGTGTTTCTCATACTGAATAGTAATTGTGTAGTAGTTTTTTTAGGAAATTTTTCTTGTTAATTATTGATTTTTCAACATTATTAATACAATGTATTAATGTAAAAATTAAATGTATTAATTGTTTCTTTAAAAATAAAAATAAAAAATTTCCCGTAATTTATGAGTTCAAAATAAAACCTTGATTAAATCCAATATCAGAAAAAATCCAATTTCAAACAGAACGGATCTTTTGTTGGGCTACGATCCAAACTAAGATTTTGTGGGTAAATTGCCGATCCGGCCCAATTTCACAGCCCTATATTTGTATATATTTAATTCCCATATTCCTTTCGACCAAAACTTGCGCAATCGAAGTTGCTGGACCAAAGCGAAGTAGGCGAGGCGAAGTTAGGGTTGTATTGGCGCATTGAAATTATCTGTCAATATGATTTACGACGTTAATTCTCCTCTTTTCCGATCATTCCTCAGCCAGAAGGGTGGCGCGACTGACAAGAGGTATTTCTCCTAATCCAATTTTGCTACCTAGTTTTATTTAGTTCATTTTATGCTTCTCAAGGTTTTGATTTCTTTGGTTGTGCAATTCGAAGATTTGTTTTCCGTTGGTTTCGTTTCTTACTCTGTGCTGCGTGAAATTGTAATGCAACTCTACAGTAGCTGTTTGGGCCTCCCACAGACGCTTGATGTGTTGAAGAGTAAAATTTCGAAGTTTAGCTATCCCTTCTTACTCTAAAAACTGAAAACTGCTGCATTATGAATGCGTGTTTATTGGTCATTGTTCTAACCTATCTGAATGAATGTTATGCTCATTTTCGTTAATTGATCCAGCAGTAACACTGTTTAGTTAAAGCTCCTCATGGCTATTTAGACATGAATATTTTGCTCTTCTTTGTGGTTAGAAATGTGGGATGGCTATTTAGAGACATGGATATTTTCGTTTACCCTTTGTTAGGTATTTGAGACTTGTGATAGCATATTTCGAGTTTAGCCAAATGTAGGATTTTGTCATTGTTATTAGACATCACACTGGAATCATCAATGTGTTTGCTGTTTTGCTTAAAACTTGCGGTTTGAAGATTCTCAATCAACAATATTTGAAAAGATTTGGATAACAAATCAATCTATTTGTTCTGTTCTGTTGATATTTGTTTTGTTTGTGGATGCAAATTCAGGAAAACTGAAGAGCAGAAGCCAAAGGAACAGAAGCCAAAGGCAAGTGAAAACAAACCTGTTATGAATGAGTAATGCGGTTCATGATGTAGCCTTTAGCTCGGATGGGATTTCCAGAAGGCTTTTGGAAGTGTCATTACGAAACTGTTTGTATTAAATTATGGGTGTTGAACTTGAACCTTTGATGTCAGCTTTTGTAATCAGATGTTTATTTGATTAGCAAAGCTTTCTATAGAAAAAAACTAATTCCTCACAAGGTTTTAAATTTTTACTCAATTATATCCACTCAATTGGGATGGCTCATATTTCTGGTTTTGGTTATATTTGATCAATGTTTATGTTGCACTTAAAATTTGATCGCTTCTCCATGTTCTCAATGGATTGGATGGAGAATACCTATTGAACTAATAGAACTGAGGTGGTGGAATGTTGAGAAAATATATAGCAGAGACATTGTGTCAAAACTCCCGAGGTAGTTCAGTTGCTTTATTTACTTTGCCATATAATTTACCCTTTGATTAATTTTGGATTGAGTCCCAGATGTTTCTTGACTATAGAATTCATGATGATTTGGCTGGTATTATTTGTGTGCCCTTGAAGCTCTATTTTGGTAGGAGCCCTATCTGATAAAATATTACAGTTCCTGGCACTCGTCTGCATCGTGAGTATTGTTTTAGTCCGGAAGTAGCACTGAATACTATTACAAATGAAATGGTTGGTACAGTTCATACAATTTCTCCTTTTGTTTGGCATCACCCATGCAACTAGGTCTGTTGTGAAATGGGTTGATACTTGATGTTCAGGTGCAAATAGTCTCTATGATGAAGTTATATATGCATACATACCGCGCATCACATACAGGAAACCAATGGAATTGTCTGCATTTTTCCTTTTCACTTTATATCCACTTTAAGCCATGAATCTTGGATTCTTGCCATCTTTTGAAGTATGAAGAATGACTTTTTTTCTTGCTTTCACATGTCAAGCTTTGACCTGCCTGGGAAAATTTGTGGGTTCACAGTAAATGCCCTCAAAGATTATTCATAAAAATGGTAACAGCAGACACTTGGGGACCCCATGTTAGGAAAGCTTTTGGGGAAAAAGGGCGGGGGGAAGGGTGAGAAAGGGGGAGCATGGATGGTATGCAATGGAGTAGTAATTGAGTGGTTTCCCATGTGAAGTTAAGTCCCTTTTCAAACCCTTAACCCTTAGAATTCATTATCAATCAACCTCCTCTCTCAAGCACTTTCCGTTGTCCAGGCCCCATTTCTGCTTCTTCTTCTTCTTCTTTTCTTTTTTTTTTTTTTTTCCTTTTTTTCTCTTTTTTTTCCCCAATGACTTCTGTAACATGGTGTAATGTATTTGGTAGAGCATATGCTACACTAGGTCGGGTCCTAAGGTTGTGTCCAAATTATGCGAGACTTGTGTTCTAACGAAATTTCTCCTACATACAAATTAAGTAGAAGTCATAAGGTAGGAACAAATACAGTACACGAAGGTTCAAAATTTCTTCAAAAACATAAGTTTGTCTGAGACCAAGCTGCATGCACATCCAGCAATTGACACCCTGGATCTAAGACAGGTTGAACCTTCAAGTGTTTGAATATAACATTTTGGTCAAATCCCCTTTTACTCCATATCATATCGTATGAGAGATTACTTAATTCTAAGATACCTCACTTTGCTGCACATTCTTTGCTAGAAATAAGCTGCATGTAGCAGTCACATCTGTCTCTAGATGCTAATTCTCTTTTATAATAGTTTATTGACATGTTATGGCGATGGTGTGATCTCATATTATATACTCATAGTTTTAAAAACATGAAGAAGTCGTGTTATACAAATCTTTGACACTCTGCATCATCTTATAATGCTATAAATAGTTCCTGGAAGGTAATACTACAATTTCGCCCAGACTTAACTTATTTGTACTGGCCATGTGATGCATATATATTATTAGGTTGTGCTGACGCCAACAATTTATTTGGAAATTAGCTTGCATTAAATAGATTAGCTAAAAGCGTTAAATATTGACTTCATACCATTGATGTCTGTGTGTAATGCCTACGTTTGACAACTATAAATATTGATCCAAGCGCATTAAATTGCACATATGATCGGATGTGCTAAGCATCGTCCCATATAAAAAAATTAAAAATTTTAAAACAGTATTGTCCCATATTCGAGGATTTTGAATTAGGATATAAACTTTTTCATTCAGACATGATTCTCATCATACATGTCGATGACACTATCAATAATATATGAGTTAGAAATTTTGTTTCACGTTAAAGTAGTCAATTGTTTTGAAACAATGTATAAACTGTTTTCCCATATTTTTTAGCCGGTATATCTTTTCATTGATAATATCATTAAGTGAATGAATTATACTTATCATGTATTCACGATAAAATATGTCATTAGTGGCAACAAGAAATTTCACTTGCCCTACAATTTATGATCTTAGAAGGTATAACTTTAGCTGGAACAATAAATGGAATCTTATCTGGCTATCATTAGTATGGTAAACTAATTACACAGACATAAAAAGGTAACAAATTAGGTGGTTAGAATGGACAAAAACCTTTTCCATAGGAAATTATGTTTTCTTTTTTCCTTTCCATTGTTAGTTAGACTCTTGACACTCTCTCTCAAATTAATCATTCTTCTCCCTTTATTCACGCCGCATTCACTTCTACTCTCACACTCTCTCCCTCCTAAACAACAGAGAATCTTTATTCTTCTTCTCCTTCTTCTTCCCCATTTCTTCACCATCTTCCATTTTTCAATTCTCTACAGAAATGTCTGAGTTGTCAAAGTCTAAGAGTGCCCATTTTTCTAGTCGTCCAATTTCTGACTTAATTCTCCTGTTTTCCTTCATTGTTTCCCACCCTTTGTACTTCTCTTACTTCATTTTCTTCTCTCCTTACCTCCTTAAACTTGTGTCCTTCCTTTCTCCGCTTTTCATCCCTACTGTTCTTGTTTTACTAGCTTTTCTCACTGAATTGGGTGGGTATACTTCCGTTTTGGAAAAGTTAAGGTCCAAGAAAGAGTGGCAGGATGATGCGTTTGAGTCTTTTGATGATCTGGGATTGTATGAAATCCTGTTTGGCTCGTCGTTGATGGAGGTTAGAGAAAGCCCAGCTGAATTCTTGGAGGAAAAGTCAGAAGAAAATCATCTTCAGGATTTGGGTTCAGAGCAGGATAATGATCTTAGCGTTGGTAAGGTAGAAAAAAATCCAGATTCTGGTCCGAAGGTGGAAAAAAATACTTGTCCTGGAGTGGAAGAGAGGAGATTAGAGAATTTCTTAAAGATTCTTGATGAATTTGAGAAGATGGCTTCTAATGCTGTGGAGAAGACAAAATTTTCGAAAATCGATAAAGTCGTTGAAAAACCGACAATAGGATCACTGATGAGAAATGGATCCGAGGCAAATGGTAATAAAATAACCCCTGCTGCTAAAGTTGGTTCTAATAATGATGGGAAAGAGCAAATTTCCACAGTCAAAGCTCATTCTCAAAGAATTTGTTCTAATGTTGATCATGATGAAGATGACAGAGAGGGAATTTTAAAAGTTGAGAGTTCAAGAACATTGGATCATAATTACAATCTTGGGACTTATGGATCAATGAGGAAGGAAAAAGAGTGGAAAAGAACATTGGCATGTAAATTGTTTGAGGAAAGACACAATGTGGATGGAGGAGAAGGAATGGATTCTTTATGGGAAGCTTACGAAATGGATTCGAACGGGGGCAAGATTCAGAACAGTGAGAAAATGAAGAAGAACAAGAAGAAGGTGAAAGTTGAAGAGGAAGATGAAGAGATTAATGGGCAATTATGTTGTTTACAGGCGCTTAAATTATCAACTGGGAAGATGAATTTGGGTATGGGAAGGCCTAATCTTGTCAAGATTTCAAAGGCCATTAAAGGGATTGGATGGCTGCATAATGTGACCAAGCACAGCAAGAAGGTGCATAATAATGGTGATAAATATTAGTAGGTCATTAGTTAAATTTCAAGAAATAAAAAAGAGAAGTTTGTATTATGTTTTTTTTTGTTTTTTTCAAGAAATTACTTTAAGAGGTAAATATATTGTAGTTTTATGTTTTTTTCATGAATTTCTGTTAGTTCTTGTTCTTCCTTTGGTGATCTTTCATTCTCCAGTACTCTTGATTTTGGGATTGGGAATAAGAAAAGTATTATTTCCAAGCAAATGTAACAACAAAAGTGAACTGAAAAATATGATTTTAGCTCTAGGACAACTGAGCAACAGAGGTGATTTACATGCTAAAATAATCTATATTTTTCAGCTGCTAATCAGGTAAATTCTTGTGGCGTTTTTGCAGTTTTCTCCATTTCCATATATATGTTATCCCTTTTTGTAGCACTCTATGATTCATCAGGATACTCTCCAGTCAAAATTCTATTCAGATCTTGCATACTGTACAACTGATCTCCCAGGGTCCCTCGCCCTGTTTTTACCATATTCCTGTATGAGTCCTTTGAGAAGATATCATTATAGTCCCCAGTCGAAAAGTTTGAGAAGAATTGAGGAAGCATATATCGATTTCTTTTCATATGCAGAATCAATGATAATAATAACAACCTAAATTCATCCACCTTTGACATAGAAGATCTGGCACGCATACAATAAGAAGTTTGAGTAATTACTATGATTAAAAGTAGATGTTAATAGAACAGAAAATGAGAGTGGTAGAAAGTCATTTGCTATACTTTCATCATGGTAACGATGCTATGATTTGGTAAGGGGTTGAGAAAATTTACTATGATATGTATCTGTTTTGAATTTTTTAATTCCAGAGTAGTTAGTGATAAGTGATATTTTCAATTTATTAATTTTGGGATATGGGCAAATTCTGTCACTTTGAATTATTGACCACTACTTTTGCAATTATTGTTAACTTTTTAATTGCCAAAATTTAATTATTTTATTTTCACACATTTGGTGGGAGGAGGGATTTGTTATGCAATCAGTTTTTACTGGTGACAACATGATGCCCATTGCCCAGAATACTTCTGGAACTACGGTAAAATTTCTCTCTCCAACTAAAATTTTGACTGAGAGACATGTCCTTTATAGTCTTTATGTTCCCTTATTCAAATACAATTTGCACTTCTGCAGTATTGTGTCTCTTAGTTTTGTACTGTCCGATTTGGGCCGCGCAATCCTATCTCAACTGGGCCCTGCATGCTACCCGATAGACCTGAATTCGCGAGATTGACCATGTGTGGTTGAAAACTTCGGCCCAAACCTTCTTGGTTAATTTGGGCCAGCAATCACATGGGCCCAAAAATTAAACACTGAATGAATAAGCCCAATTCTTAAAATATAAAAATAATATGGAAAAAATAGATCTTTCCCAGTTACTAGAAACTTTAATCTCTTAGCTAATTTTGCATGAAATGTTCCCAATAACATACCCAATAAAATATGTGAAAATTAATATACAACACCTCCATGTAATCCTCCTTTACTAATCATATAAAGAGATATAGTCGTTGATTCCCTAACAATCTTTCACCAAAACCCAAGCTTTCAACTAATCTATTATTTCTCTTTCTAAATCTTATCCAACGTAAACGGCACACTAATTACGCATTAGAAATTTAGAATTGATAAAATCAAATAATTACGCAACTAATCATTACTTATTAGGGTTTAAGTGGATTATTAACTCCCTGAGAGCCGCAGAGATCAACCGGTGAGGCCGGCGGGACCCACTACCTCGTTTCCCCGCTGTATAGTTGTACTTTTTAGACATTTTCACAACCTCCGGTTTAAGTTTCCTGTGGTACAACTTAAGTATAGCCTGTAAGTTGCAAAAAATTTCATATACGTTACCGCGTAGGATTCTCCCCCTTCTCCCGCTCCAATTTTTGAAAGACTCCCACCCTCAATAAATTCCAAACGGAACTCAACATTCGTATGGTGCATAGAGAAGAAATGGCTCTGAATTCGGGCCGGACTCGCAGGAATACCTCGTTGGTTCGAGTTATCGGGTATCCATTCCGGTGCTCCATGTTCACGTTCAGATTCTTCACCGTTTTCATAACCGTCGCCGTTTTGGTTTTCCTGGCAGTCTTGCTTCTGTTCGCTTTTGCCAACGCTGACGATGTCAACTTCGTGAGTTCTATTATTTTTTACTTCTCGTGTGTGTGTGTGTGTGTGTGTGTGTTACTTTTGAGGACTATTTAATGTAAGAGTGCATGAAGTATGTCTAGTTTAGGTATTAGTTCATTTAATTTTGCTATTTAGTATGTTTTTATGCATTTGTAGGTGCATTTATGGTTATATAATGACCTTCCACTGAGTCTGGTTCATTTTGCTTCATTTAATTAATGCTGTACTTGAGATAACATTCTGTAATTATTACCAAATCTTCTTCTGTTGTTTCAGGTTTACTACTCGCATACTTCACATTAATATAATATTTTACCTCAAAAGAGGAATGTACTTTTCATTAGAAGAAAAAAAGAGGAGGAGGAGGAATGTACTAATTTTTGTGTTTTTTTTTTCCCGTCTCTATGTGTCATTTTAGGGTTTTCCTCATAACGCTTATGGATCAAAATCACCGTCTATCCGGAGATCAGTGCTGTCGTTTCAGTCGGATCAGTTGAAGGCTCGGCACGATCGCATATGTAAACAAGCAGAGCACCACAGAAGTTTAGCTTTAGCCTATGCTTCCCATGCGAGGAAAATCAAGCTTGAAAACTCGAAGCTACTTAGAATTTTCACTGGTCTCTCGGGAAATTACACTTGTCTGATCTCCAAATATAATGAGTTACTTAATTCAGGCAGGAATTTAACAACTGATGAGCCTGTGCTGAGACTATTTGAGAAGGAGGTGAAGGAACAAACTAAGCTCATGCGACAAGTCATTGCTGAGGCCAAAGAGTCTTTTGATAGTCATTTGAAAATTCATAAGTTAAAAGATACCATATTTGCCTTAAATGAACAGTTAGCAAAAGTGAAAAAACAAGGTGCTTTCTCTAGCTTAATTGCTGCCAAATCAATTCCAAAGAGTTTGAATTGCTTAGCTTTAAGGTTGATGGAAGAACGAATTGCACATCCCGAGAAGTATACAAATGAGGGGAATCCCCCTCAGCCAGAGATTGAGGACCCAGAGCTTTATCATTATGCAATTTTCTCCGATAATGTCATTGCCACTTCTGTTGTGGTGAACTCTGCTGTGAAAAACACAAAAGAACCATGGAAGCATGTGTTCCATGTCGTAACTGATAAGATGAATCTCGCTGCCATGCAAGTGATGTTCAAGATGGGGGATTATAGTGGTGCTCATATTGAAGTAAAGGCTGTGGAAGATTACGAATTTCTGAACTCTTCGTATGTTCCAGTGCTGAAACAGATTGAGTCTGCCAAGTTACTGAAGTTCTATTTTGAGAATAAGCTCGAAAATGCAACAAAGGACGCAACAAACATGAAGTTCAGGAATCCAAAGTATCTATCCATATTGAACCATCTAAGGTTCTATTTGCCAGAGATGTATCCAAAGTTGCATAAGATTTTGTTCTTGGATGATGATATAGTGGTTCAAAGAGATTTGACAGGGCTTTGGAAGATAAATATGGAGGGGAAAGTGAACGGGGCGGTGGAGACATGTTTTGGATCATTTCATCGTTATAGACAGTATATGAATTTCTCTCACCCGCTGATCAGAGCCAAATTTAGTCCGCAGGCATGTGCGTGGGCTTATGGGATGAATTTCTTTGATTTGGATGCTTGGAGGAGACAGCAGTGCACGGAAGAATACCACCACTGGCAGAATCTGGTTAGAAAGAATATTTCCCAATAGAATGGCTATTTATTTCACTTTCTCTCCCTCGTTTGAATTGAAGTTGCTTAAGTTTATTTAACCTGGTCATTTTACTTAACATTTCAGAAGATTTGATTAGACTTAGGAAATTTATCAACTGATTTGGTTTTTGAGTCTTACATTTCTTTTTCACTAGTTTACATGAACCGTGGTCTCTATATCATATCATTTACAAACTGCATAGACTTTGGTAGCTTGCATATTTTTCCTATACTAATACTTGTGAGGCTAAGTTCTTGTGCGTTGAACTTTTACAGAATGAGAACCGGACGTTGTGGAAGTTAGGGACATTGCCTGCAGGTCTAATCACATACTACTCCACTACGAAGCCACTGGCCAAGCATTGGCATGTTTTGGGACTTGGATATAACCCAAGCATAAGCATGGATGAGATTAAAAATGCTGCAGTCATACACTACAACGGGAATTTGAAACCATGGCTTGATATAGGAATTACCAAGTTCCGTCCACTTTGGACCAAGTACGTTGACTATGAAAATGAGTTTGTACAGAGCTGCAATTTTGTCCTATAAATTGACGTATCAACAGATTAAAACATGCTTGTAAATACAATCAGCCAAGCAAGTTCTGCCAGAACCTTTGAGGGTTATCGATTCTCCTTGCACATAAATTTTGTGCCCATATTTGCGTTCTGGCTTCATATTGTGAAGCTTTGAACAGTCTGCCTGTAGAGCAGATTAGACTTAGTTGTTATTTTTCATTTTTGTCATTAGAGTGGCAGAATGGCACGATGCTAATTATATAAATTGTTATTAAATCCAAAAATTCATTTGTTCAGAACTCTTTGTTGATGAAAGATGAAACTTGCAATTGCTCTTCTTGCTTTCACGCGTTACTTTGGTAGTTCTCGTTTCTCGAGAAACTTCTGTGCATCATTTTCTCAACCAGGGATGAATCTCCACATCCTTGGAATTGACTGTTGATGCTACTCTCCATTCGGATACCTACGAAGGTCGGATGAGCAGTGCAATAGATTCAGGTAAACGTTTCAGTTCGTAGTTTCTCTACCCACTTCAATAAAGAATCTCAGTTTTTTTATTGGCAATTTATATATGCGATTGTGGTTTCCCTCAATTGAATGGATTAAAATCACAACAATTCGCACCCACAAACGGAGTCAAGGCTATACTTGCAGAGGCGTTTAAAAAGCAAAACCCCTCTAGATTTTCAATTTCTATTGTGGTAAATGTAAATCGAACGCTCAATAAAGACCTAACCAACCAACGAGGCAGCTTCCTCATGAGTACTTCCTTCAGATTTGGAATAACTAATTTACTTGCCACAGGGTACTTACCAGCCATCAAGTTCGAACTCATGGTAAACTATACAATATGTCCTACATGCTTTGCTGCTGCACTAAAAGAGCAGCACCAAACAACCCATACCTGCAGTTAAATTTATCAAACTCCGACTCAGACTGATATACACAAAATATATTCTAAAATATAAAGCTTTTCAAGCGCTAGCAACTAGTAGTTTCACTACGCTGATCGGAAAGAAATTTTCATTCCCAGACAATAAGATTTAACGGATGCGCAAAAAAATGATTCACCAATACAAAAAGCTCTAAAATGTCTCGCCTTTTCCTTGGGAACTGCATCATAAGTTTACCTCTAAAGGGGGAATAAAAAAAGAAATCTACTAAATCTCGTCTACCAATCAACTAAACAATATACCCACAAATGGGAAAAATGCGAACAAATTAGTGAGAAGATCTATGCAAACAGTCCATGTCCAATGGAACTGTCGCCCAAAATGATTTCCAACCTTGTAAAATTACTCAAAACCAAAATGAACAAAAAGAAAGCCTAGCTGAAACCACTCATCCATGCTACAATTACTCAAGCTGTAGCAGAAACCCGAGGTGTGAGATCTTTTGCACCCACATTGGCCATTCCACCACTACGATTCATGCGGCCTCCATTGCTATTGATGTTCTCAGACCTCTGATATCCATCACGATTCGAGGCTCCTCCACGATTGCCGCCCCTGTTAGCAAACTCACTCCTGCCATTGAAATCACTCCTGTTGTAACCCCTGCCACCTCCATAGTTCCCACGCCCTCTACCTCCGTCATTTCTGAATCCAGAATTCCTTCCCGATTGAAACCTTCCCCGGTTGTTTCCTGGTGGAACACAAAGTAGATACTATGAAAAGGTATAAACTGTTGAATACTGTCCAGTATCAAACATTAACTTCCACGTGCAGAGGGGGAAATAAAGATGGATTCTACTCAAATAACTAGAAGAACAGAGATGGATTCTCATTACTCTGCAACACGTGACATACTTCTCATTGAAAAATTTTTGTTCCAACTAGTACATCACAAACTACTACCATGCTCTACTGTTGCAAATTTCCCTACATGCCATGGGCATACATCATAGGTTAACTCTACTTGCCTCGTGAATTTGTAGACCTCTTCTCCTCCACATAGGCTTGGCGTCCACCAATCAACACTGGAGAAGCCTGAAACATCATGATATATCACATTCAATGACAAAAACATAAGGGATGTCACACAGTAGAAATCGGGATGTTTTAGCTATTTCTCATTCTAAACTTCAGGCACTTCAATTACAACACCATAAGCTCATTCCAATCCTAAGGCAAAAATAGCTTGCTAACAAGGAAAGAGTAAAAAAAGATGGAAAAACCCAATAATCTAGATGCATGTTGCGAGCCTTTCTGGGAACAAGGAAAGAGTAAAAAAATGGAAAAACCCAATAAAACTGGATTAATTTTGCAAGCCTTTCTGGATCATCTCCACTTTGTCTCACAAAGCTATAATAATATTTCTTAAAATAAAAAAAGCACACAAATAAAGTCTCAGTTAATTAATTTTCTAGGATCCAGCACACCACATACCTCAAGAGCTTTCTGAACAGAAGCTGCCTCCTCAAATTCTACAAAGCCAAAACAGAAACCTTGTTGCTGCAGCAAAAATCATAAGATGGGTTATTTTGCTATCTCTAGTACATATACATATATTATAAGCATTTACTTGAAGTTCCTCCACTATTTAAGATCACAAAGCTTAATAGACTTGATCATACTCGGTTGCTTCTAACTTGAATTCCATCATTCTTGATAGTCCCAAATTTCTTGAATACTTCCTCAAGTAAGGTATCAGTAGCATTCATTGGAAGGCCCTTTATATATATTGAGCAACCATCAGCTGCATAAATTAGAAAATTACACCAACATAAGTTTTCCAAGTTCCATTTATACAAGGAATGGAAAATTCAGAATTTTTCATGCCTTCGGCCTCTTGGTTATTCCCATTATCAAAGGACTCTGGATTGGAAACTGGTCCGTCAGTTGCTGGGGCAAGAGTTGAGTTTGCATGCTCAATATTCTTTGGTGGAGCTTTCCAAGGAGCAGCCGGTGGGGGTGAGAAAGTTGCAGCAGTTTCCTTCAGGTGCATCACCTGAATAATATTGTGAGGGATACATATACTAACAACGAATTTTGAATAAACAAAGAGGCACAAGCAGTACAAGCAGCATCAGATCATGATCACGTGTATTGACACTCAAGGTATAGGTCGAAGTGGTTTATACTGACACAAATACATGGTGTGGTACCAAAGTAGAACTCAATTTCATTAAACTGTTCAGAGACACTTACGATAGAGGCATAAGACTTCTTTGGCACTTCCTCGATTTTGGCACTGGATTCAACAACCATCTGTGTATCATCTTGCACTTCGTCAACAACCTCAGCCACCGGGACTTCCTCTTCAACAATTGCCACATCTCCATTCTCAGGCGGATTGTAAACTTCTCCCGCCGTGGCTTCCTCCACAGCTGGTGTGCTTTGCTCTGAAACATCATTCTCCTGAATTGGAGCAGGAGCGGCTGGTACTGCATAGAAAATAAATTTTTACTTCACAAACAGCAATAAGAAGAAGAATTAAGGATCGTATAAGGAATCTGTTAGTTACTTGGCTCAGCAGTAACAGGCACCACAACATCATTGACCAAGGCTGGGTTCACATTGACATTATCCACATAACGGAACATGTCATTCAAAACAAAGTAGCCCCTGTCTTGAGGTGCAAGGAAGAAAGCTTGGGCAAAATTGCGGACTGTGTTTTCCTTCCCTGTCAGATAGCCAGTAACAAGAACATGAACTCCACCACTAAATGACTCTTGTGCATCCACTGATTTAATCTCTGCTCTGAAGTCGCCATAGTTGAGTGAAACAATCTTCTCATTTATGGCCTGTGTAATTACATCACATCCAAGCATAAGAAAGCTCTTAGAATCTAATTTTGCTGACTCAAGTCAACACCTCAACTAAAGACCGAAAAAAAAAAAAACCCACACACACAAACACAAAACACAGCCCTAAACAGCAGGGCATTCAAACTTCTCAAACACTGATGGAACAGAAGCACAACGATGGGCAATGCATACACAAAGCCTAAGAATAAATACAGAATTATGGTACCTTCCCTTCTAATTTTCTCATCCACCACTTCACAGAGCAAATAAATCAAATACTTAAGCCTAATACATTGAATTAGGATTAGACTTGCCACAACCAAGCCCGTTCCTAAAATCCTAATTTAACTAAAGGTAGCAGTATTTGTACACAAAGATGCGTCACAGCCCAGTCAGGGGGCAGAATCAACTAAATACAGCACCATTACGAAAAAAATAATAAATATAGCACCATTAAAAATCCAAAACACAACATTAAATGCGTGTATCAGTGTTTCAAAGAGAGAGGGATTACATCCATGGTGGTTGTGATGCTCATGGAGCCATCCTCCTCCGGACGACCGAGCTTACTTATGTTCTGATAAAACCGATAAACAAGCTCCGGTGAGTGATACAGAATGTGATAGTACTGCTGCACAAATGCATTCCCGACCTGTTGCTCCACCAAAAGGTAAAGCCAAATTAAGTTACGGAATAAGTGAACCACCTTCATGGAGCAGTTCACAACGGAGACCAAGAAAAATATAAATTAAACACAAAGATGACACTTACGACTTGCGCAGAAACTGGCTGCTGAGCCGCTGCCTCCGCTGCCGCCGCCATCACGATCAACGATGCCACTAAAAACCTACAAAAAGCCTAAACACATCAAAAGTAAGCTCACTCACACTCTCTCTCGCACACAAACCCTAGCTGAACAGATCTCTCTCTACGAATCTAAATCACGCTGTTACCACATATACATCCACATAGAGTTCTATTTCATGCGCCAGTAACTGTAAGAGATCTCGGATCGCGTAATACCTGGAAGCAAAATGAAATAGCTGTAGGAAGCGCGAGAGAGAAACCGAAGTTGATAGTCTCTCTGCTTCCAAAATTTCTTCCGAACTCTAAGAATTCCTGAGAGTATAGCCGCGGCTCCGGCGATGGAATATAGGGTTTAGGAGGCGGACACGGAGAGGAGCGGCGGGATCTCGAAGAGGCGCAAGAGCGGGAGTAGAGCAGAAACGCGAGAGGAGGAAGTTTTTAGAAGTTTTCCTATTATATAGCGTTGCAGAGAGAGGACAGAGGGGAAATCTTTGTGACAAAAAAGAGATTTTGAAAGAACAACTTCCTATATCAATCATTAATTATGCGCTTAGGGACAAATGACCGATTAAAACAGATCAGACTCTAGAAGTTTCTAGTGCTTCTTGCAGTATAGCTAATTGTTATCACAGAGTTCACTCTCAATGCTTATACATAAAAAACAATTATTTTATAATTTATATAACAAGTATAATATAAATTTTATTTATATATTTAATAAATAAATTATGACTAGTATATCTAGTATAAATATTTAATGAATTTAATATAAAAAGAGAAATTAATAAGTTTTATAATTTTTTACAAGTTATCAATGGTTCTCCAATTGAGTTCCCATTAAGATCCATATAATATGTAATAACTTTCTAAAATTCTCACACTAGTATGTAAATATAACAAGGAAAAGTGACTAATCTTTGAGGTTTATTTAAGTATATCAAGCTATTGGTGTTTCATAGTGATAAATTAATTGTGCTCCGTATTTCAAATCTCTCTATTTTCTCTTTATATTTTTTCAAATAAAAGAAAATAAAATTTCTTTATTTAAATAAATCTTTATTTCAATGTTAATTTGGTTTAGAAGACGGAAAAACTATTATTTACTATTTTGATTATTTTTGTTTTACTTTTGATTTTATGAACATAATCTTTAAAATCGTCTCCCAATAATGTTCTCAAACAATGAATTTTTCAAATTTTTTATGCTTTGAATTGTTTGCCTTATTCCATCAAATTTTTATCTTCCTTGGAGAATAGTCACTAGTTAGGACCACCAAGGGCAATTGGTAACCAATCGTTATGTACAAAAATAAAAAATGTGCCAGATTCAATGAAGTGGGCCTAATTCTGCAAATGACCCAAGCCCACTCTGACCTACTGACCGGATTTTGGACATTTTTTGTTTGGCATTAGTATTACCGACCCAATGTGCAGCTTTGTCCACTTGCAGCTTGTGCACTATAGGAAGCATATATAGCTTCTATTAAGATTCTTTGCACAATTTGATAGATTACAACTTTTTGTATATAAATGTTTATACATATATATATATATATTTATATCTCATATTATACAGTTGTTCTCATAATTATAAATTTAAGTTTCATACTTAGACAAGATAACAATAATTCATCATTTATTAGAGTCATGAAGAATTTATTAATATCGCTTCAGGACTCATGATTATGCAAACAAATAATGGGCAGAACGCTTGTATATATCTATAAAATTGTAAAAAGAAAAGCCATTTATTTCAAAAATCACATTTTAGATACCGATTTTGTAATTTTAATTTTATCCTTCTTTGCTAATATTAATTAAAACAAAAAATAAAATAAAATAAAAAAGCAAACAGAAAAGAGAGGGATCTTTTCCATCTCAAATTAAAACTTGCATTTAATCGTCTTTTCTTTTTCTTTTTCTTTTTTTTTTTTTCCTTTTGTGATTTTTAGTATAAGAAAATTGAGAGAACTTTTAATAGAAATGAACTCATTTAGGGTGGGAAAAGTTTCAGAAGATCAACTTCTTGAATCCTTTTTGAAAAATAAGTATTTAATTTGCATAAATTCTAGCATTATTTTCTCATTGTACTTTATATGGTAATATTTAATATTTAAAAGGTATTTATGCATGCAACCGACCAATTGCTAAAAGACATCTTCCCGAAACCATTCACTAGTTTATGAAGTAAAATTCACCAAATATCGAAATATTCACCCGCCAATCGTGAACGTGAGCCAGGCAGGTCCCCAAAGTTTGTCTTGCAGCCAAAGGAAATTGTACTCCTTAATCAACATTAAACCCTCAATCAATCTTCAATAAACATTTTTCTATTGAGTTTTCAAGATAAACTCCTGAAAAGCTAAACACACAACTTGTGCTTAAGTTCCAAAAGCTGTCCAAAAATCCTCCTCACCATCACTATCTTCTAGCAAGCAAACTCCAAAAACAAGAAAACAACTGAAATTAAGGCAACTTATCATTCCAAGGATGGAAGAACCATGGTGATGTGCCTGAGAGGGTGCGATACGTCTACACCTCCCGCATGCTCAACAAACTGCGCAGGCGAAAAGGAGCTCCCGTGGCAACAACAGATTATACTTACCTCATTGTTTGTATACTTGTACAAGAAACCAGTTATCGTTTTACCATTCGGTCCGTTTCCTGTGGCCGAGACACGTGGCATGTGTTGAACAGAAGCACCATTGTGGTTGCGAGTCAGCGGTTTGGGAAGTTTGTTGGCGACACTACTTGTAGCGTTTGAGCGAATATTGTTAGTTTGATTGGGATGAGCTTCTGGTTCAGGTTTTTGGGTTGCTATGTCCGTAGTCGACTGGAATCGTGGGGTACTCAATAAAACCATGTTTGTGTGATGCTCAATATGTTTGCTGTGGGAAGAAGAGTTGATGACTTCTTGATGTTCGATTTTATTACTTCTTGACGCATGCTGGTTTTGGTGCACGCGCATGCTACTTGAGTGGCTACCCGTATCACTACTGCTTCCACCTGAAAATGAACAAATTTCAGCATAACTCATGTCACTTAGTAGTAGATTTATTGAACCCAACAATATAGTTCCCCCAGTAAATGAGCCACGAGTATAATGTAATACAATTTATAAGTTATTCTCACTTTCTGATAGGCCTTTTATGGACAAAACCCACAAAAATTAGCGTTGAGTGTTCGGCAACCAGAATCAGCACATGTACACCTCTCTACTTCCACAGTTGTTGCATCTTAGACCTTAAATGACATCAAGTTACAGACTACACTAATGGGAATCGTAAAATGATTTCAAAGATTATATTCATGCAAATCAACTGGAGAATATGAACCCAATGATGAAGCAAAGATTTAGAAGACATCCAATGGGAAAAATAATGCCAAGTCTCCTTATATTCTTTAATTAAAACAAAGTTCAGTGCCTCTCCACGAAAAGGAAATTAGAATGCATCTTTTTTTTTTTTCCCCCTTAAGAAGACAGATTAACACAGTGCCTATTCTATTTTCGTTGAGAGTTTTCTGCTGATTTCGTCTTTCAAAACCAGTAAGCTGGACTTTACCCTGCTGTAAATTAAAGTGGCATATTAACCAAACTACGTGAAAGGATTAGTCCTCTACCTTCTTAACCACTACGTTACAAATGCTTGCAAACTTAGCAACTTGGGGATAGAATAACATATATTCTTCGCAGAATGTATAAGGAATTCCCTTAAACATAAATTAGACAAGTATGGCTATAGTGATTCTATAAGCTTTTCGACAAAAGATCGAACATTGTCTTCATTCTTAAACATCGTTACATTCTTAAACAAATACTGCAGAAAACAATCAAAGAACACAAAGAAACAAATACAATAATAAGGGAAAAAAGGGTAATTCACCTTTCTGGGACGTGCTCTGATAATCGGAAGGAGCTGGAGAAGACTCACACTCCATTGATGAATTCCAACTTCCATTCTCATTCCTATTCATGGGCCCGAACACATTCTCCTCATTCTTCTCATTTTTCTCCTCCTCAACAATACTAGAATGTCCAAAACCATTCCTAGTTTGGAAATACTGCACCTTTGGGAACAAACAGTGAGTCTTGTTCTCACTGAACAACGAGATATTCAAGTCTTGTACAACTTCATTTGTCCCATTTTTCTCCTTTCTCCGACATGAATCTTCTAAAATCCCATCTTTTTCTCTAGTTTCCCTATCTTGAGCTCTGCCTTGAAATTTCTGAGCCTCCAAAATCTGTTTATCTTCCACAAGATGAAGGCCCCTGCATTTCTTGAGCTTCTCTTCTCGTTTCATGCGGGCTTCTTGTCTTCTTAAAGCCTGAATCTCCTTCTTCTTCTGCAGATCCACAAACCCATAGCCATTTTCTGAAATATTAGACCTTGAATCATTTTCCTCCTCTGTTTTTCCCTCTACCCTTTTCACGTAATTCCCACCTATGGATAACTCCAAACTCAGCTCATATTCATCCTCTTTTTCTCTTTCTAGAGGTACCTTCAAAACCTCCGCCATTGCCAACTCTTTCCCCATTTTCTCAAGCCCCTAACACTTTAAAAATCAGAAAAACTTTTAATGAACTTCAACATTATTCATCCTTTCCTTCTTGTTTTCTGTTTTTATTTATTTATTTTTGCTCTGCTTTTTCTTCCTTAATGCCTAATGGTGGACTAAGTTTGAATGAACGGTTTGAGAGGAGAATAAGAGAGAGGAGATGGGCTCGTGCCACGTGGAGAGTGGAGAGAAGCATGGCAGGACGGTTACTGACACGTGAGATCACAAAAGTAATCTTGGGTCAAGAGATAACTGCGGTTTTAGCTTCTTAATCCCGATTTAGCGGCGACGCTAATCTGCGCCGGAGATGCTCTTACCGTCAGATAATAAAGGGGCGACATGAGATTGACACGTGGTCATATGTTTCTTTTTGTTTGGCGTTTGCATTTGGACAAGGACACGTGGTGAAAATCCCGGTTTCTCGTACGAATCTGGGCCGTCGCTTTCAGTTTCAGGCAGCAGGAATTGCGTGGTGATTAATATGTGGTCACGTAATCTTTTTTTATGGTACGTGGGGTCCCTTTATGCTTTCATATTTACGGATACGTAGCTTGATTGGATAACATTTATTTTATTTTGTAACATTTATAAAGAATAAAATTATGAGCCGAAAACAAATGCTTACAGAACTTCTAGCAAAATTAGTATAAAATTATGAGTTCTTAATCAAAAGAATAAATGTATGAAAACATTTTGTATTTTCAACCCTCATTTTCAAAGTACATTTTCTTTGCCGGGTTTCTAGAAAGTAAAGTTAGTGAAAATTTAGTATTGGGATCAGAGCATGAGGTAAAGAATTACACAGATTGAAAATTCAATTTGATGATGACGAGAATTGGTTGAACATGGATGTTTGATCATATTAAAGCATTTAGGATGAATTTTAATATGGGAAAACACTTGTAAAAGCTGGTTGATTAAGTTCTATTTTCACCTAGCGTGTGTAGACCTTTATTCGATAGAATAGTAACTTTATTCGATTTTATACGATATAATAATTTTGTTAAAGATTTCCTTATTAGGATTTTAAATATCATGGATCTTATGTATTGATGTAAGAATTAAATGTACTAATTGTATCCAAAAAAAAAAAAA
>JACFYI010002230.1:492196-518211 GCA_014898755.1 Handroanthus guayacan
TCACACAAATAAATAAACTGATTTGATCAAGGATTCTTATCCGACCCAAATCAGTCTACAAGGGACTGTTTTAATATTTTCATTTTTGTTAAAGTTTCGCTTTTTATCCTTGAAAAGGTCTTAAAGAATAATACTAAGTAATGAAAACTAATTCTATAGCACAATATAGGCCCTATGGTTTTGTGTTAGCATTGAGTTGACTCAGCGAGTTTGGATAGCACTAGGTATATTCATTCCATAGACCTAGTGAAACTTAAATCATATTAGGTTGGATAGAAATAAGGTCTTTGCCAATGGATATTTCTTGAATATAATTTGATAACAAATAGGGCAAAATCCTACCATTAATGAACCTAAGTGAGTTCTAAGCTTTAATAATTTTGGAATTTTTAGCTTGTATAGTTGAAAGATTTGAAATTAAGCATTTATATTCTTTCTTTTTCCTTTTCCATCCTTCACGTATTTGAAGTATATTAATAATTGAAAAAATTAACTTAAATTAGCTAACAAGGGAATTAAAATGAATAATGTTCATAATCAGTATCCTATAATTACATTTTCTTCACCCATATCACTTACATCATGTCCCTATAATTCCTTTTTGCTGCTACAAACAAAAACTGGGCAAAATGGCCTTTCTAGCTAGTTTTTATAATAATAATAATAACAACCTATATCTATTGAATTAAGTAATGACTCCATTTTAGCATAATTATGAACCCCCACCCACAAAAGCATGAAAACTTACAAAAATTAGAACTATTATAACTCAAATTAACAAGAAATCATAATATATTATACCAAATCAAGTTATGAGTCATCCTCACCTACAAAATGATTTTTTTTTTTTTTTTTGTTTAAAAATCTATTGCATTTTTGTTATAAGAACCAAAAACATGATCTTTCCTTTGAAGTATGAAATCGGGCTCAGAATCATAGAATTGTGAATTTATATGATCGGCTGGAAATATGTAGAATTGTTTCTAAGAAGGAGTCATAGCACAAAATGTACTTTAAGCTGATTACTCAGTAAGAATACCCTAAAAATAGGGTATGGTTTCAAAAGAGAGGGACAGAGATATTAAGACACACATACTCAATTACTCATAGGTTTGTGCATCTTGGAATGGAGGCTCTTGAAGGATTTCTCTCACAATGAAAATAAAGAAGAGAAAGAAGAATACACTAAATGCATTGCAAAAAAATATATTTGATTGAGACAAATTAAATTTTGTCAGAAAAATAATTTTAAAATTAAAAAATCTGTCATTATAAACAATTAGTGACACATATTCAGCAATAATTCAATAACTATAGTTTCATTGTATATGTATTATTAGTTGTTTATAATGACAATCTAAATACTATCTCTTCTCACTATTAAGTTGTTTTCTGATAAATTAAAAATTATTGTTACTTTGAACATATTATTGGTGACAAAATAAAAGTCGTTTTGACTAATACATATTATAGTAATAAAATGAAAGTCATTATTACTAATATATATTATTAGTTACAATTTTCACATTATTCACAAATGATCACTCGTGATATACTTTTTGTTGTGATGAGTATATTTGTAATTTGTCAAACAATTAATCTATACTATAGAAAAGGGCAAATTGATCTACTACTGAACATATTAAAATATATCGATGTAAATTTCCGGAGCACAAAAAAAAATCCTAAAAGTGCCATATGACAAAAATAAATTATTCTTGAAACATGAAAATAGTATTAATGTGACACCAAATACATGAACTTCAATGAATCGTCACTCGAGTTTCTCAACAATTAGTGCTAATAAAGACGAGAAAACATAATTAACAACCTTCTATTACAACATAATAATCCACATTACCCATATTCCTACACCCACTATCCCACAATTTCATCCACTAACATAGATATATAAATAAATATTAATTATAATTAACCCGATTAAAATAATTAGATAACACTATGTGTGAAACCCTCACTATTCATCTCAATAGCTACATTATTTTTTTCCTTTAATTTCTTGTTCCTCACGTACATCCCATACAAATAAGAACAAAACCCCCACACACAAAGCACGGTGGAGACCACCTTAACCCCTGGGAACTCATCCCCATAAACCACCACGCCGCCGAGGACATTCATGGCCATTAACGCCGTCATGCAAATCCCGCCCGTCAACGACGTCGTCAAGAACACCATCCCCGCCGTACCCATGAAACAAAACTGCCAAATAATCAAATTCCCGGCGATCGTAAACCAATACGCCGTCGTACCTTTATCAAAAACACTACGGCTCTCAACTTTCATATCCGAAAACCCGCCGCCGGCCGCCATCCCCACGGTGGCAAAAGCCGTCGCGGCGATTTCCATTACGAGTTGCATTTCAACCACCATCATGTAACAAAATACTTTCCGGTATATTAATTCCATTAAAGGAAGGTATAAAGCGAATAAAAAACCGGCTCCTAAGGTTGAGAAAAACCCGATAAAATATTTTCCGCGGCTTAAATGATCGGGTTTATCATGGCTGGAGCCCAAAGCCAGAAGGACGGAACTAAGAGTTAAAAGAATAACGCAATTTAGGTTCGTAAATGTTACTTTTTGTTTAACTATAATGACGGAGAGAATTAGATTGAAAGCTAATTGGGAAGAAAGAAGAAGGGAGGACGTTGAAACTGGTAAATATGAGTTTCCCCATGAAAATAAAAGGTTGTTAATGCCCAAGAAAATGCCGACGAGAACTGACAGTGAAAAAAGCTTTGGATTAAAGCCCGAAAAGGGTTTTCTTTGTGTGGATTTGAGGAGATAATAAGGGAGAAATATGGGTGGAATGAGGAGAGGAAAGCCTGCGGATTGAACCCATGTGGAGACCCATTTGCTTGAGCCCTTGTGGATGAAGTAGAATTTGGAAATAAGGGTTGCACCAACAGAGCCGACGAAGAGTAAGGCGTAGTTTAATGCTAGGACAAGAGTGTAGTTCTTGCCGGCCGCCGGCTGCGGCAGCGGCGGCGGAGGTGGTGGGGAAAGCTCAAATGAAGGGGAGTTAGGCATAGCCGCATAGGGGTTTTGGTTGAGGGAGAGGGATTTTGCAATGATTGTTATGTTCATGGATTTAGGGATATGTGGGATTTTAATCACTCGTTTCCCTTGAAAAGAAAAGGAAAAAAAGGAGGAAAAGTTAGTTGGTTGTTAGTCAATGTTCATGAGAACATCATGAACAAAAATCGAATGAAAAAAATAAATAAAAATAAAAAAGTTGTGTGTGTACACGAGAAATGATAAAGGAAATTAAGGGTTTGCATGGCATTTAATGAAAAAGTTATAGATTAATGAGATTTGTAATTGTTAGCTAAAAAAAAGTACCAAATGTGATGTACATAAATCAGTCACGTGATAAGTATAGTCCACTTTTTATGGCGTTGATGAGTTTTAGTTTGACTGAACGTGATTTGTGTTAAATTTTCAAATTATGAAATTATAAAAAGTGAAGGGTTTGTATGGCATTTTATGCAAAAGTTATAGATTTATGAAATTTGTAATTGATTAAAAAATATTAAGCGGGATATATATTAATATATCGATTATATGACATTATATTTCATGTACCATTATGCTTATATATAATGCAAAGTTATAAATTAATGAAATTTGTAACTGATTATGTCAATCCATCACATGATAAGTATACTTCATTTATTATTGTACTGACAAGTTTTTGACTCGAGTGAACGTGATTCGTGCCAAAATTTTGGATTAAGAACAAAAGGGAAGAAGAAGTAAAAAGCTCTATAAAAAGAAATGGTGTGAGTTGGTAGGTTTGGAGTGAGACAATGAAAAAGGGGGAGCGTTACAAATTGAAACAACTGTTTTTCAGGCGTTCGTCAGCTTCTTTTCTGTCTATTTTGTTTCACTTTCGGGCATATATAGTTGAATTCATAAACCCCTTCCTTAAAGATGGGTATCGGGTTGAGTACCGTCGTGGATCCAAGTAGTCCGAATTGGGACATATATTGTATGGAATTTTTTGATGAAGAAAGAAAATATATTAAGAAAATATTGAGGTTTAAATAATTACATAACGCCTCCTACTAGTAGTCAACTAAGAGAAAAATTTAATGAAGATGTGTAACATGATTAGATCTTGTGACAGGTGGTCTACTAGTAATTAATACCCTTCAATGTATATATTACATTTTCAGGCGGTATAATTGTAATATTACATAGACTTCATTAAATTTTCTGTCAGCTAAATTAGCGGTATCAGTATAATGGTAATTATGCAAAACTCATGAGGAATTTTAGTAATTATGCCAAATCTTAGGAAGTATTGAGGCATAATCCATGAAATAAGTACATGCATTGAGAATGTTATCGGCATCTTCAACCATGTTTGTATACTTCTAGAAAATTTTGAGATCTTGGTCCATAGCATATAAATTGTTATTTATGTCCAAAAATAATATATCTAATAACAACTTATAACACGATTGCTTATACAATTAAAATTAGAATATACATGAAATAAGTACATGCTTTTTTTTATGCATTAGATTTAATTAGAGTATACGTACATATTTCTAATAGTTATAAATAATTTAGAAGACTGTAACAATCTTACTTCTATAGTTGCCAGTCATCCATCTAAATATGTATTGTTTTCATTCATCATTTATAGTTATTTTTGAAGTAATGATTTAGAGCTATTAATTCTAGGTTATTATTTAATAAAGTTTTGCACAATTTCATTTTACCTACCGATTCTGCATGGGCATTAATCTATTTTAATAATCATTTTTAATTTCTATTTCTTAAACCTTTAATAAAATAACATTTACCAAAATATCCTACAAAATAGGGGTAGTTACCATAATGTGTAAATGACCTATATTTCCAAAAGACTTTGTTTGGTTGAATAGCATTTTCCTAGACTCCAAGTTTGCCTTGGACCTTCTAGATTTTGTATATAAGCTGGTTAATATTATCACGAGACCTTATTCTAATGATAAGATATAGATCTTATGATACTAAAGTTTGAGATCGATTCCAATTGGTGTATGAAACTTTTTTTCTATTATATGGTAAATTTATTTGAAATTTTTTCACTAGTAATGAAATGTTAAAAGTTTTCTTTATTAGTTATTATATTTAATATTTGATAGTTATTAATGTCTAATGATATATTAATTGAATGTATTAATTATTTCTCTGAAAAAAAAAATAGTCAATATTTATTCAGAATCAATTATTCTATTTAATATTTTTTGATTTTTATTTTATAATTGCATGTTAAATATATGTATTTTATCGATAAAACTTTTTGTATAAATTACATTTTAGATGGCATTTGAGGTTGAAAATATCATATTGAAATTTTGGCAGGCTGACCCTATAATGAATTTTGGACAGGACTGGATTAAGATAGTATCCAACAAGGAGGGCCATGCGGGGGAAAAGCCCAATAAAAAACCGCATAATTGAGCTAGGCTGTAAGATATAGACTCCTATCGACTGGCCCATGTGGCCCAACTCCATGCGGACTACCCCATTCATTGATGATCGGCCCAATTCTTTTACAGAAGCATTAGATTTAAACATCAATTGTCCAATTAGCAGTAGCAACTTTTTGTTTTGGTTTTGGTTTGGTTCTCCCTCTAATTAGGGGTGTCAACGAGCCCAATTCAAGCTGAGCTTGAAGAAAAATTGTAGCCTTGAGTTCGACGAACTTTTTTATGTGTGTTCATGCTCAAAATATTAATTATTTATAATTATTGAACATTTTCAAAATTTATTAATTACATTTATTATTCATAAATATATAATATTTGTTTATTTATTTATATTTATTATTCATGAGTATATAATATATAATTAATATATATATATAAATATAATTAAAAGATCGCGAGCCTGTTCGCAAGCTCATAAACAATTATTTTTAAGTCTCAAGCTCATTGAGCTAGGCTTAGGTCGATTTGTCTGATTTTGAGTCGAACTTAATTTGAGCTAGCTCGCGAGCCTGCTCATCAGGCTTGGCTTGTTTGACACCCCTACTCTAGCTCAAGCCTTTTTTCTCTTTTTAAGTAGTTTCATTAAATACTAAATAACAAAAAGGAAAGAACAATGCAAAAGTCTAAAGAACTAGTTCAGCAACTCATATAATAGAGATTCGAAATAAAGGGAACCAAAAAACAACAAGTAGGAAGATCAGGGGAGATTGCACCACCGTGATTACTAACGAGAGGGATCACAGGTCTTCTCTAGAATTCTCTATTTGAAAGGAATTGAATGACTAATATAATGAGTCATTGCCATTTTCAACGAACAATAACTGTAATACCATACATCAAGCTATAGCAACAAACACAATAAAAAACAATCAATAGAATATAAAATTACCATTATGAATGCATATGATTAAAGAACATAATATTTTGAAAGACATTAAGAAAGCACGAGCAACATTGCATTTGGTGGGTCTAAGCTTCTGGTCGAACATAGACCAGACCGAGACACAGGACTCTACGGCCTTAAAAAGGAGGAATCTCAAAAATCTAAAAAATGGAACAAGATTCAAATTTGGAAAACTTCTTGAACCTTCTTGATAGAAACGGCTTTGGACAGTGTTGGGCGAGGTAGGTGAAAGAACGGAAGGTTGGTAGGAGGTGAAGGAGGGCAGACTGCTAGACGAGGGCTAGATCGGGGAAATGGAATGGTATAAGCCTCCATTGTCGGAGTGGCGGAGGAGAGAAGAGAGAATTCTCGGACAAAAGTCAAATCGTAGCGAAAACGAAGATCGATGGATTGAAAAACTAATGGAATCAGTGTTCTTCAAAAGAAACTGTGATAATAGACACAGAAAAAGGTTGAGCCACCATTGATGGTGTTCTAGCTCAAAAGTCGTCCTACCTCTAACCTTCCACCATACAATTTAAACGACGGTTCAATTAATCTAACTCATAATTTTTTTAAATAAAAAATTTAATTTTATTTATAAGATAATAACTAAAAATCTTAAAAAATTTAAGTTAGACAAACTTCAACGATCCTAACCAAATTTTTGCTTTTGCCGCTTTCAGATTCATGTTAGCACCCTTACTACTAGAAGCGGATTCGATTGGTGGACTGAGGACTTTTAATTGGAATAATTAAAAATAATTTGTTCTTTCAAATCACCAATAAAATTAAACAAAAAAAAAAAAGGCTACTCGTGTGAAATACGAATCAATTATGTAAGTCAAATCCGATTTGTATCTTAAAAATCAACGGAAACTAGTGGCCTAAGCCCAAGTTGTGATACTTTTCTACCAGCAATATTTATGAGTTTTGGCAGCGTCATACATAACAATATTGGTGAAAGGCCAATATGTATTATTCGCATTATATTATATATGCAATTTTAGATAGCGACTCAACGTGTGACTAAAATTTCAATTAAACACGTTTTATGTTCTATTAAGGACATTGATTTTGACAATGTAACTTCATATTCTCCTCAAATTTCATTATATCAAAATGTTGTGAAATATGACCAGTTGAAAGTAAATAAAAAAATTGAAAGGACAAAAACAAAAATAATTTAAAAAAATAGTTTAAATCATGTTCCATTTATGTCTATTTCAAAATATCAACTCTTTTACGGTGATTCAAAATAGCATTCAAGCTTAGCTAAGTCGCCTTTGCAAATTACTCGGAGTTGGCCAAGTAAACCAAAAATGATTAATATGGTCGACAAACTATCACTCTCTAATTTTCTAGTGGACGTCTATGCACATTTCACCTTCCCTTGCATATATCTAGCCTTAAATAACAAAAATTATAATTATTTTTTTAGTGAAATATATAAGTGTAATAATATTCAAATATAAATTAGCAATTTCATTTATCAGGATTTCTCGTCCTTGATATCTTTTCAATTATGTAATAGTAATACTTCGATTTAGTTAGATTTTCATGTTGGTGACAGATTTTTACCATCATTATTGGTAGCATATATGGAATATGACCATATGCTCTTGTTGACTGGGGCGCTATAATGACCTTTAATGTTGTCTTTTATTTAGTTTTTCTGTTATCTTTTAGGCCAAAACTTTAATATTTGGGATTTCATGAGGCTAAACATATTCTTTTTGCCTGTGTAGCCTGTGATGGGGTCTTCCCTATACACAGTAAATAAAATTAACCTCTCCCATTTATCAATATATATTTAGATCTCCTATCACTTTTTATCCTCTTATTATTTTCTTATTAAGGTTGTATCTTCTTATGCATATCGGTTTAATTTAATTTTTAATAATGTCGAGTTATGCTTTTTTCTTTGTTTAGATAAATGTATTACAATTATCAATTGTTTTTGCGTGGTATTGATTATAGAGTTTTAAGTCTATTAAGGCCTTGTAAAAACTTAAGCCTATTATAGCCGAGACCTATATCGGATTTAAGTCTTGCTATAATCTTAATTAAAAAAAATCTCATGTTAGATCTATGTTTTGAAAAAAAAAAAGAAAAAAAAACTAAAAGCTCTAGGCCAGATCTTAAGAAAAAACCCACATCAAGTAATAAGTTAGGTGTAAGCATATAATTTATATAATAGGTCTACCCAATTTAAGATAAAATTTGGCTTGCTGTGACCTCTTTTCACACCTAATTTTTATTCTAGTGGAACGCTCCACATATAAATGTAAAAATGCTTGTTGCAAATGGGAATATAGTGTTTAAACAAATCTGCCAATAGTTTTTACCCTTTTGTAAATGGAAAAGCACATGATGGATCGGCTAAATATGCTACGAATGTGCATAAAGAGTTTAAATTTGGAATAAGAGGTTGATATTTTGCAACTACTCAATTAAGGTAATGGGAAAATGAGATTATAGTTATATGGATTTGATTTTATTTGAATTTCCATGATAATTGTTATAGTAATTCTAAACATTCTTGCAATTATAAGGGATGGTAACAAAACCAATAGTTTTTCAAATTCACAAATAAAATTATATGTACCAAACCCAACTAATTATTAGGGTCATTAAAGCTTATTGTGTAATTGTAAGAATAATTTAATATTAACAGACTATAATATAAAAATATTATTCATTCTTTATATGTGGTCAACGGATTAGAATTACAGGTGAAATGATGAAAAATAAAAAATACAGGTGATTAATAGTAAAATGAAACGTACTTTTAAATCTTTTTTTTTCTTAATGAATTAACGTACTTCTAATCATTGATAGCAGAAAGTAACGTATTTTTCATCACTTCACCGACCCCCTTAACCGTTGACCACAAGATAAATAATAATAATAAATTGTAAGTAAATAAGTCACTTTCCATTAGGAAATTTACACACAGGTGGTGCTGACGTGTCAATCATGGCCTTTACAGGATATTTTCCCTATAAAAACATATTCAGTATCCCAAATGAGAACACAGAGGGGGAAAAAAAAAGTCATCTCTTAAAGCAAAATTTTCACTACATCAAAAAATCAACAAAAAATGGCTGCTCAAATAATTTCATGTGCTGACCAAATTACCCTCAACCTCTCCTTCAAACCGAACCACTCTCCCAAAGCACCACTTCCAAACAACATTTCAAACATATCCTTCAGTTCACAAGTAACAAAATCAAGAATCTCTCTCAAAACTCCATCAGGGTTATGCATAACTCGATCCACAACCTGGTTGAAGGCGCTACCGGCTCCGATGGAATCCGACAAGACACTTTACGAAGTGCTAAGAATTACAGATCCTAAAAATGCGACTCTTTCGGATATCGAAAGAGCATATAAACAAATGAAGAAAAAGTATCATCCCAAAGTTGCGCCACGGAACAAGGTTGGCAAGTACACGAAACGGTTTATGAGGGTGCATGAGGCTTATTTAATGTTGTCGGATCCAGAGAAGAGAGCTCTTTATGACAAAGATTTTGCTGTTGGCTTTTCTTTCTTTCTTTTCATTCGGCTCTATCTTTCTTTTTTTTCTTCTTTTTGTATTCGTCAATTGTCATCAAATTTTGTGCTGATTTGTTTTCCCTTTTTTTTGTTTTTTTTGTTTTTGGCAATAGGAAATAGCACGACAACGAGAGTGGAAAATGAGATGCAGGGCTCAGCTTGATAGGTTGAAGCTGCGCACCAGGGATCCTAATTCTTGGGCTGCGATGATGCACAGTGTTTCATCCTTTACGTATCAATAAAATAAGTCAAATGCATTAAATATTTCTCAATAAAACATGAAGTTGTGGATGTCATATGCTTGGCATACATTCATGCAATAAAATAAAATGAAACATAAATTGAAATGGAGCATTTAAAGTGTCGCAACAACTATTGTTTCTAGTCTTTTCATCTTTTTAATTTTTTTTTTTAATTTTGTCTAACCGACCACCAACCTTTCAGGGTAATATATAGAAAAATGAAAATATAATTATAATTATTTTAATCACCACGATAATTGTCATTGTGATTTTGGACATCTATACAATTCTACAAGTATCTATTTGTGTGTGGAGGATTATAAATGAAATAAATTTGTCTATCTTGTTCTATTTTCACAGAATTAATTAAATAATCTATATATATATATATATATCCTTATTTCTATTCAAATATATATTAAGTACATTATGATTTATAAAGAAATATAATTCATAGAAATACTAAGAAAATACACTAGAAATACAGCCAAACGAACTCGTAAAATGTGGAGTCGGTATCAACAGTAAAAATGCACGATAATTACCTTGAAATAAAATCATATGAAGATGAGCACCTAATAAAAATCACATTTACGACCAATATAATAATATCTTGATGCGGGATGACACAATATGTACAATCCTACAACTATACAATAGTCTATTTAAGCTGTGTTCTACTCTAAAAACTAGTAATAAAGAGATTGTAAAAGACAGGTGGTCGTAAGGTTATAATACAATGAGTTGGATTTATATGCTATGAGAATATTCAGATTACCGATTACGTAACCCTATCTAACTGATATAACGTTTATTTATAGCTATTGCTAATGCTTGGGGGCACTTGCTCAGTTGCTCTTACTTATGGGTGGTATGTTATGTTATTTTAGTGGTCGTATATTGCCAATCGTACCTCATATTTTACCACAGGTCGTACTATGATTTCAGATTATGAAAGATGGAGCCACATGGGGGCCAATCAATTGAATATAGGTTGTATGTTGTTCGTAAGACCTTGTGAATTTGACATGTGGCAAGATCACGGTTAACATATCTCTATTTGTGGATTAGTTGAATTAGGCGCTAATGCTTAGGTCATTTCTTAGATATTGTGAGTTTTCTTTATTAATTTGGGTGGGCTTAGTATATTTGAGCCCATATCATAAATTTTTTGAGACTCAATCTCAATATATATTATAGAGCATTTAATTTGTGAACATCCAACTATATATATATATATAATTATTTCCTTTTCAATACCAGAATAATCGGGAAGCAATTGTGATAGAGACTTATGCATTTCTTATTCATTTCCTCGTATAAATGTGCCCCTTTCATTAAGAATAATTAGGGCAAACTTTCTTAATAACAAATTAAGAATTTTTGTTAATATTCAATATATTGAATTTCTTTCCCTCCTCAACACCAAGTCGAGTAATCAGAAGTAGAGATAACTAGTATATGATGTAGTACAGCTACGTACATAATCTTTCACCAAATATATATATATATATATCTTCATTAATGATATTTAGTTGTGGATCAATAAACGTCCATTAATAATGATTAAAGAATTAAATTAATTATTCCTCAAACATGATTTAGTCAGACCAAGAAATCGTATAATTTATAGTATTTTTTATATTTAATAATAGTTCTTTGGAGAATAAACTAATCATATACATTGGATTGATTTTTTTCCTTAAAAGTAGTGACTTGGATGGAATTAATTCAAGATTCGTTCAATTATATTTGACTTTAAACCCTCTTTTTCTTCTTTGACACAGTGAAACGCTGCGTTAATATTTATAAATACTTCAAAGGACACAATTTACAATTCATAAATTATGTATAGACAATAAATTCATAAATTAACAGACACACGTAACATTTATAAATTATGTGGAAAAATAAATAGACAAATCTTTGTCTGTAGATAAATATTCTCCTAAGACCACATCGTTTGGTGTCGGCCTAAATAAACACACGAAAAAAAAAAAAAAAAAAAAAAAAAAAAAAGAAGAAGAAGAAGAGAAAAAGAACCACTCAAGCCAACATTTCCTTACGTGTGAAAGAAGACGACAGGACAAAATCTATGTACGGCACATCGCAAAACCTGCAACAAATACACGTAGAAATTAGAACAGAAGCATCTTAAAATACTCAAATTCACATTAAAAAAATGATGTGGATTTATCGCGTCACTGCTTACGTAAGAAGGCTGCTCCAGTTGCCCGACTGGCTCCGGCGTTATAACTACCAAAAGACATCTTCTGGAAAACATGAACACAGAAATTCAAGAAAAAAAATTCCAAGTATCCACGAAAATGAGCTTTTGCAAAATTTCATCGTCAACTTCTAAAGCACCCTTACATTTCTTCCCAAACTCGAACCACCCGAACAAAACCTTATTCACAGAAGACGTTTCCTTGAAGTTCCAGGTGCGAAAATTAAGAATTTCAATTAGAAACCCATCCGGGTTGGGTCGCAGAGTCCGACACACGGCCCGTATTAGGGCTTTCTACGCTCCAACAGCTGGAAGTCAAGAATCGTTGTACGAACTTCTAGGGATTCCAGAGACTGGAAGCACGCTTTCGGACATTAAAAAAGCGTACAAAATGATGGCCAGAAAGTATCATCCGGACGTTTCCCCACCGGACAGAGTGGATGAGAACACGAGGAGGTTTATTATGGTGACGGAGGCTTATGAGACTCTTTCTAATCCCCAGACGAGAGCTTTGTATGATAGAGATTTGGCTAAAGGGTCGGGTTCTTTTTTTCCAGCGAGAAGACCATATCAGTGTAATGACCAGGTATTTAATATATTAATTTGGAAAAAAGAAAAAAAGAAAAGAAAATTTTCTTTCTGTTTTTATGGTGATTTTTCAAGATATATTTTCAGGGATTTATTTTGATTTTTTTTCTGGTTTGAATTTGGAACAGAGAATGGCGGAAGCAGGGGAGTGGATGCAGAGGTGGCAGGCACAGCTTGAGGAGTTGAAGAGGAAAAGTATGAATTCATCCGGTGCGAGAATGTCCTGGGGGGCTCGAATGAGAGCTCCGAGACGAACTAATTAGCTGGGATTTGTAGTTGGTTTAGGCCTAATTACTTCATTAATGAGTATTTAATAAGGGCAATTTTTAAATGGAAGAGGCATTATCAGCCGTCTTTTGATTATCTTAATGTATAGTGTATTATTTGTAATTACTATGTAGCCGGTATAAAGCTAAGTTTACTAAAATTCTTACTACGCCAAATTTATTCATTTTTTTTAAATATACAGGATTATAGATGTAATATACTTAAGCAGATATTCATACATAGAATGAAACAAAATACGAATTGAAATAACGAATCAAAAGTGATTATTTCTTTCATATTTAAGGAAAAACTAACGCAAATGTAGAACATAAAAGGAGCAATGCTTGCCGACAAAAAATTAATTTTATCTTTTGGCATTCTCCATTGAAAGAATTATGTTGTATCTTTGCATTTTCCTTCCAAACTAGGGAAGCAATTGGGTTCCTCCATTATTAACTGGAGTGTTCATTTTGTCTCTAAAGAATATAATTATGCAGCCCACTATGTTGCTAAGCGGGCCTTTTTGTCGGAGTGGAATGGTTCTATCCTATTCCATGAACTCCCTTCATTATGTTCCTGTGGACCCTGTGGTACGGATGAGGTTTGATTAATACATTGAATTAACCCATAAAAAAGAAAAAAAGTCTAGTAGTCAAAAGTAGAGATGACCAGTATATAATGTAGTACGGCTATATAATTTTTTTTGAAAGTAATATGATATTATTTATTTCACCGAAAAAGTTTATCTTTGTTAATGATATTTAGTTGTGGATCGATAAACATCCATTAATAATGATTTAATCAGACAAAGAAATCATATAATTTATAGTTTTTTTTTATATATTTAATAATCATTCGTTGGAGAACAAACCAACCATGTATATTGAATTGATTTTTTTTTCCTTAAAATAGTGACTTGGATGCAATTAAGTCCAAATTTGTTCAACTTTTTTCTTCTTTGACACAATAAAACGCTGCGTTAATATTTATAAATACTTCAACGAACACAATTTACAATTCATAAATTATGTATAGACATATACGTATACAGATTCATAAATTAGCAAACACACGTAACGTTTATAAATTATGTGAAAAAATAAATAGACAAATATTCTTACATAGACTACTGTTGTACTAAGATCGTGTCGACCTAAATAAAAAATAATAATAAAAAAGAAAAAACATTGACCACTCAAGTCAACATTTTCTTGCGTGTGAAAGAAGACGACCGGACAAAATCTATGTGCGGCGCAGCACAAAACCAACAACAAATACACGTAGAATCGAAGCATCTTAAAAAAAAAAAAACACAAATTCACATAAAAAGAAAAATGATGTGGATTTATCGCGTCACTGCTTACGTAAGAAAGTTGCTCCAGTTGCCCAACTGGTTCAGGCATTATAAATACCAAAAGTCATCCTCTAGAACACAAGAAAACAGAAATAAAAAATTTCTAAGCATCCACGAAAAATGAGCTTTTGCAAAATTTCATCGTCAACTTCTAAAGCACCCTTTCATTTCTTCCCAAACTCGAGCAACTCGAACAAAACCTTAATCACAGAAGACATTTCCTTCAAGTTCCGGGTGCCAAAATCAAGAATTTCCATTAGAAACACATCCGGGTCGAGTAGCAGAGCCCGACACACGGCCCGTGTTAGGGCTTTCTACGCTCCAACAGCAGGAAGTCAAGAGTCGTTGTACGAATTGCTGGGGATTTCAGAGACTGAAAGCACGCTTTCAGACATTAAAAACGCGTACAAAAAGATGGCTAGAAAGTATCATCCGGATGTTTCCCCACCGGAAAGAGTGGATGAGAACACGAGGAGGTTTATTATGGTGAAGGAGGCTTATGAGACTCTTTCTAATCCGCAGACGAGAGCTTTGTATGACAGAGATTTGGCTAATGGGTCGGGTTTTGGTTTTTCAGTCAGAAGACCATATCAATATAATGACCAGGTACTTAGTTTATTAATTTGGAAAAAAAAGAAAAAAAGAACGGAAAATTTTCTTTCTGTTTTTATGGTGATTTTTAAAGATATATTTTCAGGGATTTATTTTGATTTTTTTTCCTTGTTTGAATTTGGAGCAGAGGATGGCGGAAGCAGGGGAGTGGAAACAGAGGTGGCAGGCACAGCTTGAGGAGCTCAAGAGGAGAAGTATGAATCCATCAGGTGCGAGAATGTCTTGGGGTGCTCGAATGAGAGCTCAGAGACGAACTACTTAACTAGGATTTGTAGTTGGTTTAGGCTTAATTACTTCATTAATGAGTATTTGATATATTTTTGGAAGGGTAATTTGTAAATTGAAGAGGCATTGGCAGCCGGGTTTTATTTTATTATCTTGATGTATAGTGTATTATTTGTGATTACTATCTATCGTCTGTATAAAGCTAAGTTTACTAAAATTCTTCTTTATCTTAAATACTTGCATGCCAAATTTATTAAATTTTTTTCATCAATATATAAGATCATAGATGTAATATACTTAAACAGACATTCATACATGAAACGGGAGCTGAAATATGAATTGAAATAACAAATCGAAAGTGATTATTTCTTTCATATTAAAGGAAAAACTAATGCATATCGAAAACATAGAAGGTGCAATGCTTGTCGACAAAAAATTAATTGTATCTTTTGGTATTCTCCATTGAAACAATTACGTGTTATATCTTTGCATTTTCCTTCCAAATTGGGGAAGCAATTCGGTTCTTCAATTTCAATAGATGTTTTATATATTTCGTGATAAATATTACAAAATGTAAATAATAATATATATATTTAGGATATTGGATAAGAACAATAATTTGGACCTCGTCCATCCAAACGTATCCATCAGGCTAGAAAAGGAAAGAAACGAGAATATCCATTTTTTTTTTTTTTTAAAGAACTAGAATATCATTTCACTTACCTAGTCTTATCCAAATCTCATGCATATGTAAACAATGTCTGAAATTACTTTCATCTTATCCAAAATATTTAACATACTTAATGGTTATAATCATATTTTTACTAACTTAAAATATCTTAGAAAACTAAATATGCTAACAAGTACACTAAAAATATTTTATCAAAAAAAAAAAAGTACACTAAAAATAATCTTTTTTGTCACCATTTTCTTAAAAAAGAAGGCCTACTTCTTTTCCTTTTTCCTTGATCTTAATTTCGTGGAAACAGAAGAAGCCTTATCTAAAACATGAAGCATGAAGGCCTCACGTGGGTGACGGCAACTAATTCAACAAGAACCTGAAATCGTGATGAATTTTTGGATGTTTATAATTTATGTTACAGAAAATTACTTTGTGCCACTTTTTTCTGTTTATGAACTCAGAATGAGACTAGTCTTGTTCCTATTGCAAATTCCAAATCCTAGTAAGCTTCATACACATCGATCTTATCCATATCATGTCCACCTGTTCATTTCTTGTGAGACAGAGAATTCTAGCTCTTGCACGTCTGTTGACATTGCTGATTATTTATCAAAAATTAAAAAGTCGCCCGTATGTTGATTCAAGACCTGTTCTTTAAGGGTTTGAGGGTATTCGGCTAATTTTTTTTTAAAATGTCTTATAAATTACCATATCATATAAGATCGCTATTTTTGAAGTATATTAGGTATTAGATCTTTTTTTAATGAATTATTTTAGCTCATAAAATGTGAGTAATAACGTGTAATTAAAATGGTTAAAATTAAAAGTACATTTTATAATGTTAAGATTTTAAAAATAAGTCAAGACTCCTTACTTTGTTCAAAAGAATTTATAAGATAATAGTATCTTATTTTGGGAGCTATTTAAATATTTTATGACATATACTAAGATTTTTTGAACAGCTTATAAACTCGCAGAAAGACGCTTTCGGTTCACTATTAAAAAATAGATTAAAAGTGACAAAAAGACTGTGAAAGAACACAAATATTGTCATGAGCAATATGTATTAATTAGTGACAATTATTTTCATTTTGTCATTTAATAAAATGTTAAAGGTAACGATAAATTTTGCATGGTCATATATAACTCAATAGTGACGAAAATTAATGTTCTAAAAATTATCATTATAAACAATCATCAGTAACATATATATAATGACAATCAAGTGACAATAAGAACTTTCACTACAATTTGGTGACCAAATTTTCATTGTAATTAGCTAGTCACTATACATGTGTCACTAATGATAATTATTGACAATATAAACATATTGTTACCACTATTAAGTTTGTTAAAAAATATTTCTTGTGACAAAATATGTTTCTTTATCACTTTCTATATAGAAGTAGCGTATTGTCACTCAATTTTTTTTTTTTTTTATCACTCATGCTATTTTTTCCTTTTCTTTATTTCCCTTTTTTTATGGGGCCAATGGCTTAAATTCAGTTCATTAAGTATAAGATATTAAAATTAGACGTTTGAACAACTCCTTGTAACTCGATTACTAATCAGGATACTTTTATTTTTGTTCGAATTTTCTAAAATGAATGAAATATATTTACAAAGTGTCAGCCTCCTTGAATTCAACTTGGTTAAAACTTATTTAATTTTGACTCGATTAATAATCAAATCAAATTTACACATAATTAAATAATAACATGTCTACCTCGATTAGATTCATTTGCACCTCTAGGTGTAGTAATAAAACATAATTATGAAGTCCTAACTCATTAATTTCTTGAATGGACCTATCTTATTTTTGGAGTATGTATAGGCTTGTGTTGTGTATTCAAGTCTCACCATATCTCATGTTTGCATCGCATGGCACTTGATATAAGGTAATTAACAATATTAACTTTTTTTGAATTTAGAAAAACAAATCTCTTAGTTGGAAAATTTTTCGTCCTTTATTAATATTTTTTCTTAAAATTCATGAGAGGACAGCTATTAATTGCTATTCAATGTTTGTATATTTCAAATTAGTGGGGTGAAGAAAATCAAATCCTTAGTCCCAAAAGATTGAAATTCCTTGGCAACTTGCCAAGGTACATGTGATGTGGGGTGGATTTCTTTTGGATAGAATGATACGCAGGAACTCATATATGGTCCAATGCCCTAATATTCTAGTTGATCTTGACACGAAAGCCCACTTGTCACATTTGCATAGGTCATGAGATTTGAATATTTGATGGTAAATTTTATCTACTGACTCTTTTATGTCTGGTCTCCAAGAAAAAAATAAAATTATTGATAGGCTAAAATAATAGTGTCACGCACATAGAATTCTTATATACCGTGGGCTTGAAAACATCAATGGTACAATTTATGTTCTGCCGATATTATATGATTCATTTCATTTGATGTTCATATGTTTAAAATTTATATTACTGCAAGATGGATGTTACCCGATCTGCCCAAAAGGTCCAATCCAATCAAGAATTATGGATTAAAGATTTTTTGAAATTTTATGATGATTGATAATGCTAAATGGACTCGTATGAATAGTAAAAATTATGTAACTTTTTACTATTTATCAGCTTGCTCTAAAATATCTTCTTGTCTTGTCACTTACTTAAAGACTTGAACTAACTTAAAAAGAAAATAAATATCATAGAGGGCTACCTCTCTAGCCTAGCAATTTTGATTGCAAGTCATCTCTTTTTACTGAGGGTTCAAAATCTCTAAACTCTCTCATTAAATCACTGTGCCTAACTTTACAGGATTACTTTAAACACTTTGGATTCCGTATTTAGTTTTGTGTTTCATACAAGAAAAAAAATATTATTTTAAAATAAAGAATCCTTGTTCACTTTTTAATATTTTTTTATTTTTTTGGGATAAGTTCACTTAAATAGAGGATTTTTTCCCATATAAAAGAAGGGCAATCTTAGTTCCCCAGGACAAAAGTTGGGGCTGACTTTCTAAAATTAAAGTGATCCGAACTCAATAATGACTTGTGGGCCCGTAATGTTAATAAGAGTCCGACTCTTCCAAGGCTTCTAAGGGCATGATTTTGACTAGCGCCACAATGTTGGGCCCACTCTAATACCGAACAGAAGCTGAGTCAGCCAATTCAATCCCCTTTTCGTGCTTGGCATGCCGTTCGCACACGATCCTACCTTCAATCTTCATCGGCATAAATTTTATGACAATGGTTGGGTACCTTTTGAGGGAAATGAACTTTTTTTTTTTTTTTGGATAAAAGTAGAGGGGAATGATTTCTTTCTATCAAAATGTATCCAAATATAACCAAAGTTCTAAGGAGAAAAGATATTTTTTATTTTTCTAAAGGAAACTCAAATTCTTTTTATTTACCAAAATGTACATTTATGTCTTTGCATATACACAATCATTATTGTATACACACATATATCATATATAAATTTTTACAATTAAGTTTATGTATAAGAATATTATTAGATTCAATTTCTTCGTTAATACATGGACAAAGAGGTAGTTAACTTTTGACGATCACTGTAAAAATATTTCCTTTAACACATAACTAAAATTTCTTCAATTCTCAAAACTAGAGACAGAGCTACATGGGGGACTGGGGGTAGTCCTTCAAACTGTTGTATCCTATTTTTATATGTAAGTTATATAGAATTATAATTTCGCCACTACTAAAATTATAAAGATTATTTGTCCCTTCTCAAAAATTTAAAAGTAATTTTTTCATATATATAAGATAAGGTAAATAGAAAAATGTATAAATTTCAAAAAATCCAACTCGAATCCCCCAATCAAAATTTTTAGCTTCATCCATGTGCAACATAATTTCTATTTATTATCCAAAACTAAATAAATATCTATCATATTCCTCAATCCCACTCCCAAAACAATATTTTTCAAATACTATTTCTCAAAGCACTTCAAAACAAAAACAAACACAGCCTGTGTTTTCTTACTTTTCGCGAGTTGTAAAAGACCCAAGTCCAAAGACTTGTCTCCTTTCCTTTCCTTTCCTTTCCTTTATTTATTTATTTATTTTTTCCTTCAAGAAAAAAGGCGCTGGGCTTGGACAGGCTTCCAAGGTCCAAGTAGAAAGTTTTGAGCTGATGTAAAAATGGCATTGGGTCTTGATGGGTGTACCCATCAAGAACAGGTCAAAAGTGAAGGTTCCCATATATCTGTGGCCCTAAAACTTTTGAGCTGGCCCATTACACAATGTAAAAATACTGGCATGATGTGTAGTTTTTTAATAATAACAGTCAACATCATCTATTTTTATAGCGTGATGGCCCATTAACAATACGAAATTTGCATTACTATTATTTTGAGACAGGACACACCCTATGGTTAGAAGCTGGAATGAATTTTGGTGTTCTATGTTTCGGAATCCTTAGTTGTGTTCCCATTCGTCTTCAATTCCATGGCTGCAAATTTCTGGACTTCATCGCACTAGTGAGTCGCTAAGATTCTTGAAATTCTTTCATTTTTGCCTTTTTGTTTTCCATCATCCTGGGCTTTCTTCTTTCTTTTTTTGTTGTAAATTTTTTGGGTTTTCTTTGAATTAATCGGTCTATTTTGTTACTTTTGGTTTGGTTGTAAAAATTTAGCAAACAGCTTCTGGACCCAGAAGAGGTTGATGTGGTGCAACCACTGGATAAAGAAAGGGGCATAACCCTTGAAGATTTCAAGCTCATCAAGCTTCACATGTCTAACCGTAATTTTCTCCACAAGAAATTCTCAAATGGGTTTGATTATCTTTGGAATAAATTGGCTTTCTTTAGATGAACATGAAAAGTTTGAAAGTTCCTCCTTTTGTGGTGTAAAACATGATGATTTTGTGTTTGTGTGTGTGTGTGTGTGTGTGGAAGAAGATGTTTTTCTTGGGTTATTAATCCAATATGATCTTTCAGAAAATGTGGGGAAAAACTTAATCTTGTGCTATATCTCAAAGTAAACTTTGTTGTTCATTGATTTTCATCAAGTTAATTTGCATTTTTTCCTCTAATTGGATGGGATTCTACTTTGTCCTTAATTGTCCCATTTAACTGGGAATATTGCTATTTTTTTTTTCATCCATCAAATTTATTTCCTTGACATTTGAGTTCTCTTTTTTTCCTCCTTTTCGCTGCAGATATTGTAAAATTGGCTCAGCATGTGAAAGTGAGACAAAGGTTTGGTTTTTGTTTTGTGTTTTCAGCTCCTCTTTTCAATGGATTTCATATGTTGATTGCAATCTTGATGAAGATCACCAATATTACTGTCACTATGTAGATGCTTCTTCGTAAGATCATAGGGCTTCAAAATGCTGAAGACATGTATAATTCTACGTTGGCTTATAGCTTTTTTTGTGTGATCTATCATAGGCATTCAACCCTTTGGTACATCACTTCTTTGCTTTAGGTGGAAATTGAACAAAAAAAAAAAAAAAGGAAGCAAATTGCATATTCAAAGGAAGAAATGCGGTTTCCTTGTGTGGAAGAGTGATTGAAAATTTGTACCACGCCCTGATTGAGGGTTGTGGGTTATGTTCTAATTGGGGTGTACCCATATGGAGGAAGAATCATGAAAATCATAAATGGCGGCAATTATGTCTTTTTGTTTAACTAAGGTCTCTTCGGAATCTTTCCTTTCAGTTGTCTCAAAGTTATATTCCGATTCATGCTGGTGCTTACTTGACCAGTGGAATAAATTTAAGAGATGATCGTAGTTGCTCCTGATTACAGGCTCATTCTTTCTTCTTTTTCAATTTAGATCTTGTTCACTTTACATGAGAAGATGTATGTTTGTAAAGCTGTTTTCAGTAGAATGAATTTTAGCCATAGTTCTTTAATGCTAGATGTTGCTGAAGTAAGACACCGATAGGTGTAATGATTTTTGAATAATTGTCATTTACTTTTGCACTCCCATCAAATTTGAGATTCCTTACATGTTGATTAACTTCTCAGGGTTGTTGCTACTGCCATTACGTATATGAGACGTGTTTTTGCCAGGTATACCTTATCCATGTTTTGATGTTCGCTAGTAATCTTTTGCTTGAAATTCCTTTCACTTCATATGCTTGTCTTTTGCTTGAATTCCGTTTCATTTCTCTAGTATGGAATTTAAGCCAACAAGATTTTTACCAGTCATAATGTCTTGTGTTGTTCGAAAAAGATTTGTATTAACATTTGAGAACTTAAAAGTGCTGCTTTTAGGATGCCTAGAATCGAAACCTAGGAATGGAACTCGTGAAAGACCCCATTAATTTTGAATGGATTCCCATTCTGAAACCTTCTTCTCAGCACCAAAAACCAAGCAATAAGTCGTTGTTTGAGGGTCGTATTGTCTGAAGATATTTGCTCCTACTCATGCCAAGAAGTTGTTTCAAAGACAGTAAAATGCTACCGTTTTCTACTTTCCCTTGTGCCAACATTCCGGCATGTGAAAGTCGTTGAAAATGAACTTTCGAAGTTTTATACAGTTATTGTTGCATAAGCCCTCCATTAGCGTTACAAAATTTTCTCTTTTTCAGGAGAAGTATGACTGAATATGATCCTCGTCTTGTTGCTCCAACCTGCTTGTACTTGGCATCTAAAGCCGAAGAAAGCACAGTGCAGGCCAGACTTCTTGTATTTTACATCAAGAAATTATGTAAGTGCAAATGCTTTGACATAATGTAAATTCTTTGTTGTATTCATAATGTAAATTCTTTGTTTTATTGAATGATAACTGGCAAGAGCCACCCTACAACCTTTGCAGATACCGATGAGAAGTATCGATTTGAAATAAAAGAGATACTAGAAATGGAAATGAAAATATTGGAAGCGCTGAACTATTACTTAGTTGTGTTCCATCCCTATCGAGCACTCACTCAGTAAGTCTTATCTCCAAATACAGATTATTTCTTTAATGAGTTAACAATAATGTGTTTTGATGTTACTTCTATAGTTGCTTCATTCTTGAGCAGGACTTTCACCAATTCTTATGTCAGAAACGAAATAAGATGCGTATCTGTAAACCACTTGTTTTCTTGTTCAAGTATTTTAATAAAAGACTGCAACTTAGTTAAATTAGTTTATGCTAATCTTCACTTAAAATCTTGCAGCTGTTCTACATTTAGTTACACAAATTTAGTTTGCTTATCGAAAATTGAAGTTTTAACAAACTTTTATATCTTATGCTAACAACTCTGCAATATTTAGGTTGCTTCAGGATGCTGGCATGAGTGATGCAACACAACTAACTTGGTAAGTTTTTGCTTTTGCTATCTTTTATCAATCTGTAGAAGTATAATTGATCGAAGTATATTTCACTCTGCGTTGCATTCGCAGTTATGGTGACTAGATTATGATGGAAGATGTTATTTGACTGGAATTTTGTAGGGGACTTATTAACGACACTTACAAGATGGATTTAATTCTTATACATCCTCCTCACTTGATCGCATTGGCTTGCATGTATATTGCAAGCGCCCAAAAGGATAAAGATAACACAGCTTGGTTTGAAGAGCTTCGAGTTGATATGAATGTGGTGAGTTGATATAAGCGGCGCATTATAAAAAATTGACGAGACACTTTATAATAACATCTCATAAGCCTTCAAAAAGCTTATAATTTCACCTGAAAAACCCTCATAGTGAAAGAACGGTGCATTCTTTCATTGAACTGCAAACAAGATTTGTTCCCTCAGTTAGATTACTCTTGACATTGCTTATTATTTCAACTTAGTGATTCTATTTTATTTTTTGTGTCGATCGACTTGGCAGGTGAAAAACATTGCAATGGAGATATTAGATTTCTACGACAGCCACAAACTGATTACGGATGAAAGGATTAACGCAGCCATGAACAAGCTACCCAAATAATTTAAAAGCAGCTATCTCCAACTACAACTGCCCATGGATGTCATAAAATAGATAGAAAAAAAAATACTAACCTGAACTTTCCTGTTCATCTATCTCCTATTGTTTATTATCTTCACCAGCCATGGATCATTTCGTGTATTAAATTGGAAAGATGTGCTATTCTTATGATTACGGTTTCTCAATGATTATGCTGGTAACTGATTAAGATTTCCATTAATACAAGATTAGTATAATGATGTCATCCAAGAGTATAGTGCAATCAAAGAGAACTCAAAGCCCGTAGCAGCTAAAGAAACTTAAAACCAAAAAGACAAGAAGTGGTCAATAATTTGGCCGGTTTATTGTGCCAAAAAAAAAAAAACCTTCATGAAACTCCTCCGCATCTTCTTCTGCTTGAGAATGTTGTAGATATATGCTAATGTGGGAAAAGTTTCTTCACTTTTAATTCTTCCTCTTCCTAGCCTGCTTCTTTGCTGCACGCAATAAACACAAGAATTCAAGATGTATGATTTGATTGTCCAACTGAAAAAAACCCATTAAAATGAAAGGAAGAAATGAGACCTAGTCTCCTTTTGGCCTCAGATTTTGCAAAGAACTCCCTCCATTCATCAGTTAGAACAAAAATAGGCTCTTCTTCTTCTTTGTCTTCCTCGAGATCCAGCTTCTCAATCCCATTCTCTAATATCCTTATGCCAACAAAAGCAAGACAGACAAAAGTCAACCGATGTTCTAAGACTACATCAAACATATTGGGGCTTGGAATGCAAACGATATGAAACTGGGAATCAAATCAATCAAGCTTAAGCACTTGTTCGAGCCCAGTTCAATTTGTCTTGTTTGGCTCCAATTAATGATTGAGCGAAAAGTTTGAGTTCAGAAAATCATCCTAGCGTAGCTCCAAATCTATACAGTTGAGGCTCGAGCATATCTCGAGCTTCAATCCTGCGAAACCCAAGCACTTTTTGAGTCAGCTTACTCTGCATCCAGGTATTCGGATTGCAAGATTTTCCCATGGTTCACACAAATGTCCCTCGCCATGGATTATTTATCTACCCGGTGTACTTATTTAGCCCCACCAGCAAGCAAGCTGAATATTGGTCAGTTTAACTGTAGATGAAAGCACAAAAAGAGAAATTTGGAACAACATAAAATTGAAATTTCTAAACTAATGGAGATACACACAAGATTGGCAAAAAATTGCTGCAAACTGATCTACCAACCCGCAATAACAATATATTGAAACCCGCAAATTAATCTCAACAGACAGTCGCTCGATTCATAGGCGACCCTCAAACTGGGAATAACACAATTCAGTACAAACCCAATGAGGTCTTCAAGAGATAATACTTACGGAAATTCTTCGAATGTTTCATTTCGCTGAGTATCCCGAAACCTTAAATGGGGTTCGGTTGGAATAGAAGCAATGTTTTGATGGGAGGGGTAACAGGTGGAAAAAGAGCACGACGGTGAGTGATTCTTTGGTTGCAAAATAGAGTGGTGAAGTGGACAGTGAGGGGATATGTAAAAGAAGTGGCCGTGGCTGTGTTTGTGGTGGCGGCCATCGTGGTGGTAGTGATGGTGGTGGAGAGGCTGAACTGAGCTAGGAACTTTCTCCTCACTATTGGAATCCATGGTGGGGATCGCCGATTGGGGAATTCTTGGGGTCTAGAGGTGTTTTCCAGGTTAAGGGGGCGGGCTTGAGCAGGCCAAAATAATTTTTGGGGGCCCAACCCCCAATCGGCATTTTAATAATGGAGTTAGGTTTGAGCAGTTTCGAACTAAACAATTTCGAGCTAAGTGAATTAAATGGTTCCGAATTAAATAGGCCTTAAATAGGCCAAATTTTTTTTTATTTTTTTTTAAAATAACCCTTAATGTAATTATAATAAAAAAAAAAGAGTAATTTTCCAATAAAGCACAACAACTCAAATTTTCCATTCTTGGATTTCATGGTAGGCTGTCAAATGACCCTTCTATGTCCCAAAAAAACAAAAAACAAACAAATAAAGAAAGAC
>JACFYI010002230.1:534076-574158 GCA_014898755.1 Handroanthus guayacan
CCCACCCCACCCAACAACCAATAATGATTCCATCTCCGCAAAGAGAAATATTTGTCCCAATGATCACATATTCCCCTAACATAAAAATAAATTATGACTATTTCTTTGCTCATAGGCAGAAAATGAATATACAAAACAGAAGTTCTTTGAAGTCAATTAGCAGCTGAAGGGAAGAAACTGTCGCCACCCATGATCGCTCACTTTATTCAGTTGCTGCAGGGCAAAACCCAAAATTCTAGTAAGATGAAAGAAAGAGTTTGTCTGGAAACCCAGTAACGAAGAAACCAGAGAGAGAGAGAGTCAGGGGAAGACGAAGACCTTGACAGAACGGCAAAAGTCGCGATTGTGGGATGAAAAGCGAGAGCTTTTTGCAGAGCACTCTGCTGGATTATTTTTCCATAACCCTTCCTTGTGGTTGACCCCACGCTTATCTACTTTTGTTGCTTCGATTTCATTTTGATTTGAATTTATCAAATAATAATAATAATAATAATTTTGATTTGACAAAATAAAACAATTTTTTTAAATTATATATATGGTTTGGTATTTTTGCTGTTGTATCATGCTATAATAGAGATTAAATCTTTAATTTTATTTCATCATCATTTCAACAAATCAATAGATAATCCCTTTTAACAGTTTTCCTTTATTTTATTTTGTATTTTCTGGTAGGCATATAGTGATCTCATATGACTATTTATACCTTATCTAGTTTGATAACTGACGTGGGGAAAATAATAATTACATGATCCAATTACGAATCGTGGGATCTCGATCTTAGAAGTGGATATAATTAAATAATTAAATAGTGGATATAATTAAATAATCAAATAGCGTAAAACACACAAGTATTTTCCTGCAAATTAGTGGTCCAATAACTTAAAAATGGTCAGCGCGTGGCATGAAAATTGATAACAGCAAACAAAATAAATTAAATTTGTTGAATAAAAAAAAGAAGAGAAGAATCCCGAACGGGTCTAACGGGTTCTAAGCCTGCAACTCTGAAAAACTTGTATACATAATATGTGTATAACAGGTTCACCATATTTTACACATCAAAATTGCAATGTGGGGCGCTGCACCCCCCCAAAAAGAAGATAAAAAAGGGGCCCAAAAAAAACCAAATCTTAGTTGAGGGAGTTGCCTCAAGAAACCTCTACTACAGTCCACAGAATCAATCAATCTGTACTAAAATCTCGGCTTGTACCCCCAGCAAACTCCAGTAACCCGTTTACAATACGTCTGAGTTGCAGCAATTCATAACTAGAAGCTTTTCACCTTCCACGATCATTAACTTGCAAAAATGGAAGTAATTGTCCCAGCTGATCACGCCATGAGGATTGTCCATAAGCTGCGTTTCACGTAGGAACTTCCTCGAACGATAGTCAATAACGCCCAGTGGATGTAGAACGCCACATATCAGCCTGCAGCCAGCAACTCATTATGCAAAAACGGCACTATTAACCCCCTTTCACGAGCATCCAAGATGTCAACAAGCTAAGACACGGAGATGCTCTCTGTCAAATTTGAGCTGATAAAAGAAGGCCTTCCCGTGTCTAATAAGGAATGACGTAGGGCAAGGCAGTAACATCCGCAGACTCCACTTGCATTGCTTCTGCCCAAACCGACTTCATCGACTCAATCTGAGAGGAGCCCAATTTGGGCCTCTTTGCCTTCAAATCCAAGTGGCCAAATAGCCACTCCTGAGCAGCATCATCATTTACAGGCCATTCTACTTTAGGAACAGTGAGTATCTGGCTCAAATATTCCAAATCAGGATGAGGGGGCAGAGGTTTCATATTGGCCCCAATCTTTTCCTTGGTTTTTACAGAAGGAGACGGAGTATTTGAAGTGTGTTTTATACACTCCAACACACCATTCATCCTGAGCCCTTTGTTATCTATCTTACGGATGGCATCCGGTTCTCGCCTAGCTACAGCTTTGTCAATGTTTGGTCCGGCCATTTTTCTTCCATTCTCCACACGCAGAATTGAGGTCGGAAACTTGTCATCAGCATGGCCATTTTTTATAATCGGCTCCATTGTTGCCATATTATTGATAAGTCCATTACCGCCCACGTGATTATTAACGGTGGCCCTCCTGTGCTCAGCTGTGGGGTTGTTTGCAGCCCGGCCAGGTTCCATATTCTTCACATTTTTAGTTACTGATGGAGAAAATGAAAGCTTCCCATGGACCTTTTGATCCACGATGACAGAACCTCTTTCCACAGGAAAGTTTATAATATTCTGCGAAGTACGAAAACCACTTCCATTTTGACTCACTTGATGGAAGGAAAGGGTGGGCCTTGAGATATTATTGGGCCAAATTCCGTTCTCTTTAGCTAAGAAAAGTATAACATATATTAGGTGACAATATGTCAATTATCCACAATATAAATATTAAATAACTAAGAAAACCCCATGTTGGAACACAAAACAATTGGACCAGCAGTTAACTATTGAAAATGAAGGAGAGAACTCACCGTGTAAAAAGCCATTTGATATAGGCTCCTTTGTTTTTGAAAGCTTTTCTTGGCTGTCCCGGCTCTCCTTCAGAAGGTCCCGGGGATTATTGTCCCGAAGATCTAGAAAATTACCCTCACTTGCTCCTAGTTTAATCTTCTCTTTACTCCTCTCCTCTTTCTTTTTCTTTTTCCCCTTCTTGCCCTCTGCTTTCCCATTCTTATCTACATCTTCATTCTTGCGTCCATCTCCTTTACCAACATTGTTGCCGTGTTCACTCTTATCTTTTTCATGCCTTCCCTTTTCAACCTCATCCACTTGGCAAGAACCATGTTTAATTTGATTTTTTCCAGAAAAAATTCCAACCAAACCATTTCCAAAGCCATTTGCATCAAACTTGAGACACTGTCCATTTGCCATCCAGTTATGCTCTCTCTTATTCTTGATGTTATCATAGGGCTCAGCCAGCATGCCATCACTATTCTCCTCCACCTTCCCAAGCAAGTTGGTATTTCTTTGTTCCCCGAACATGACTTTCCGAACCATCCCACTATCTGTTGCTCCACCATCATCTCTAACTCTTTTTCTCAACTCGACCAAAATCCTAGGATCCTGCGTCCCATTACTCGGTCTGCTATCTGGGCCAAGCTTCTTACCATTCTGGTTATCCAAGGGCCCACCATTTTTGTTCTCCTCTGAGGACCTTTTTTTATCTTTCTTCTTATCCTTCTTGTCTTTGCGCTTCTTTTGCTTTCGATCCCCATCCTCTTTGTGTTTACCTTCACTTCTCTCCTTTTCCTTTCTTTCTTTCTTGTGTTTTTCCTTCTTATCCTTGTGCTTCTCCTAATATACAGTTTGAAAGTGACATGATAAGTCAAGATAAAAACAAAGAGAAAATTTGGTACAAGTTGTATAGCAAACACACAACACTAAAGGTTGACACTAACTTATATTTGAAAGCTGCTTCTCATAGTCCAAATTAAGAGTGTTGATTTCTAATCATATGTAAGATGTCCTCTGAACAAATGATGACATAAAAGCTACTAGCTTTAAATCCAATGTTACTCGGGCAGTCCTATCTTATGTCGGTACGTCATTATCTGAGAGCCTTAAAGCCCTTTAAAGGTTTATTGTAAATAACTTCAACAACATCATACCAGATGTACAACTGCATGCTGAAAGTAGCTATTAAAAGAAATTGTTAGAAATGGCTGCTGCTGCTTGATTAGACTGTTTGCACGGAAGCACAAACCTTTACTATCAAGTTAAGGTCATCAGGTCTAGCTTTGTGCTCATAGCCAGGAGGTGGAAATGGGAAACAGCGTGACATTGCACGTGATCAAGGAAGGAGATATGCAAACTCTCCACCAAGTAAAGCTTCCCTATGTTCTGGCCGGGACGTCCCAATACAGGAACCGACCAGAGACACTTATGCTGTCCATTCACCATGTCCTTGCATTCATTTCCAGCCCCAGCATTAACCCATGCATTCCGTCACTTTCACACTGTCAACATTCCAAAACTCAATAATGTTCATTCATGGGCCATACTTGAAATTGGAAACAAGAGATCACAGACATTTTAGAGCCACTGTTCTAGCTCCAAGAATACTCACAGTATTAATCAATCTTTATCAACCAAAAAGATTTCATTTATGTATGACGGCCCCCTAAACAAAAATCCGAACTTCAAACATCTTTACATCTAACACTTGGCCATCATTCAGAAATTTAATCAAGGATTCTGTAGGCAGTTAACTATCAAGTATCAACAACTGGAAATGAACACACAACTCAAAGACACGCCATATACTCAAAAAGTAGAAGACACTAGTCCTCGTGCTACATTCCTAACTCCTGAATACTATCTCAATCAGATAAAATTTTAAATTCAAACTTCCAAGTGAGCATTGAGCCATTGAAAATAATCCAGACATTCTGAAAATGCAAATCAGGACTTATTCCAGTGGATCAAACCCTAAACTCTCGATCCTCAAAAAACCTCTTTTCTGGAGCAAACCCAGCATCAGGGCACGGACAAGGAAAAGGAAAAGATATTAATCAACAAATTCAACCCTTGATTGGAAAACAATCGGAGCATATGTCACGGGGGAAAAAAATTAAAGGAAAAAGAAAAGGAAGAAGGCCAAAAGACCTCATGATGCCCGGTGACACACATACCAGTAATGATAAACGAAATTGAAGGAAAAAAATCGAGAAACAAACTTTTCAGAGTACTTTTTTAAACTTATTTCCAAATCAAGCAGATACATTGCGAGATAAACAGAGAAAAAAAATCGTGAAGACGGAAGAGGAAAAAGAGAAACATAAAGAAGGCAATCTCTGTTTCCCCACCTCTTGGATTGTATGTAGAGATACAAATAACTATAACTAAATTGAAGGTTATTAAGTGAGTGTCTTTTGTTATCAGATCCTCAAAAGGATTTTTCAATTGTTGAAGGTTTTCTTGGGGCCGCCTCTGAGGAAACCCCAAAAGAGGAGAAATTGAGAAGCCTCTGAAAGGGCCTATTTATAGAGGCGAAGCGAGGAGAGAGAAACTTGCTTGGTAAAAATTGAATGAAATAAAAGCTGAGGAATGAGGATAGAATGTGGGTTGTTTTATTTCGTCACCCTCCCAAGTGCCAACATTAGTTAAGGCCTTTAAAAAAAGCCTTCAACTTCTTGCAAGTCCATGTGTGAGGAGGCATGTAGGATGTATAGAACCCCAGAACATATTGAGTCCATGTACATCGACCCAAAATGATTTAGGTGGTGTTTGCAGCATATTATGCAAATACATAATTGTCTATTTTTGTTTAAAATTAAAAAAGTAAATTATAATTAAAAGTACTTGATATTTAAAAATTATTAAATAATTTAGTGTAAGCCAACAAAAAGTTATAATGTTTGAAATTATAATAAGATATTTTTATTACAAATAGCTTACAACATCTCAAAAATAGCCCAGAGGCTGCTTATTGGATTATAGATTATTGCGATTAATTTTAGAAAATTTACAACAAAAGTGAAATTTTCAAACACAAAACAGTTTTTAGCAACTCATAATCAAATAAGTACTTTTTATAACCAAATTGCAAACACCGCTTTAATGAAATTATGAGATTAATGAAATGTCAACAATATGTCAAAGTAGCAATGTTTTTAAATTTAGGGATAATTACCTTAGCACCTTCTGAAGTTTGGTAAAATTGTCAAAATACCCCTAAAGACTTCGATAATTACTAGAGCATCTCATATCGTTAGTTTAATTGACGCATAATTACATTACAATTCTTCATTTAGGAGGTTCAATTGAAATATCTCAAGATTTTTAGGGGTTATAATTACAATTATCTATCAATTAAACTAAAAACTATAAAGTTTAATGATAATTAAGCCAAAATTCATATGGGATTTTGAAAATTATGCCAAATCCTCAAGGGAGATTGAGTTAATTATTCCTTAAATTTATCTTGATTGGTTTATATGAAGTCCTAGAAATTTGTGAGTCAAGCACTTCCCACCTACCAAGCAACAATAGTAGATTCTTGGTCACGATGAGCTGCAACTAAAGTTTTCAGTAAAGATATCATTTCTACACGGTGGATCGTCATTTTTCTCATGAGGTTGATTTTGAGCCGCCATCCAAGTGTAAATGCTCTTGTCTGACAGAATAGTTTTACTCAGAAATATTACGATAGCTCAAATAAAATGGCTCATGTCTTTCGCCAAAAGTCACACGTTCAATCTTTTATTTTCTTATTACAAGATTATCATGGTGATGAGCTGATTCTTCTTCAAATATCATTTTTGCTAATTGCTTCCTAATGAATGAGGTTTCCCTGCAAGCTACAGCGGTGCAGGATCACATGGAAGAGAGGGGTGGTTATCCGACAGGTTTTGACATTTACATAAATAATGTCTACTTGTGTGCTAGAATAATATCCTTGCCTAATATTAGTTAATGACATAACATCCGCCACGGTCAATTACTAACTTTAATATGTACCACATTTTTATTTGCTCATACATTTACAGGATATGTATGTACTAAGAAGTTCCAATTAGACCCAGAATATTATCGTGCGAATATGCACGAATTAAATTTCCAAAAGAATCGATATTTAACATTTAATAACAAATATAACAATCACGAGTACAGGAAATAGACAATGCCATCTTCTTATTCCAAAAAACTAGAACGAAGACAACATTTAATATCCCGCAAGCGGCGATAGAGTCACATCTTGCCACTTCAGTGCACTAACTTCTATCACTATCTTCCCAATGAGAATCGGGATTTAGGGGGGAATCAGTAGCAAAAAGAAAATGTAATCCTTTACAAGTAAATAACTGTATAGACAGTGAAAGCGTATAGGTACAGCTGAATATTGTCATTGTCATATGTTTATACTCCAGAAAAAATATGTATATCTCAGAGGTAATGACCCTGCGGGAAGGGGGAGGATGTCGCCAGTAAGGGACGGTCTAAAATATTGGACTGGAAAGATGTCATCGAAAAGCCTGCTGATTGTGGAACTCCAATTGATGGATTTGGCACCGAGCTGCAATGGTGAAAAGAGTAAAAACAAAGATAAGGGCTTATAAAAATTAACTATTTGCAGTCGGTAACGCATAGCATGTAAGCATACATCAAATTAGTGTCATTGATCAGATAATCAAATTGTAAGTATCATTCTTCGTAGAATCATAGGTAATCATCAACTTATTTCTGCGGACATAATGAATCACCAATATGCAAGTTTAATTCCTGAAATTTATGTGCGACTTACTTGAAAGATAGGGATAGGGAAGGCTCCACTGACGTAGTTATTACATGGTGATTTGAAGGAAACAGTGACCAGAGAACTGAAAAGAAGCAAGCATACAGTTATCGTATCTTATTGGAGAAAGAAATATTTATACTGGCAGATCGTTCATTAAGGAAATTCTTGAAAGTGCTCACTGATGGATAATAATTCTGGCAGAAAAACATACAAATATTTACCTGATTGTTGTGAACGATCAATAAAACCAGGGCAGATCATCACATCCTGCAACGTCCAAGACATTTATAAACAAAAATCTTGACTCAGGTTTCTTATATCCTAGAATCAAAAAGAGGAGGAAACACGCAATTTAAGGAGCTTACCTCTTTGGTACCTTGGTTCTTGTGGACCATCTCTACAAGAAGTAAAGTTGCTCATCAGGAAAATGAGAAGTTCCCAGAATTGCAACAATTAAACCATCCAAAGAAGGCAGGATGAAATCGTGAGAACGCGATTGGAAGCATATCGACAAAGGATCACATTGAAATAAGATGGAAATGATATTTTGGAAAGGCAAAAGTCCCTTAATAATGCAATTAAAAGCATATTGAATCAGTAGCTCCCTCTTTCCTACCACAGGCAAGGTCGCACATGTATAACAGATATGGGTTTGTCCAAGTGAATTGGTACTAAATCAAATTCTCACCATTTTTCACAAATTCTACTTATCCCATTCCTATAAGATATATAAAGCATAAGACCCTTAGGTAATTATTTTGATATGTTTTTTAATGAGTTGACGAAATTAACTATATTTTAAAGGATAATTACAAAGTAGTTTTCAAAGATAATGTAAACTAGTTTTTTCTTTTCATTTATTTATTTTTCTCTTTTAATTTTATTCCAATTACAATTTTCTTTTTTTTCCCCCTTTCAAACTTTATTTTCTTCAAATTTATATTCCAATCTGTTACAAATTCAAGCAGAAATATTAAAAAATTTAACAAAATTTGATACTATTAAATATAAATAAATATTTTTAATTTTAACTAATATAAAACTTAAGTACAAGCAGTGAGTATGCCACAATGGCTAGTATCAGTTATGCCTCACAGTATGAGAGCTTATACTTTAGCAGAGAGAGAAATGAATGAAAAGAAAGCACAGGCATATGCCAAAGTAAACATCTCAATAACCATGAAATGCGAGAAACACAACTTTTACCCAAGTTCGGAGCACTGGGGTTTACTGCCAACGTCAAGCCTAGATAACAATCATCCTTTGAAGAGCCGAAGTCCCATAGGTTCAGTTCAAGATTAGGTTCAGATCCTACATACATGTTCAAGCAAGAACAGATCACAGTCTTGCTAAGATCATTGAGAAAGTATGAAAAATATCAACTACAGTTACCTAGACTTAGTTGAAGTGTATCCCCAGGTGGACGAGGAACCCATGTGGTAACCTAATCATTGGCAGAATTTAAGTACCTATATAGCAACAGTGGAAGCTTATACAAAAAACTATGATGCATATTACATGGAAAAAAGGATGCTGCAAGCACTGATCTGCAGTTGGCCTCTTCAACGGATCCCAGGAAAAAAGTTGCTGGAGGGGAAGAAGGGGGCAAAAAAGGGCAAAAAAAAAGGAGCACAACAAATAGATTAAGGATGCATATACCATCAAAGTACACCAAATTAAACCCACAAAAAGATGCAACAGACCAATGGAAGCTACCTTGATCAAGTCAATTGCTTCCAGGCTTGCATTTGGAATAATATTAGAAAGATGAGCAGGCATGATCTATCAATAAGAGTGAAATTAAAATCAACTGAAAGATAACCAAGAATAAAGTCTAAGAAAGAAATATCATATTGTGTCAAAGTTCAAGTGAACTCACATCTGAATAAGTGATATGAACTAATCGAGAAATGTTTGTCGCCGTAGGAAAGGTATTCCAGTCTGGTGCCCCGAGCACACAGCATATCTTGTATAACTGATCAATTTCACTGCTCATACATGGAAAGAGATTCACATGCTATAGAAAATACATCTCTACATACTTTATTCACATAATCTTTTAGCTTGATTGCATGTCTCACAGATACAAATAATTTCATAGGTGGAGCAAAATTAAAGAACATACATCTGGTGCGGAAGAAAATAATATCATTCACATGGTAATATCAAACAAGACAGCATCCAATGAAAAATACCGAATATGTAGCATATGAAACTATTATTGTTAATGGACAAAAATATATTAAAAAACTAGATCATAGGGCTACCTTTCTCCAGGAAAAATTGGGCACAAAGTGAAAAGCTCAGCCATTATCGCACCAACCGCCCACATATCTGCGAGGAATTATGCATTCAAGTAGTTATAATCTAAAAGAATGGAAAGAGAAGACAAACTAATATTTTAAGATATCTTCCAAAGGAAAACATATAAATCAATCAAAATCCATGACAACTCAGAGCATCAACGACTCATGGCACTCTTGCACAGATATCTTAAATGTAACATATTTCCCGAAAAATGGTAGACAATCGCCCACTCAATACAAGTGCCCAGAAGAAGGCTCATCATAAATCAACAATCAAGAAGAAAAATGATAGAATACAGCAGTTTCATAAACTTCATGCAACAGAACGATAGAAAGTGTGAGTGGAAATAGTGTTGCATACCAATGGCAGGGGTGTAGGATGATGATTGCAACAATACCTCTGGAGCTCGATACCTTCCCAAGAAAGAATAAGCACAGAGAAGGCATACATTAGATTATTCTGCATCATTAAACACAGCAACAGAAGGCATACTGGTGCTGGGAAAGATGGCTCACCAGCGAGTAGATACATAATCAGTAAAAGGAGGCGTCGATGATAATTCTCTAGCCAGTCCAAAGTCAGCAATCTTTATTGTATTATTTGTCACCAGCAGATTCTCTGAAGATAGAAAGATTTCAGAAGTTAGGTCAGCAGCAATATTTCTTTCAATGTAGAACAAAAGCATGTCACTCCATATGATGCAGAAAAGCCTGGATAAATTAATACCAGGTTTTAGATCCCGATGAAAATACCCATGTTTATGCACGTGTGCAAGCCCTTGAAGCACCTGAGACATCAAGGCTCGAATCTCTTCTTCCAAAAAAGATCTTTGTCGTTCTTTCATTATTTGGTATAAGTTATGTTCCTGAAAGTATCAAGCCCATGACCAACAAGATATTAGAAAGTTCTCATTTGCCACAGTATTTTCGCCAAGTTTAAAATGAGATCAAGAATAAAACAGCAAATTAATTATGTCAAGAAGGCATTAACATAATAGAAAAAAGAAAGGGGGGAAAATGAGGACATTTATCGTCAACATTTGCAATTCTCACCAGTGTAATCTATGATATTTGCCAGTACCAGACAAGAATGTAATTGACATTGCATATACTATCATTTGGTAGGAGAGAAATCTCTCTACAGAGATTAAGTTCTAAGACAGTGCCCTATTTCCCAACCTCAAACTCTGATATTCCTATTTTTTGAAAAAAGAATAAAAATGCATGTTGTCAAGAAGTGAGTGTAATCAAATTATACCATGTATTCAAATATGAAGAAAAGCTCATTGTTCTGTCTGACAATCTCCAACAACTTGATGATATTAGGATGATTTAATCTGCGGAGTGACTGCACGAAAGGGAAAATAAAAACTGTCAAATAAGAAATAAGCTCGAGACTCCAAGTTCCAAGCTACAATCGACTGACTTGCATACCTTCACTTCTCGTAGGTTCACACATTCCTCCCAGTAATAGAACTTTCTCTTCATTTTTTTGACTGCAACCTGGAACAGATACCAGATGTTAAAATGAATTTGTATGTGGCATTCTCCACAGTATGTAGAACTTTGAAAGGAAATAGAAAAGAAATGAAATTGAATAAATACTGCTTACAATCTCAGATGTTTCAATATTTACGGCTTTATATACACTACCGCAAGTTCCATCACCAATCTCATCCAAAATTCTATATCTGGAAGGACAATTGAAAAGAAAACAGCATATAAGGCTCATGGCCTGCCAGAATAAAGTCAAGTAGCCATATTGGTTTTTGGGGCGGGGGGCATACTCACCTTTCCATTCTTCGATTTACAAATATTTGGCTGTCAAAGTTAGATCAATGGAGTTGTAACCTCTTAAAAGAGGTTTTTACACTGTTTAAACAGTGTTCTTCAACTAACTGTATGTACACATCAGTGCTTATGTCCACCAAATAATATAATATGTAGTAAAGTGCTGGCTTTTCATTGTAAGAATGATTAAATATTAACCAAAATGATATCAGCATGCTTATATGCAGCCTCAATTAGCTGCAAGCAGTGGTTATCATCTAAAAACAGCCACTGTGTCTTAACACGTCCTTGCTACAAAAACTTCAGCAATGGATGTCCAAATTTATGTAGAATCAGTAGCCTAAAGGTATCCGCGAACCTCAAATTTCATCCATCTGCAAAAAATTTTAAGAATCAGATTACCAGAAAATCTAATAATGCAAATTGACATTAGTGGTTTAAAAAATATAATGTGAAAAAAAAAAATTATAGCCATTAGCTATATGAATATCACTCAATTTCTGCCAAAATTAAGATCTAGAAGATTCATGAGTCTGAGGGGGCAGTGAACGAAGAACTTATATACAGATATCAGATACACCCATGCTAAAAAAGCAGATGCAAACTCATACCTAACCTGAAATATATGATCCCCTTACGAAAAAAATACAATTAACAAATCAAATCGCTAGTGAATTATATATATATATATGTATGTATGTATGTATGTATGTATGTATGTATGTATATGTGTACATACATATTCACAATTAAAGGATAAAAGATTTCTCAAATTCACTGGTAAAATTTTACGAAGAAAATTGCAGAACTAGCCAACATTACTATTTTAATAAACAAATATATTCCGCCTTTTTTCCTTCAAGAAAAGGACTATAGCATAATCATCTCATCGATATAATGAATTCACAGAATCTAAAGTCCAAACAGTTAGTTTTAACCTCAAACTCTAAAGAAGGAAGGAACATAAGGAGAAAAGGAAAAGCAAAAAGCAGGCTCATTAGGCAAAATCAACAAAATAGTGTAGTGACAATTTCAAGTCTGAGAAAAACACAGCACTAGCTACCACGATCAACTCAAACTAAATAAAAATAGACAATTAATAAAAACCAGAATTACAATCATTAAGGCGCAGCGGAATTCAAAATTGCAGAAACCTCACCAATCAAAAACCACAAGCACACAATCTAAGGCCGCATCCGTGTAACACTCGGCAACTTCAAACAGAAATTGTTATTAAAAACACATAACTTAGCGGCAAAGTGAACTCACCTTATACGAAACAGAAACACGCCATGAGTGAATAAGGGAAGATCTAGAGAGAGAAAAATATTTCGGTCTGTATAGAGAGAGAAAATTGGATATTCGGATCAGGAATGCAGTAATAAGACAGCTACCGTTGAAACCAAGGGAGGGAGAGAGAGAGAGGGAGAGAGATAACGGAGCTACGCTATGAATATATTAACAGAAAAATCCGAACAAGTAGCGTTGGAGAAGAAACCAAAGGCATATAAAACGAATAAATATTATAATAATGGAAAATTGATATTTTATTTCATTTTAATATTATAATGTAGTGAGTGGATATTTTATTTCTTTATTTTAGGTGTTTTTCGTTTGTTTTTATGTGAAAAAATTAGATAAAGATGCCAAAAGTAATGGAGAATTGGTCCTTGCTTTAGGCCAATGACGATACTGCCCTTCGAACTTGTGCAATTGGAGTCTTTGACTTGGTGTGGGCCGTATGGCTGAATTAATTTGGCCACAATATATCATTATATGTTTCCTGAAAAAAAAAAGGCTTAAAAAATTTACAAAATCTTGCAATTTTAATAAAGTATTCATGAAATATCACTTTAAAAAAAAAAACGATTATATTCGATTATAAATCAATATCATTACCAAAATATATTTTAAACACTAAATATAACTCAAATAATTCAAACCACTATTTAGTGGACAAATATTACTATACGATAGATAAACACCCGCACGCTATTAATGGGACTCGAAACTTGCACCTCCACTATGAAAAGGCAGAAGGGGTGTTACTGTATCTAAGGGATGGTGGCACATTAAATTTGCTACTTTACGAAATTCTTAGAATTGGGGTACTGCTCAATTTTGGGCTTCCACGAGTTTGGGCCATTCAATTTAAATTCGCCAACTTGAACCATAAGGCCCAATCTAAGGTAATTCCCCTAGTTTGGGTTGGCCAGATTAATGAGTCCAATAATGTAAGTTTTTTGATCTTAAGGCCAAAATATAAGTTGTCTCGTAAATTTATTTCAACTTTTTTTTCAACCCAACTCGATCCAATAATTCGACCCTTTTCGGTGGAAAGTGTGACTAACGGACTCTTGAATATGGTCCAACGTATAGTGGGTATTCGGCAAAATTAATTTAAAAAATTTTGACATATGTTCTACAATATGGTGTTATATAAGATGGTAAATTTTATTTTAAAAATAGGCTTCAAAGTATTTGAATAAAATAAAATTTTTGCTTATAAGATGATAGCCGAGATAATTTTTAACTTACATGGACAAAGTTAGAGTAGCTGTTAAAATCTTAAAAATTAATTAGGAAAAAATATTTATGAAATCCTAATATTTATTTTAATACTTGGGAGTTTAAACCATGAACATCTATATTGGGACTTAGGAGCTTATAAAATTTTTTTCAAAAAAAAAACTAAAACACTTTGTGATTTTTTATAAGCTATTTGAAACATTCATAAGAGTTCCAATGTTCTCCTAATCAACATAACAAGCCCAAGATATATGTCAATATCTATCAGCTAAATAACATTTAAGGTTGAGTGAGTGAAAGAGAGAAAGAGAGAGTTAAAAAACATAGCATCAAATTGTAGTCAATTGAGCCGAAGAGTCCTTACCTAGATGATGAGGTAACGTTCTTATAACTAAAAAGTTATGAATTCAGTGGGAGCATAAAAACATAGAGCAAAATGAAAGCATCAAACTGTAGTCAAATTGAGCTGATAAGTTTTTATCTAAATGGTGAGGTAGAGTTCTCATACCCAGAAGGTTATAATTTTATTGATAATATATTGATATAATGATACAATGTATTAATTTCTTCTCTTGAAAACTTACAATAAACTTAAATGTATTCTCTTGAAATATATATATATATATATCTATATATATCAAGCGCTTACATAGTGTGTTCCTGCCCTGAACAATATAAACATTATTACATACTCTAGTGCAACAAAACCCCTTAAATTGAAAGCACATTATCCAAAAATGCATTTTAACTGATAGTACTTATGGCTCCACGATGATCTTCCCAGTCGCATGCCCACTAATACCCTTCTTCCAAGCTTCTTCCCCTTCCCTCAAACCATACTTCGAATCAATAGTCGTTTTAATCTTCCCTTCCTTAACCAAATCAAGAAGATAATCAAGCCCATCATCCCCTTTAGGCATCCAAATACACGGCACCAATGTCTTCCCAGCCCGCATTAATTTCTTCACAGCAAAAGTCCAAAACGTACTCGGGCCCGGAGTCAGATCAACCACAATCCCGTTTTCACATAAATTCCCCTCGAAAACAGACCAAGGAATCGCCGCCGGCGCACAGTGAATCACGGCGTCGTATTTTCTCCCCGATGGACTCTTAAGAGCTGCCCCTTCTGGAGTATTATAATCGAGAACCTCATCGGCTCCGAGGCTTTTTACCAAATCGAGGTTTCTGGCACCGCAAGTGGCTGTTACGTGGGTGTTTCCGAGCTTTGCCAGTTGAACGGCGTAGTGACCGACGCCGCCGGATGCGGCGGTGATGAGAATGTTCTTTTGTGGCTCTGTTTTGTTGAGTTTAATTCCGGCAAATCGGGTTAGGGCTACGAAAGCTGTGAGGCCGGCACTAGCAAGGCCTGCTCCATCGGCAGGTGAGACTTCTGGAGGCCTGGAAACTGTTAAAGTTTCTTTGGCAGCGGCGTACTCGGATAACCCGCCACCAGTCTGTTTTTGTATAGATTTAAGAATTATTTTTTGAATAGAAAATTCATCATAACATATTACAACATAAGATAGTACAAATAAAACGTATATACTTTGTATTTGATATTTGTTTCGAATTTAATTTATAATAATAAATTTGAAGTCATTGCACCATAGAAGTGAGGTCATGGTGCCAAATGTTCACATAACTTGAAGTCTAGTTTTTTTTTAATAAACAACTTGAAGTCTAATTAATGCAACGCATTTTAAGTTTGGACCAAATTGATGAAATTACATGCATATTATAACAAAATAAATTGAGTTGTGTTGCCATAAAACACAAAGTTGCGGCCCTGGAAAACACCTCTTAATTTTTTAAGTATTAGAAATCTAACATACCGTTGATTTTTTTTTTCTTTTTTTTTATTTTGGAAAAAAGAAATTATAATTGAATCTCATGATATTTTCCTATTTATTAACAACAAATTGATCAATTGCTATAATACCAACTTAAGTAAACAATTAATTGTTCGCTCGTACCATAATGTTGATTGGGTGTAATGAAAGCATATTATAAGAATGTAAAACTTACCATAATATTTAAAATGGCAACTACTTTGTCACCTTGTTTAAAGTTTTTGACTCCGGATCCAATCTCAACCACCTCTCCAGCCACATCAATACCTACTCCAGAAAAGAAATAAATAAATGGGCAAAGTTGAAGTAAAATAAGCACAAGAATTAAACACATCATTCTCCCAGCTAAGCCAAGACTTGTTTGGAAAATTCTGAAATATAGGCAATAAGCTAAATATTACCAGGAATTAGAAGAGAATTCCTAGCAAGAAAAGGATGTAGAAGGGACTTAATCCTGTAAGCTTTCCAGTCAACTGGATTTAAGCTTGTGGCTTCCACCTTTATCAGGACTTCATCTTTGCTTGGACTTGGGATTGGGATATCTACATGCTGCAACTCAACAAGGAAATAGACATATTGATTATTCTTACATATGGAAAATATCTAAATGGCCCCAAAAAGAACAGATATTTGCTAAAACTACAAGATCCATATGCTTTTATCCATGGTCTTTTCATATCCAGCAGTTGACTTGAATCATGAGATAGAGAAAGGATGTATACATGGACCGACATCCATAGCGCCACCTCATATTATAATTCAAGCAACATAAATATCTCAACCCCAACTCAAATGAATAATTTTTACCCATTTTTAATAGTCAATAATTATCATACTTGGTCTTGTTCTAATTTATTTGAGGCTTTTTGTTCAAGAGATTCATCGATTTTGACAGTATTTAAAATTCAATCTTTAATTTCACATAAAATCTAATGGACCAAATAGACGAATATGAGTTGAATCATATTGATGACTCCAGATCATGTACCTTTTCTTGTGCTACTATCCCTTTTAGAGTTTAGCCATATAATATAAATAACGAACTTGAAAGGTTAAGAGAAATTGATCAAATTTACCTTCAAACCAACAACTCCTCCCACATAACCATCATACACAAGCGCACGCATAAGCCTCCCCGCCATGTCCCAACTCTAAAGCCACCTTAATATCAACAACTTAATGAAGATGAAATTTTTATGTCAATTACAAACAAAGAGAAGATCAGTTCCCTGTGAAAGGATGAAGAAGCTGCCTTCAATGGTTTCCGAGATTGTAAGCTAGAAATTAAAGCATTACATAGGGGTGTGAGTGTGTAATGACAAGAATGTCCCTCCTCATGCCTTGGTAGGTGAATCCACAGTCACTCAAATCATTGTCCTAAGTCCTAAAACTGTGACACCCTTCATGGGTTTAAAGGTCCCTTTACACATTTTTTCAGGTTTTGACGAGAAAAGTCTTTGATAGGAATCGGGATGTGGCTCCCCCTTTCCACATTCTTGAGCACGAGAGTCAAAGTAAGCATTTGAATATTCAACGCTGACTGTTCTTTTGATTTGTTTCAAACGCCGCCATTCTTATGTGGCTTTATAATTGTCAAAAAACATTATGTGGCAAGATTTTCTTTCTTTGTTGCAAGATAGGATAATTCTTGCAAATTTTTTATTGTGGGAGATAAATGATACAAACTACTTAAAGTGAAATTTTTGAAGGCCAGTGAAACAGCAAAAATTTCCCTAATATAACATAGGTTTAAGAACAAACTCAAGTTAAAATTTAACCACCGTAGCTCAAGAGTGTTAATTGGGTAGATTTTAATTTAAATTCGACCTGAATTTTAAGGTATTTAATTGAATAAAATAATTTTTTATATATTTCTAATACAATGGCTATTATTAGGATCTAATTTTCTTATTGAATTTTGAATTTTTATTGAGTTGTGCTTCTTCTAGCTTTGACGGCCAAGTGGGGGCCCTTGGCAAATAAGGTTTTGGGCCTGCCAAAGAAATTTTATATTACAAAGGCAGAACTGAGCCGACTAAAACATTGTTGACTCAACCTATTTGCATACCATAACTCTGCATTATTATTTATAGTTGGTAATACGAAATTAGTAATACGGTATACCAATACAAATTAAGGATGGAATAAATGATTATTTTTAGGATAATATTTTAAATAATTCCTTAAAAAAAAAATACAATATTTTAAATAATTTTATCCATTCTATCGTTTTTAGCATGGAATTCGAGTTTCTGCTTTAAATCTTGCGGTAGGATTTTGAGTGCATAAACATTCGTACGTTACAGGCATGAATAGTAAGTAACTTCTGAGCAGTGGGGAGGTGAAAGTAGTTTGAGGTGGTTTTTTCAACAAATTATGTAAAAGTATAGTCACCTATTTTTGCTGAAATTGAAAAAATCATATTATAATCAAAAGTATTTAGTATTTGGAAACCATTAAATAATTCACTGTAAGTCAACAAAAAATTGTAGTGTTTGGAATTATAATCACTTATTTTTATTAAGAATAACTTACAGCGCCTCATAAGTATCCTCAAATATGAGACTATAGATTATTGTTGATTAATTTTAGAGAACTTACAGCAGAAGCATTGATTCCAAACACTCAAAAACAGCTTCAAAAACAGCTTTTTGCAGCTCATAATTGCGTAAGTGTTTTTCATAATGAATTGAAAACACCACCATAATCATTTTTTTTTTGTATTCAAATTAATATATTCACATAAATCCACAAAGTTTATGAGCTACAATTATAATTTAAGTCCCATAAGAAAATCATTCACGCCCATATTATAAGTTTATTAAGACGCAACAAAGAACATCTTAGGATGTGCACTCTACCACATAAAAATATTATATTGTGCCGTGGGTTTCAATTGATGTTTAACTCAAAAAGTCCTTGGATATTGAGATTCCACAGGTACCTTATAAATATCACACCCTCTAAATTATAATGTTTTTGTTGATCGTGTGATTTTATTGTACTTTATAGAAATTATTCGCCTCAAAAAAAAAAAAAAAGGTCACGAATATAAGGAAAAATCACCATGCATGTGTTGCAACAATCTAAAATTTGTTGCTTGAAAATACAAGGCAATGAGAAAGTTGACCTTGTAATCTCCAAGCAACTACTTCCATCATCTCTATACATTTTTCCAAGAGAGAACAAATGAATTAAATGAAGCAATTTTTCACAAATCTTTCACTAATCCAAATACTTTGAATCAATAAACAAAGATTTTATCCCTTCTAATCATCTATCCTAGTAGCAATAGTATCATATATCATTTACAACTCAAAAAAAGAAAAAGAAGGAAAAAGGAAAAATCACTTCAAGACATTCACAACAACATATGATATATTGCAATTATTCCACAAATTTGTCACAATTTTCCTAACCATCTTTGTAAAAGCTTCCAAGACTTGTGGAACATCTATTACAACATTATCAAGCGAAGTATCCGACTTCTCCAACAATATAGCTATCCCTGCAGCCAAACTAAAAGACAAATTTACGACCCCTTCTTTAATAAGATGAAATGAAGTCAAGAAAATAGTACTTATTGCCTCGATCAGAATATTCGAAATGTGCTCCAGAATTCCAATGATCATGTTTCTCGCTCTAGAACGCGTTGGCTATTTTCACCGGGAACTTGGATCATCTGGACAAGAACATGGGCTCCTGCAGTGAAGATAAAACGTGTTAATAGATTTGATAACGTGCTTAGAAAGAAGAAAATGAGTTTCAATAGGATTACAACCATTGTTGAGGGGACCTGAAAACTTGGAAATGAAGGAAAGAGATAAAGAGTAGTTATATTTACAATAATAGTGTGGATTTGATTAGTGTTTCTTATATATGTGTACATATATATATATATATATATCTCGCTTACATAATGTGTTCCTGACCTGAACAATATTACATACTCTAGTGCAACAAAACTCCCTAAATTGTAAGCACATTATCCAGAATGCAAATTACTGATGCGTACTTATGGCTCCACGATGATCTTCCCGGTCGCATGCCCACCCATACCCTTCCTCCAAGCTTCTTCCCCTTCCCTCAAACCATACTTCGAATCAATAATCGTCTTAATCTTCCCTTCCTTAACCAAATCAAGAAGATAATCAAGCCCATCATCCCCTTTAGGAATCCAAATAAACGGCACCAATTTCTTCCCAGCCCGCATTAATTTCTTCACAGCAAAAGTCCAAAGCGAACTCGGCCCCGGAGTCAGATCAACCACAATCCCCTTTTCACATAAATTCCCCTCGAAAACAGACCAAGGAATCGCCGCCGGAACACAGTGAATCACGGCGTCGTATTTTCTCCCCGATGGACTCTTAAGAGCTGCCCCTTCTGGAGTATTGTAATCGAGAACCTCGTCGGCTCCGAGGCTTTTCACCAAATCAAGGTTTCTGGCGCCGCAGGTGGCGGTTACGTGGGTGTTTCCGAGTTTTGCGAGCTGAACGGCGTAGTGACCGACGCCGCCGGATGCGGCGGTGATGAGAATATTCTTTTGTGGCTCTGTTTTGTTAAGGTTAATTCCTGCTAATCGGGTTAGGGCTATGAAAGCTGTGAGGCCTGCAAGAGGAAGGCCTGCACCATCGGCGGGTGAGACTTCGGGAGGCCTGGAAACTGTAAACGTTTCTTTGGCCACGGCGTACTCGGATAACCCGCCACCTGTCTGTTTTCGTATGGATTTAAGAATTAATTTTTAAACAGAAAACTCACCATAGCATATTACAATACAAGATAATACAAATAAAACTTATATACTTTGTATCTTATATTTGCTTCAAATTTAAATTATGATAATAAATTTGAAGTCGTTGCACCATAGAAGGGAGGTCATGGTGCCAAATGTTCACATAACTTGAAGTCTAGTTAATGTAACTTATTTTAAGTTTGGACCAAATTGATGAAATTACATGCATATTGTGACAATAAATTGAATTGTGTCACCATAAAATGCAAAGTCGCGGCCTAGAAAACACCTCTTAGTTTTTTAAGTACTAGAAATGCAACATACCGTTGATTTTTTCCGCCCTTCCAAATTTATAATTGAATCTCATGATATTTTCGTATTTATTAACAACAAATTGATAAATGGCTGAAATACCAACTTATGTAGACAATTAATTTTTAGCTCGTACCATAATGTTAATTGGGAGTAATGAAACATATTAGAATGTAACACTTACCGTAATATTAAGAATGGCAACTACTTTGTCGCCTGGTTTAAAGTTTTTGACTTCGGATCCAATCTCAACCACCTCTCCAGCCACATCAGTAGCTACTCCAGGAAAAATAAATAAATGGGCAAAGTTGAAGTAAAGTAAGCACAAGAATTAAATACATCATTCTCCTCGTTAAGCCAAAACTTGTTTGGAAAACTCTGAAATATAGGCAATAAGCTAATTATTACCAGGAATTAGAAGAGAATTCCTAACAAGAAAAGGATGTAGAAGGGATCTAAGCCCGTAAGCTTTCCAATCAACTGGATTTAAGCTTGTGGCTTCCACCTTTATCAGGACTTCATCTTTGCTTGGATTAGGAATTGGAACTTCTACATGCTGCAACAAGATAAATATTCCACTCAATAAAGAAATTGACATATTGATTATATTTAGATAAGGAAACTATCAAAATGGCCTCTAAAAGATCAGATATTTGCAAAAGCTACAAGATCCATGTGCTTTTACCCATGGTCTTGTCCTATCCAGTAGTTGACTCAAATCATAAGATAGATAAAAAATGCATGCATGGACCAACTTCCATAGTGCCACCTCATATTATAATTCAAGGAACATAAATATTCGAATCCCAACTCAAATAAGGAATTTTTACCTATTTTTATTATTCAATCAAGATATCTATCGATTTTAACAGAGTTTCAATTTTACATTGAATCTAATAGACCACATAGACGAATATGAGTTGAATCATATGATGACTCCAGATCACGTATCTTTTCTTGCACTACTGTCCCTTTCAGAGTTTCACCATATAATACAAAATAACGAACTTGAAAAGTTAAGAGAAATTGATCAAATTTACCTTCAAACCAACAACTCCTCCCACGTAACCATCATACGCAAGCGTATGCATGAACCTTTCCGCCATGTCCCAACTCTAAAGCCACGTTAGTATCAACAACTTAACGAACATAAAAATATTATATCAATCACAAACAAAGAGATATCAGTTTCCTATGAAAGGATGAAGAAGCTGTCTTCAACGGTTTCCAAGATAGTAAGCTAGAAAGCATTAAATAGGGGTGTGTACTGTGCATGTGTAATGACAAGAATATCCCTGCTCATGCCTTGGTAGGTGAATCCAGTCACTCAAATTATTGTCCTAAGTCCTAAAACTGTGACACCCTTCATGGGTTTTGATGTGGCTCGAAAATCGACCTCCACGTGGCACCATTCATCCGATCGACAGCACGATTCTAAATCATCAGCAAACCCCAATCGGTTGATTGATCAGATATTTGACCGAACCCATTTCTTTGCACTGCGGTGTATGAGGTCGAGAACAATGATCGACCAAGTGCTCTGTCCAATCGATCCCTCGGACGATCATTGGATTCCATTGGTCAATATTGCTTTGTTGGCGACACTTGGTATAATCATTAAAGCGTGAAGTTTGACTGAACCATATCATCATTTTGTCTGGAAGATCAACCTCAGATATCCGTTGGAAGCATAATTAGGTTTTCAAGGAACCTTTTTGCCATCGCTGGCTCTTATAAATACCAGGTGAATTTATGACTTGAGAGAGGGCTCTTTCCATTCTTTCAATACTATAATACCAAGCACATATTGTTCGACCTCCAAATCTTATTCATACACTGACTTTGGCATCGGAGGGTCTTAGCGGAGACTTTCCGCTAGTCTCACGTGTTCTCCATCTTGCAGGTAGAACCCACCATCAGCAAATAGGTCGATCTTCAGCCTTGAGGTCGATTCCAACTCAGCATATCTAAATTTCATCCACATCAGGTTTAAAGGTCCCTTTACACATTTTTTCAGGTTTTGATGAGAAAAGTCTTTGATAGGAATTGGGATGTGGTTTCCCTTTCTATAGGCATGATGATTCTTGAGAATTAGAGTAAAAGTAAACGTTTGAAAAGTTCAATAAGTCCGTGATCTTTTGATTTGTTTCAAACGCTGCCGTTCTTATGTGGCTTTATAATTGTCACAAACATTATGTGGCTAGATTTTCTTCCTTTGTTTGTAAGATAGGATAATTATCGCAAATTTTATTTGTGAGAGATAAATGATACAAACTATTTAAAGTGAAATTTTTTAGGGCTAGTGAACCACAAAAGTTTCGCTAATATAATATAGGTTTAAGAACATACCGAAGTTAAAATTTAACCACCTAAGCTCAAGAGTGTTAATTGGGTAGATTTTAATTCAATTTCAATCTGAATTTCAAGGTATTTTATTGAATAATATAATTTTTTATATATTTCCAACACAATGACTATTATTTGGCTCTACTAATTGTCTTATTGGACTTTGAATTTTTATTGAATTGTGCTTCTTCTAACTTTGATGACCTAGTGACGGCCCTTAGCAAATAAAATTTTGGGCCTCACGAAGCAATTTTATATTAGAAAGGCAGAATCTGAGCCCACTAAAACATTTGTTGACCCAAACTATTTGCAATTCTTGAACCTTCCCAAAGAGCCCAGCCCATATCTCTGCATTATTACCTGATACGGTAAACCATTACAAATTAAGGGTGCAAAGATAATATTTTAAATAATTCTTTTGAAAAAAGACAATAAATTTTAAGTAAGTTTAGTCCGTTCTATGGTTTTTAGCATGGAATTCGAGTTTCTGTTTCAATCTTGTGGTAGGATTATGAGCCCATAAACCGTCGTCCATCACAAGCATGAATAATAACTTCTATGGTTAAAGTAGTGGGGAAAATGAAACTAGTTTTAACGACATTGTTTGTGTAGTCAAATTTTAATATATATATATATATTCATATAAATCCACAAAGTTTGTGAGTTGTAATAATAATTTCGGCCCACAAGAAAATCATTCAGGCCTATACTATAAAATAAATTTATTAAAACAGAATAAAAAACATCTTAGGATGTGCACTCTACCACATAAAAATATTATTTTGTGTCGTGTGTGTCAATTGCTGTTTAGCTCAAAATTCCTTTGGATATTGAGATTCCACAAGTCGTAACATGTACCTTCTAATACCGCACCCTTTAAATTATAATGTTTTTGTTGACCGTGAGATTTTGTTGTACTTCATTGAAATTATTTGCCCCAAAAAGGGGGTGGAAAAAGTCACAGATATCAAGGAAGAATGACAACACACATGTTGCAACAATCTAGAACATGTTGCCTGAAAATACAAGGCAATGAGAAAGTTGACCTTTTAATGTACAAGCAACTACTTCATCATCCCTATACATTTTTCCAAGAGAGAACAAATGAATTAAATGATGCAATTTTCCACAAATCTTTCACTAATCCAAATATTTTGAACCAATAAACAAAGATTTTAGCCCTTCTAATCATCTACCCTAGTAGTATAAGCATTTACAATAAAAAAGAAGATGGAAAAAAAAAATCACTTCAAGACATTCTCAACAACATACGATACAGCTTCATTGCAATTAGTCCACAAATCTGTCACAATTTTCCCAACCATCTCTGTGAAAGCTTCCAAAACTTCTGGAACATCTTCCACAACATTATCAAGCGAAGTCTTCGACTTCTCCAATAACACGGCTACTCCTGCGGCCAAACTAGAAGACGAATTTATGACCCCTTCTTTGATAAGATCAAACAAAGTCGAGAAAATAGTACTTATTGCCTCAATCAGAAGATTCGACATGTACTCCAGAAATCCAGTAATTACATTTCTTACTTGCTCTAGAACACTTTGGCTATTTTCGCCGGGAACTTTTAGAGCTTGGATAATCTGGACAAGAACATGGACTGCTGCAGTGAAGATAAAACGTGTTAACAGATTTGATAAAGTGCTTAGAAAGGAGAAAATGAGTTTCAATAGGATTACAGCCATTGTTGAGGGGACTTGAAAACTTGGAAATGAAGGAAAGAAAGAAAGAGTTGTTATATTTGCAATAATGGTGTGGATTTGATTAGTGTTTCTTTTATAGTTTGTGAGTTGAAATTCATATATGATGTGTTTATGTGTAGTATTTTAAACGGTAGTCGTCGTCCACACATTTTAACAATTCAAAGTCTTCAAGGAAAACTAATTTAAATGGAGATTTTAGGTCATTGGACATTAAAAAAAAAAAAAAAATTGAGGTTGATTAGTTAAGAAAGATTTGATGAGAGTATGAAAATTTGACTTCATTTCACTAGTTCTAGAAATCATTAATGAGGTTCCATTTCTATGTTGAACTTTCTCTTAAAATTAGTGAAAAGTATTTATTGTGTTTTGTCTTAAAATCTAGGGATCATTTTTGTCTAATTAAAATTTTGGATGTTAATACTAACTTTTTACAATTGTAATGTCAATAAGTTGAAAATATATTGACAAAAACTTTGGCATCAAGACACCACCTTCAAGGCCCCGACACTTTATGGAAAGGAGGTCGCTCGGGAGTTTGATACGCAAAATTAGGAAATATTAAGCCTTAAATCTCACATAATCCAACGTTTAATGTGTGAAATTGTGTTGACGGGTCAGCCCACCACCAAGGCCAATCCCGTCACTGTTCATGCTCTTAAGGTAGGTATGAATCCTGGCCAAGGGGACGGGGTTGAGGGAGATTGCTTTGCGTAATGACAACTTAGCCCCGTTTTTTGTCTTTTCTCTTTTTAATTTGAAAGGTGCAGTTTGAAGGGCGTTTAAGTAAATTTATATTAATCCACAACAATCTATTAAATTAAACACTCTATATTGAGATCAGTATGGTAGATTATAGTACAACTAATTTAATATATCAGACGATAGATGAGATTGGTAATATTATCTAGATTCAACCCTTGTCTCAAGAGGATCAATTAATCTATAGACTCCCTACTATCAATCTTATGAATCAAGCTCAGCCATACTACAGGTATCTCTTAATTACTCAAATAACATATTTGTTAGCCGTGAGAGACCATGTGACACGCTTTGTAATATGCTCAATTGTACCCCTTTCAATCCAATAGATAGAATGTTCTCTTCGTCGCCATTTTCATGTCAACATCCAAACTTTTAAGCATGGTCCCAACTCCCAAGCGGTCAAAATTTAAATTGGAAAAAAAAAAGAAAAAAAATTCTTTCTTTCTAGATGAAAAATATCCAAGATGGAATAATAGTAGAAACTTCAAACAAGAAAACAACTTCAAAATTTTCTTTACCAATAACCATGTAATAAAACTTCTATATGTACATCATTCAACCACCAAATGTAACTATATACTATATATTCATATATATACAACTCCAGATTTTCTAGGGGAAAATCTTCAAGCCCTAAAACCAAGAAATCTGATATACACAGAATAAGCTTAAAAACAACCATAGACAACCCTATGGTTCTTGCATACTCAGTTTTCCTCAAGCATATATACACCATTCACACAGTTCTCTGCATCCCACAGAAAGGATCCAAAAGCAACAGCTTCCAACAAAAATCTCTTCACACTTGCAAACGAGGTTGTAATAACATCATCAGTCTCAAGCAAACCTGTCTTCTCATCCCCAAATAAAGCACAACTATGTTTCTCAATAAGATTCACAGCCTCCTTCGACTTCGGCTTTGCACACATCTGTATCGTTTCCTGGTCAAATCCCATAACATAAACTCTCAAATTTTCCTGTTTTCTCTCAATCCTATACGATACTTGACCCAAACGTGATGATCTTGGGCTGATTACTCGGCCAGAGGCAATGTATTCTGATCCTACAGAAAATAACTCTGAAAGAGGATGCTGATTAAAAGAACTGATCGCACATTGCGAGTTGCTCGGGTTTAGAGTTCTTTCCAAATGGTGTCTTAAAGAAGCGGACTTCAAAAAGTATCCGTATAAGATAGAAGCCGCATATAGCCTGCAGAGGTGAAGCCTTTTTACCTGAGTTGGGGCCCAATTTTGTGTTACACTGGAGTTTGATCGACATCCCACAACAGCAGCAAGATGTTCTCGAACCATTTCAAGAACCTCGAAGCTATGAATGGACTCGAGTTCCCAGTCTTTTGATGGCCAGATCTCAAGTCGACCATTATAGACACATTTGGAGAGCCGAGGAATAAGATGAACTCTCATCTCGGAGAACCTGTGGTTTATAAGCACATACATGACATCTTCAACTTCTTCTTGGCATTCGTGGTTTTTAAGTTCGGCAATCCTCCTGCCATTCGTTTTTCAAGTAAATAAAAAATGTAGTATAAATTCACCCAAAAATAGTAGAAGTTGGATAAAGCTTGCTGTTAGAAAATGGAGCTCGGGCCTAACTCAACCCCAAAAGCTAGCTTGTGAGGTGAGGATTGCCCAGGACCATATAAAGAGGCCAAGACTCTTATATTTTTCCGACGTGGGATTCTAACACTTGCTTTTAACTTTTAGTTTTTATATGCATTAACTTTAGAAAAATAGAACCATAAGCACTAGTTTACAACTTCTAGACACTCCAAAACAGCTAAAATTAAGTTAAAAGTTGAAGTTAAACCACTTTTCTGAAGATGTTGCAGATACCCACTTAAGGATCTTTTGCTTTGAAGCTATTCATAATCATGTATTAAGAAATAAAGTTGTATTAACCTTTGTTTCATCCCAAGATCTCTAATTAATAGTTTTAAGAATATATTTGGCTTAAGTTCTTTGTAATTGGAACTAGCGACCTAAGCGGCTAACAAATTAGAATACAATTAACAGGATAATCCAGAAAAGATAAATATTTTAACACATAGATTATCACATAAACATAGGCCAAACAATGATGTTCAAGTACATAATTACATCATAAATTGACAATGCAATAAATTGGCATAACAAGGAAAAGAGTAATGGTCACCAACCTATGAAGGCAAGCTTCATCAGAGCCAAGGCTGAGCTGCAAACGAGCCGCGGCTACATCCCTCTCATTAGCCAGCCGCTCCAGCTCTTTCCTTGCCGCAAGCTGAAAGTTATCGCGATCATCCAACAAAACACTGGTCAACAACCTCCCAGCCGGCGTCTTTGGCGCCAGCGGCGAGTTCAAGCCGCCAAACTCAAAATTTCTTGTACTACTCGCACTCGCCACCACAATCGACGGCCTCCGCAGCGCCGAATTTGACGGACGGCGGAGAGCTCCTGCGGGCAGAGTTGGGAATCCGTGCTTAGCGCAGGAAAGGCAACAGTCCATTCAACAATCAGTTATTTGCTACGATTGATTAATTGATTCGAGTGGATAATGAAAAGGGCTTGAGGCTTTAATGTTAGAAAGAGTTGCGGATAAGTGTTGAAATCAAGAAACATAATATTTGTTTTGTTTTCTCCTACATATAAAAGGAAAAGGAAAGAAAATTAGAAAACAAAGAGGATAAGGTGAAAAGATACTACGGCTGAAGAAGGAAAAGTAGCTCTGGTGACTGTGGCTGGCCAGGCGTGGGGACATTGAAATTGAATTTCTAGCTTATCGAAATATCTTATCACAACTTTTCCTTTTCTTTTTCTTTTTCTTTTTTTTTTTTCCTTTTTATTTTCTTATTTATTTATTGTTAATTTTAACATTTACATCCTTTTTTGGGTCAATTTATGTTATATATAAATTTTAGATTTAGTAGAAAAATTACTAAGAAATGTGTTTTTCCTTCGCACAAATAGGCTTATGATTAATTTTAACCTTTTCAAATAACAAGCAAAGAATTGAAAATTTTGATAATTGATATTTGCCCTTTTTGAATATGAATATGTGAACTATAAAAACTAGATTTTAGTAGTAGACAAGATTTTTCTTTTTTTTTCTTTTGTTTTTCTCAATAATTTTAGAACTATTACACTACAGCCATTCCCTATATTCTAATTGGGTTTAGAAATTTTTGAATTAATTTTCCAAATGATGCTTTAATGAGAAGATCCTCTTATATTCACATTTTATATTCGTCTTAAAATAAAATCGTATATGTTACCAAGCGTTCTTTATATTTTCAAGTGTTTTGTATGCATATTTTACAAATTTTGTGCGTATTTAGATATATAAAAATTTAAAAAAAAAACAAATTGTTTCAGATTATTTATTTGTGGTAATGTGTCGATGTCACAAGAACTAATTGATTAACTTGCAATTATACATTCAAATAAATTAAAAATGAAAAATATTCAAAATTAATAACAAAGTACCAAGTGTACTTAAATGCAAGATTTAAGAATCAACTCACAAATCTAATCCAAATAATGCCACAGCCACTAATCATAGTTTACCACATAGGAAAAGGACAATTTGAGGGTAATTAATCTATCGCAATTATTAAGCATCATATATTTAAAAATAAATCAAAGTTGGTAGGAAAATAAAATATATTGAAATGTTAGTTGATTCCAATGCATTGACATAAAAAAGAATAAATAAATGAATAAAAATAAATAAAAAAGCCCATAAATCCGGCCAGGTTGCTTATCTTATCAACTATATCTATTAATGTTGGATATTCTTGAGAGTTGAATAAGCCTATAATGTTCCCTGGTGCATGTTGTGGGTCCATGATTGGTCCACTTACATGCGTCAAACAAAGGCCCAAAGTCGAGCATTTAAGTTATATGTGTTGCTTAGAAAATAGGTTTGCTATTACATAAGTACGGTTAAAAGGTAAGTTTGTGATAACCTTTCTATTTTGATGCTTATTATATCGAATTTTTTAATTATTTATTTTCAATTTTTTTAACAAATAGATCAATATATTCAATCAATGACACTTAAATAAAAGTTTTTAAATTACTATACAATAAAAAAATCATCATAACTATCATCAAATCTCTTAAGATAAAAAAAAAAAGTTATATACATGATTGAAAATCGAATTTATAACTTTTAATATCAAGAAACATATATTTTAGGAAAATTTCTCGCTGACAGTCATTTATTTTCTGATAACTATGGCAAAAGGATGCTATATTTGGATTCATTTGTGAAAAGCTACGTTGGGATTGGGTTTTCTTAGTTTATGTGACATAGAAAATAGTTAGTCATAGGCTTTGATCGTCCGAGTTAACATTTTGATTTGAAATTTCACCTGAAATAAAGCATATGTATTGAGTTTATTTAATTAAAATCTATAATTTTTTTTTTTTAAATTTTTTGCCTCGAAAAATAAACTCTTGAGATGTGGCTAAAAGCAGGTTCTGTCATCTGAAAATGAACTTTCACGTCTGCACGGGAATTCTTATTATCTTTTTGGGCTTCGACGTGATATTCTTCATGGGCCTATGAAATTGGGTAGGCGATCTTCCTGGCCCAAAAAATATTAATATCATACAAACACCTTAAAAAATTCAAATTATTGTAGAACATCAAAAGTTTAAGTTCGTTTGATATATGTAGAATAATAGTATTTTATTAAATTTATTTTAAAATAAATTCTAATATAATAATATTTATCTCACTTATATGAATTTGTTATTAGTGATTTTTTTTAAAAAAAATAATAAGAAGAAGAAGAAAGAAAATATAGCATTGATTAATTCTTTCAATTTTTGAAGCAACAAAACACAGCTAAGTAATGCATTAAGCTTACTACAAAGGGAAAATAACAACAACAATAATAACAATATGAAATTAAAGTAGCAAATAATATTTGAAAAGTTACAAAGAGACAACTTAGGATCACCTTTTGTAGATCGTATTCATTATTAGGAGAAAGAGATCAGTTGTACACTCCCACATCAACTAATCAAATATTAATTTCGCAAGAAAAAGGAAAAGGAAAATGAAAATGAAACCTTAAAGACCTCGAAAGCTATTGAAAATGGCCTATAAAACTAAGCCCAGCTTCTAACAATGGCCAATAAGGTCTGTGTTCATATAATATATTCCCACAGCCCAAAAAGAGGCTGCCCTAAGGGCCAAGGGATGTACGAAAACACGAACCCTAATCACTTTCCACCAAAATAATGATGAAATAATGTCAAAATAAACCAATTAGGTAAATGCCCACCTTCCCATAATGCTTAAAGGTTTACACTTGGAAACTTGCAAGATCCATAACCTGCAAAAGAAAATCATTAGCATTAATTTATATGAAAATCAAGTGGAGCCAGTTCAAATCTTCTATTCCATTCTTTTGGCACTATCTACTATTTCACTAACTCGATTACTCGTCGTTTTTCATTCAATGCGGTCAATGCCTAAGTTTTGCAAAGTCATCTAATTAAGTTTAGAATTTTATAATTGCGAGTTATGTCAAGAGTAACTATTACTAAATGACCTTCTGTAGAGTCACTTTATAAATCATATAATCATGCACCTTCATATACGTCATGTTATTAAATGCAAGCACATCGTATGCCCACGAGATGTTAATATAATAAAATAAAATAAATATTACTTTTCGAATTTAAATTCAACTTGATATAAAGTAAGTGCTTACTTGGATCCCTAGAGGTCATAACGGCTAACCCATTGAAAGAACAGGTGGCGCCAGCTGTCCTCAACTGAGCCCAGTACGAACTAAAAGCGTAACTCGCATGTTTAATCAATGAATTAGGCTTATAGCACTTCCCACCGGGTTGGATCGGGTCACAGGTCCGATTACCCTGACTGCAAGCATAAGACACAGCCGCAGCCAGCGCCGTCTTGTTGGATACCTCCGCCGCCACGCACCACAACTTCCCGTTGCTCGCGGGCTTCTCCAAAGGCGGATAGTCCGTCTTGCCCGATAAATCAATCGGGTACACGTGCGACCCATTCGGGTACAACAACCCGAAATGCCGCTCCGTGCCAGGACCCGGTTTCTGGTTTTCGTTGTACAGAGCGAAAATCATGGTCGGAATGACTTCCCCAGGCCGAGTCGGAATCCCGATCGGCGGCTTCGCGGCAAACTTTTTGACCACATTGCGATTGTAAGTGGCGGCGTTGTAAATGTTAGCTCCGAGCTGATCTGGGTCGCCGCCGTTGGGCCAACCCGTTTCGGCGAGGAACAAGCGTAGATTCGGGTATCCGAGTCTTCTCATAGCGAAAACAAGAGCATCCAGCATTTGGTCCAACAGATTGAAGTAGGTAAGACCCGAAACAGGATCCGTATAAGTTATGTTTGTGGGCTGAAGCAAAGCGTAGTCAAGGTTGATTTGAAGTGGTTGAGAAACCCAAGCGAAATAAGTATAGACATCAACGAAGAAGAAGGATTTCGTCCGGTTCAGAAAATGGAGCATCGGTTTAATGATTTCTTCCGTTAAGTCGGACCGGAAAGTTCCATTTGATGGCGGAAAAGAAGACTCCAAAACATCCATTGCCAATGGGGTCCCGACTTTGATTTTATTGAGACCGAATTTTTTGACGGAACTTCGGATTTTGCGCATCGCGGGTACGAGCTTGAACCAGGTTGTATTTGGTGGGTTGCTCAGGATCTCGTTGCCCACGAGGAGGTAACGGATATTGGACTTGGGGTAAAAGGGTACGACATTGGTTTTGACCCATTGATCGGCGAATGTTTGGTTGTCGAAGATGTCTGGAATGAGCTGATTTGGGACCATGATAGAGATTTGGAGATTTGTTCCTTGGATTGATTTGAGGATTTTAGGGTTTGTGCCGTAGATTTTGATGCGTTTGGCGTTGAGTTTTTGGATCAGTTCAATGGATTCCGGGGGAGAGGGGAGGTTGTTGCCTAGTTCGCCATAGCAGACGCCCACTTTGGGATGCATTTCTCCACCTGAAGCACAGCCAAAAACCATTAGCAAAATGTGAATGAAAGAGATAGAAAGAGTGCAGGATGTGGAGGAACTTACAAGATAAAGAAGGTGATAAAGAGAGAAGAGCGAGCAGAAGAAAAGAAGTAAAGAAATCCATGGCTTTGGATTCGGTCTTCTATTCCTCTTCTTCTTCAGTTGTGAATAATGAATAACGAATATATAAAGGTGTATTTGAAGAGGAAGCAATTAGTGAAGGTTATATTAATAGTCTATTAACTGATTAGCATTAATTTGTCTGGATCAGAGAGAGAGAGAGAGAGAGAGAGAGAGAGAGGCGTGGCGTGTATAGAACGTTGAGCTTGAAGAAGACCGGGGAGGACAAGGCTGGGGCTTTTTTAAATAAGACACCGGGGATTGGACTTGTGGGGTGGGGCTATGGCTTAAAGGTTTTAGAGGATTGCAATAATGATGTATCAATAAATAGTATTATGTTGTTGATTTACGTATACATTTAAAGGAATGGATTCTTAAATTAGAATATAATGATGTATTAGTATACTTGTTATAGATACTTCACATTTCAAACCTTGTCTAGCTCACTATCCCTATCCCACAACCCCCGGCCCCCCCACCAACCCAAAAGGAAAAGAAAGAAAAATAGTTTTAAAATATTTCAATCTCTCAATTTAAAGTTATCTTGTGACTTTCATAATTTTTTTATTATTTATTATGTTTCCACTCCAAAAATCCCATTTAGCTTTTTTGAATGTAGAATCGTAGATGGAGATTAGACAAATTTTTTGAACGAGAAAGTCAAAAAATCTCTTTCAAAAAATTGAAATTGTCATACACAACCTATAAAATTTTTATTAAAATATCCAAATGATTAGATGAAAACTACACATGGTGTCACCCATAATTTTTAAATGGCATTTGCAAATTCATTTAAGTCTAGAGCTATAAAACCAAAAGTCCAAAGTGTTTATTATTTCACATGGTTGTGTACAAAGTCTACACAAGTGTGCACTTCATATGGACGCGAAATTGTCATACCATGTTAGATGCATTAATTCTTCTCAGAATAATTACTCATTGAATATATGAAAGTCCAATAAAAATAAATTCAGAGTGTAAAATGATGAACTGAAGCTGTGGGTCCCTTTTTTGAGGAATTGCTTTCGTTGGCTATAAGGAATGAAGGCAGCAAAAGTGAAGATTTTTGGGACCCATCACTTCGACAATCTGCAATTTTTGGCCATGAAGTCCCAATTAGCCTCCTATCAAAAAAAAAAAGTCCCAAGTAGCCGTTGGGGATCTGCTGGATGTATATTTTGTAGATAATAAAATATTTTGTTGCAACGAGCTATTTCTCATCAATATTCTGATAAAAGTTTTATCTTTGAAAGATGTCTCCATTAATGAAAAAGAGGGAATAATTCATAAATTATCTCAAAATTTTCAATTCTTTTAATGTAAATTCAGTCTGAATATCATCAGTATATATTACTTTTTTGCTGGAAAAAAAAGTATCGTTTTTTAAATTATATATGAATTAACGAGTGTAGTTTTTGAAAAAAGAAAAAGAAAAGATGAGGAAACTGAAGCGTTAAAGTGTAAAGTTTATTATATGAAGTGTGGAAAGAAAAAATTAATGTCTTTCTTTTGGAGACCCTTTCTTTTTGAGACCCATAGGCCATATTTCAAAAGTGCAAAAATGATGTAAGAATTTTGAGCTTTTATTCTTTTAGCTACAAAGCACATGCTTAGATTGGAGAAGGCCTTTAATGCTATATTACAAATCACTTTTCTCATATACAGAATACGAAACAATATCTTTAGGTACTTTCTTAACGGAATTCATTCCGCATCAATCTGTAGATTAATGTTCGAATTTGGATATTACTGAAAAAATATAATGAATAAATATTTTCTCACTTGAAATAATATAATTTTGGGTTCTATTTTTTAATGTCTTAGTTTTTCTAACTAGTTTAATGTTGAGCTTGTTGTTTGCTCCCAATAAGAATTTTCATTTATATATACATATATGATTGAAAGGACTTTTATTTTTATACACACTCTATTAAGCATAAATCATTCTCGATAACCCTCTTAGTTATTTCTGCATTTCTATCTCCTTTACTATTTGTTTAGGAATTTTAACCGGTGAATCAAGTTGTTTCTCTTTTGATGATGAAAATTACCCTCCATCATTTTAATGGCTGACCTTGACACCTGTTATTTTTGGATCATATCTAGTATTCATAGTTCGCCTCAATTTGATACTACTCTCACAATCCATAGTGAAACAATTTTTTACCTCTAGATTTAGACGTTCAGATAACTACTGTGCCCGAATGCATTTACTTCAAATAAACCTCGTTATAACCATACATTATTCCTGGACATACTCAATTCTAATTATATTTGTTACGTAAAAATATTATTTTAATATATGACGTGTTAAAGGTGAAAAATCTTAGTTGGTTTACTGCTTTTCCTTTTAGAAAATATAAATTGCATGTACATTAAACAAATAATATATCCGTAATAAAATCATGTTGTAACTTTGGATCCTAAAATGCAAATGGCCATCTACTACGCCAAATTTTTACCTCCTTTATTCCCGTCCACCAAAAGACCCTTTAATTGCTATTATTCCATCCTTTCTACAGAGCTATCCACTGCTTTTTCTATTGTTCCTTTTAAGTCCCTCAACTTTTGCTACCTTTCCATTTGCTGATTTCAATCCTTTTTAAGATTCTTCACTTTTCAAACCTCGTGCCATGAAAATTGTTGCCAAAAATAAAATATGTCAACTTCATGAATTTTATGCTGTTAAAATACCTGGTAAATCAATTGCATGTTTTTATTTCCCTTGATAATTAAATCATTTTATTTTATTTTTTAGCAATTTAAATAATAACGGTTAATAATTAAACTAAAAATTATTATACTATTCGAAATTGTTACAAAGCATAAGAGATCTGATATTATGAGGTAATATTATATTGTCATACGTGACAAGTATAAATGAATTGAGTTGGGAAATAAAATAATTTATAAATTATCTTAAATCTATTTATTCCTCCAGTCTAATGTGGATGAAATCTGATAGTATTAAATTATTCCAGGACACTTCAAAGTACACTTCACAAAAAAGAAAAAAAAAAAAAAAAAAGAGGAGGCTGTAATTTCATGATTATCATACTAAAACAACTTATTTTAAGTTTACAAAATTATTAAGTTTACAAAACAATACATAAAAAAAAAGGAAAATTAAAATTGTTCAGCCATCATTGCTTGTCAATGACGTGTATGAACACTTATCAACTGACCAATTGTCTTTGGATAATGAGAATAATACGAGTCACACTAATGCAGAAAATATTATTAAATATGTTGCTGTCGTTTTCTTTTTTATAATTATTATGAAGATTATGAGTAAATTTCAGACGGCAGTTCCTTAAAACTTTTAATTTACGAAGTAGTTGTTGATATTCCACGGTGTCGACATATTGACACTCTAACAATAAGTCCAAAATGGACAACTGGTGATTTATCATTGTTTGCTTGGACAACGTAAAACTGAAGAATTTTTCAGAAAGAACGTTGCCTTCACGTGGTTCTAGTTCTAGAAATCTTCAGGATCAATACATTTATTTATTTAATCATAATATATTTTCTAAAACTAATTGAATTTGTCCTACTTATAAATACGCATTCTAATAACACGTTGAAGATATGAGGCTCTTCGGGTGGCACTGTGGATGTCCTATTTAACTTTTTTAAAACATCTCGTAAATTCGTACATTAATGAATGTTTTTTGAGATTTTAAAATGTTATATCTCATCTTAGAAAATAAGTTATTAAATTGTTTGGATAATATAAAATATAAGAATTTATTAGATGTTATTAATAATTTTAATCTTGTAATTAAAAAGATTAATCAAAATCAGGTATCTCAAGATGGATTGAAATCGAGCCATCCTTGTCCTTAGATGTGACGGGACACTTGAGCAAATTCAGTTAATTTATATCGAATTGAAATACTAAGTTTAAATTTTTAAAAGTTAGAAGTTCCTTAATTTTTTAAAATAACTTATAAGATTCTAACAAATTATCGTAGAAACTTACTAGATTTTTCTAAATAATAAATATCAAAAACTTTTGATATCTTATAAGTTTTAAACATATCATAAGCTATTTAAAGAGTTTATAAGATCACACGAACACCCTCTAAATTCTCTTAATGTTATCGATTTCCTCCGAATTTTAGCATTGACACCTTCAACTACTATACTCGTCAAAGTTCGCTCTAATTAAAGAAAATATTGAAATTATTTTCTATATGATCGTCATAATATTTTAAATATGATAAGACAATATTATTTACAAAAAAAATATTTTCTAATTTGTATATGCATGCTTAATTTTTTTTAAATTAAAAAATTCATGTTATACTTTTTTTTTTGATAAATTAAATTCATGTTATACTTTAATATATATGAAAAGTATAAATTAATTTGTATTAGTAATTTAATTATACTAATACTATATAATATATGTAATTTATATGTATATAAATATATTTAATATAAGTAATGTTTAAAAAAAATCGAATTAAGATATTAAAAAGAATTAAAATTTGAATACCTTTTTTTTTTGCGTAATTAAAATCTGAATATTAAAATTTGAAAACTTACTGGCTACTGCGCTTCTATTGGGCCAGCGCGCGTGAAGTTTTGGATGAAATAGGCATACTTATGTTCCCTTACTGGACAGAAGGGCTGGACAAATTAATACTGGGCCATCACCACTGTTACCCTGGACTGGAGGCAGTCTCATACGGCCCAAATGAGCTGGGCTAGCTCCTAAAGCTACGTGGCTGAGTCAGAGTGATAGACAACGCCATTGGTCGACGTGGCAAACTCGGATTGGCGATCGATCCCGTTGTCGCGTTGGAGCTCCATCGTTGCTCATGTAAATTGATGGGAGAGGCAACTTATAGCACGGAGAAAAATCAAAAAGGGAAAAAGAAATAAATCAATTTCTTCAAAATGAGAACCAGCTCTGTCTTGAACGTCGCTTCGATTCTTGTTCTTTTGGCATTTATCGCACTAGGTAATGCAGATTTTACTTTCAATTAAGCAAATGCAGCCAGCTTTGTGATTTTCTTCGTATGCGAGTGGATGTCTTATATTTAGATCTGGAGTTTTAGACGCTTGAATTCCTTTAATTGACTAGGAATATGCAACTCTTTTTGTGGTAAAAAGTTATATGATGATATTTGTTTTTTATTATGGTGTATGTAGGTTCGGCGAAGAAATCTGGGGATGTGAGCGAGCTGCAGATCGGTGTGAAGGTAATTTTTGTTACTAAATTGCATATGGAAGTGCCCAATTAGAGTTGTTCAAGATTTGGGATGGTAGCTTTTGCTCAATATTTACCTAGGCATTGTGTTCTTGATGCTATAACTGATAATCAGACAGTGCATTAATGAAAATCCGTCAAATAATTTAGTTTTTTTTTTCCCTTTTTCCTTTTTCTTTTAATAAATTTAACGGTTGTACTATTTCACTCGCTAGAAGTGAGCACCTCAGTAGTGCTGTAATTATTAAGGTTCATTAAGGGATGGTTCTTGTTTCTAAACCTTTTAGATGATAGGCTGCAGGATGTCAAAAGGGAGTGTGTTCCTTGGATTGTAATATGGGGAGAGAGCTCATTGGAAAAATTTTTTACGGAACTAAATCTGAGCATGGCCATAACTCTTGTGTTGTAATCATTGAAATCCAGCAAATATGAAATACTTTTACTGTGGCTTCAGTTTGACCTGAAGAAAGAGATTATACATTATTGCATAAATAGTTAAGAACTCAGTGGAACGGAACAACAAAAAAGAAACAGTCAAACATCCTAGATAATGTATATTCCCCTTTCTTATTTTAATGATATGGATATTGAATCTCATTGTTATGCTTTACCAACTCTCTTCTATGAAAGAACTGATCCTTCTTATTGCTGCAGTACAAGCCCAAAACTTGTGAGGTTCAGGCTCACAAAGGTGACAACGTTAAAGTACACTACAGGGTAAGTGGAATATTATGGCTTCTTCGCGTCCCCCCAAACCTGGGACCCTAACGCCACCTAAAAAAACAAAAAAAAAAAAAAAAGAAAGAAAGATTGCATGAGAAAAATTAAGAACATATTCCTTGTATCTCTACATTTTTAAAATTTTCATATGGATCTGTTAGTCCTTTCTCTATTTAAAGCTTGTGCCTGAATGAGGCGTCTGCATTGAACCTGAAGAGAAGAAATTTGACCTTTGTAATGCTCATCCAGTTAGAAGTCCCCTTTAGTAATCACATATAGGAAACTGTGCACTTGGTTATCCAGTTTTAACCTCGATAAGTTGTGGACTCTTCAATTTCTAATAATCCTGTTGGTTGAATAGGTCTTATAATCCCTAAGGAGCTCAAGTAATTATCTTATCTGCCTAATGTGAACTTTGATGATGGTTGCAGGGAAAGCTTACAGATGGAACTGTTTTTGATTCGAGCTTTGAAAGGGGGGATCCAATTGAATTTGAACTTGGTAGTGGTCAAGTAATTAAAGGTTAGTACCTGTTATTATGTTAGTCCTTAACATCATTCTTCAGTCAGCTTTCTACCTGTTTTTTCTAGGAGTTGAGCATGTTTTGCTTGTAAAATGTCATTAGTTAATTCCTTTCTTTTGTCGTTGTATGACTCAGCTCTCTGTAGTACAGAACTGTGATTTTATTTACTTGTATTACACTTGTAGTTTGCCATGTTTTGAGATATAATTTTTTATATAACACTCCTGAGTACAGAGTTGCCGGAAAGGGCAGCTTTCAACTTCTTAATATCCATGCAAACAAGACTTATAATAAATGAGCTTTCAGTTCAAATTGCAAATCCTTTATATATTTATTAACGAAGCTGTAATTTTGCAGGATGGGATCAAGGACTATTGGGTATGTGCCTGGGAGAGAAACGAAAGTTGAAAATTCCTTCTAAACTTGGTTATGGAGATCAAGGGTCCCCACCTACGATCCCAGGTAATAAACTAAATTTTTCATTGCAATAACTTGATCTGGTGCAGAATTACGCAACATGAATCTTGAAGAAGGTGTAGTTACTGCTCTAATCTTGCATCATTTGAATCAAATCGGGCTTAGCTAGCCCTTTAAGTGTACGTTTGATTTGAAGTCATTTGCTTATTAGGTCTTGGTAATTCTTCAAGCTAAACTGGCATGTACTATGATCTATTTTAAAGCTGTCCTACTTTGCTTTTTCCACTAAACTCACTTGTCTGAGTTACTTTTCCTGGATATCTTGTCATAAATCTGATCCCAAGGGATCAACAACTGACAACTTTATTGCTTGTTTAACCATTAACGCTTGCAGGTGGTGCAACTCTCATTTTTGACACTGAATTGGTTGGAGTAAATGGGAAAACGTTGAGTGATGGAAAATCAGACGACAGC
>JACFYI010002230.1:574594-599430 GCA_014898755.1 Handroanthus guayacan
ACATCATAAATAAATGATGCTGAAATATAACTTGAAATAAATGATTCGGAATGTTCTCCTGCATCGTCAGATACTGCATTAAGAGCATTTGATTGTGCATATGGTAAATTCGTGTTATAACCATTATATGCACAGTCAAATATTCAAATGCTTTTAGTTTCTTTACCATGTTAATGGATAATTTTTCAATATAAGGAATGATAATCATTTGGAGTTTTCTTCTGTTTATATCATGTTGGATGTAAAAGTGTCAATTCGAACATGGATATCCAAAGATGAACTGAGAGCATTACTTGTCTTTCTAATTATAGAAGGGGCAACGAGGAAGGCACTCTACCAAATTACCGAAATCCTTTAGTCAAATTAGAACCTGTCCCGACATTATTTTTTTAAGGAATTAGATCGCACGAAGCTGCGAACGCCTTTTTCCTTTAATTATTCTTTGAACATTTATGACACACTAGCAATTTTGACGCAAGATAGTATCTTTTTTTCTTTTAATAAAATTAAAAAAGATATTTATTTATTTTTAATAATGATAGTTTTAAAAAAAAAAAAAACAGAGAATACTTTTGCTTGATATTGTTATGTAGAAGAACGCATGAAAAGAATAAAGTTGCAAAGAAAAGAAATTATAATTAAAAAAATAAAATGAAAAAGAAACATTAGAAGGAAAGAAAAGTTAACGAAAATTATTTTATTATTTTTTTTTATGAATACTTGATCATTATCTTTTAAAATAGTGTTAGTTTTTCACCCTTTATAAAAAAAAATGTATAGGAAATAACCTAAGGTGTTCATGATTTATATGTAGTAGAAATATGTATTACACATTTTAAAAATAAATAAAATGTAAGAAAATATCAATACATGACACATTTTCCAAATTTGTATTTCTTTTTAGGAAAAAATATATTAGTGATACAAAAATAAAACTCAAAACTCAGTAAAACTATCATCTCACTGAAAACTGATTTTGTTTCCACGTTTTTTTAATAAAATTCGTTTCTGTAAAGAATACATAATCTAAAATCTAAAATCTTTAATAATATTACATCATGTCCTTGTGTGTCACCATATTTGAGCTTAATGGTTACAAAATAATCGATCTATAATACTTTCCTTGTGTGGTTTATCCAGGTCTATAATCACTTTTCTAAATTAAGTTTATCAATAATCAGTGAGGGGAATGAAGTGGATACAAACTAATTTCTGGAATCATCCTGACTTTTCCCCACACTCAACCCTCGAACGCTCGAACGCCTAAACCTCGTAGAACTCTCTGGAATTCCCCACCCTTATTAAGCCCCCTCACTCTCTTTTTCTACCCCCAACATTGCCGATCGTTAGCGTTTTCACTCTCGTCAGGCGAAGAGTACCCTCATTTATTTACATTATTTAGCAGTTTTTTTAAGCTAATTATCCAGAAATGGAGGACGATTTCGATATGCCACCGGCGGAGGGATTGGACGAGGACATGGATCTGCCGGAGGGGAGCACCTACATGAAGGTCGGAGAGGAGAAGGAGATTGGTTCGCAAGGTTTGAAGAAGAAGCTCGTTAAGGAAGGTGAAGGTTGGGACACTCCTGAAAATGGTGACGAAGTTGAAGGTAATTGCTGATGATTTTGGTGTTGGATTTTGGTTCTGCTTTTGTTGTTTTGTAAATTGAGTGTTGATTATTTGCTCGGTTTAATTTTGTTTCAGTTCATTATACTGGAACGTTGCTTGACGGAACTAAGTTTGATTCGAGTCGCGATAGAGGGGAGCCTTTCACGTTCAAGCTCGGCCAAGGTTCGCAAAAGCTTAATCTGTTTATTTTGTTTTATGTTCTCTGAAATGGTTTGATTGATCGCACTCGCGTCATTCCTTTTTAACGTTGAAGTATTTACAATTTGTTAATCAGCCACCTAATAACGGTTTACATTAGTTACATTAGTTGCAAAACTTTCTCCTGTGGCATCGATTTAAATTAGATGCTTATTGGATTAAAGTGTACTTGTGACGAGTGTTTTTATTGGGAAATTGTCCGGAGATTCAACAGTTATTTATTAGATTAGTATGTGTTTTAGTTAACTTGATTTATGAGGCTGGAAAGTGCATGTTGTTATGTGTAGATTTTGTGTATTGGTTGATGAAGATTAGCAATGTACAGGCAAAATTTGTTATGACTCGCGTCCTTAATTTTCCAAAGTAAATTATTGGAAAATATGGGTACAATGTGACCAACAAAAATATTCAGTACGTAAGGAGGAATAGATTAGAGAATTTTGGTGAATCAAAGAGCTGGTTTCATTATGGAAGATGATCTAGCAATCAAAGAGCTGGTTTCATTATGGAAGATGAGCTAGCTGTTATTCTTTGTTCAGTTTGTCCGTGTTTAAAAATAATGTAGAAGGCTTTTTACACGATGAAATAATTGAAGCGGAAAATTTGTAATTATCATGTTCTGATGTCCTTCTTCAGAATATCTTCTTACATTATTTAATGAACCTTGTCTAAACTCTTGCCAGACTTCAGCTTTTATGAATTTAACTACTGTCCTAGTTGGCACAGTAGCTAGGATGCAAAAGCTTATGAAACTTGCTGTCTTGTGATAGGACAAGTCATCAAGGGATGGGACCAAGGTATCAAAACAATGAAAAAGGGAGAAATTGCCATCTTCATCATACCGCCGGAGTTGGCATATGGTGCATCTGGATCCCCTCCCACTATCCCTCCAAATGCCACTTTACAGTTCGATGTTGAATTACTTTCCTGGGTCAGCGTCAAGGATATCTGCAAGGATGGTGGGATATTCAAAAAGATACTCAAAGAGGGAGAAAAATGGGAGAACCCTAAGGACACTGACGAAGTGCTTGGTATGCAGAAACATGCTTTCCAGAAAGACATTTAGTTGATGTAGCATGGATTATTACTAACTGATAATGTTGCCTGTGATTCAGTTAATTATGAAGCGAAACTGGAAGGCGGGACCGCTATTTCCAAATCGGATGGGGTTGAATTCACTGTTCAGGAAGGTATGTATTCAACTGATCATTGTTCAGGAAGTTTTTCCTCCCGTTCTTCCCTCCAAGAATTCGTAGTGACAAAGCAACCATGTGATCAGGTTATTTTTGTCCTGCTCTTTCCAAGGCTGTGAAGACGATGAAGAAAGGCGAAAGGGTCCTTCTCACAGTCAAACCACAATGTAAGAGGCACTGTTCAAGTTATCAAGAAATTTGGCATTTATAATCTCATATGCACCTTTTATCCTAATACCTTGTCTTCTGATGCAGATGGGTTTGGTGAGAAAGGCAAACCTGCCTCTGGTGATGAAGGTGCCGTTCCACCCAATGCTACATTGAGTATTGTACTGGAGCTGGTATCGTGGCAGACAGTTTCCAATGTCACAGATGATAAGAAAGTAGTGAAGAAGATATTGAAAGAGGGGGAAGGATATGAGCGCCCGAACGAAGGAGCTGTTGTCAAATGTAATAATCATGTTACCATATCCGTATGGTGTTTTTATGGTTTATGATTAACTCTTGATGATGTCAATCTAACGATATGGTTTTGTACTCGGCCAGTGAAATTGGTTGGAAAGCTGCAAGATGGTACTGTTTTTATTAAGAAAGGACATGGAGACAATGAGGATGATCTTTTTGAATTTAAAACAGACGAAGGTATGTACATGCATAGTGCCATACTCGCTAAACCTATCTTACATTTGCATGTGATTGTGTCTAAACTTCTACGCCTTTCTGAGCAGAGCAAGTAATTGAGGGGTTGGACCGGGCTGTGACAACAATGAAGAAGGGAGAGATAGCACTCTTGACCATCGCCCCAGAGTATGCATTTGGTTCATCCGAATCAAAGCAGGAGTTGGCTACAGTCCCTCCAAACTCAACTGTGTACTATGAGGTTGAGCTTGTCTCTTTTGTCAAGGTGAGTTAATTATCTAGATCATTAATGCATTGATAAGTTGGGAGCAGCTAATCAAACGTGCTGTATTGTGTTTCAGGAGAAGGAGTCCTGGGATATGAACACCCAAGAGAAAATTGAGGCAGCAGGCAAGAAGAAGGAAGAAGGGAATGCACTGTTCAAAGCTGGGAAGTATGTGAGAGCCTCCAAGAGATATGAGAAGGTATATATCCTGAGAGGAGATGTTTTTAATTAATTCCAGTGATGCATGCTTCCGGTTACCATGCTTATATGATGATTTTCTAATCCAGGCTGCAAAGTATATCGAGTATGATACTTCTTTTAGTGAGGAGGAGAAGAAACAATCCAAAGCACTGAAGGTGACTTGCAACCTGAACAATGCAGCTTGCAAATTGAAGTTGAAAGACTATAAGCAGGCAGAGAAGCTATGCACCAAGGTTTGATTAATTTGGCAGTGGTATCTTTACATTTCGCATTCATCTTGTAGAAATTGGTTTGAAGTTTGTGGAATTAACGTGGGGGTTGCCTTTGAAGGTGTTGGAACTTGAGAGCACAAACGTGAAGGCACTGTACAGGAGAGCTCAGGCATACATGAACATGGCTGATTTGGATTTGGCTGAATTTGATATCAAAAAGGCTCTCGAAATTGACCCTGACAACAGGTAATAATGGTTTCTACTACTGTGATGGTATTTTCTTTCAGAAACCAGTAAAAAGTAAGTTTTCTTCACGTGTCTTGAATAAACAGGGATGTGAAACTTGAATACAAAGCTCTTAAGGAGAAGATGAAGGAATTCAATAAGAAGGACGCCAAGTTCTACGGAAACATGTTTGCGAAATTGAATAAGCTGCAGCCGTTTGATTCCAACGTAAGCCCTTATATTTCGTGCTGTCCCTAAATGAGTGAGACTGAACAGTATTGAACTTGATGAACGGGACTGAATTGAGTTTGTTCCATGTCATGCAGAATGGGACCACAAAGGAGGCTGAGCCAATGAGCATCGACAGCAAAGCCTAAAACAATATTATCAGCAGTTCTACTATTGACCTCTGGAACCCACATCTTCTTTTTTTTTTTTTTTTTTTACCCCTTTTACTTGTAAAAGAAAGAGCTGTATGGAGCTTTCCCTAATTGTGGAATTAGGGAGCTGATTTGAGTTTTTCGGACTTGCATGGAGATGTTAATGTTTGTGGTACATTTTTTAAGATACTATCTTTGGTTATATGTCCTCTCAGTTAACTGTCTTCCCTATACATGATTAACAAAATCTATCTTAATCCACTGATCGAGCGTGACCGGGGGGGGTTGAAATTGATTGTTGTGAATTCGGAATTGGGGGATGAATTTCAATTTCACGATTAGGATCTTGGTAATTTTACAATGCTTCTGTAAATGGTGCTTCTGAGAGCTGTGTGCCTGGGTCTGAATTGAACGGCGAAAACAATCGCAATTGGGATCGACAGCGGACAACTTTGATTTCAACTGGGATGGAACTATATTTATAATGGTTATATAAACTTAATAACACATTTATATATTGATTTACATTTATTGAAATTAGGAAAGATTCAATTTATAGTTTCTCTTTAGCCAACTGAAAAGTTGTTATGCAAAATATCGTCTCCCTATTTTTATATTATCAGGTTAAAGTTGATTTTGATATTTTATAATCTTTGAACATGAAATTTTATAAACATTTAATAATTTATATAAATTATGATAAATAAAATTACTAATCTATGTTAATGCCTTAGTCAGTTTTACTAAAAGTATTTTTGAAACTTTTACACAAGATATTAATAAATATGAAATATATTATTATTTAAAATTACTTATATATTTAGTTAAAAAAAATTATTTCATATAAATAGTTTATTCTTTATTTTAAAATTTCAATCAGTTAAAAAATATTTGTATAATTTATAGTTTTAGACTCAGCTATTTGAAATGCTATGTAATTTATGTACACTATACAAGGATTTTCAAAATTTAATAATCTTGAAATAAAATTTTTATTTTACGCTTATAAATAATAAATATTCATTCTTAAAATTCTTAAAAGTATTATTTATTTCATGATCATATGAGGTAAGATAAATATTATCATAAAATATATTAATAATTAAGTTGTCTACGGTGTATTGAACCAACCACATGCTAGTACATATATAATCGTAAGACCTATTCATTAAAAAAAAAACTATTTTTTTAAAGATATTTTAAGCTAAAAAAAATAAATAATAAAGCTTTCTTTTTATATCTTAGGCCAAAAAAAAAAAAAAACATACGGTAAAAAGGCTTTTAAATTGGAGTCCTTTTAATTTTTAAAAATCTTAGAATATTCTTTTTTATTTTTTAAGTATATTCTATTGTACAAGGTAATGAGGTTTTTATTCATGGTTATTATTTATCTTAGTCTATTGATAAGATAACGTTTCTTTTTTTATTTTGTTAGTAACAACTTTCATTTTTTTTCCCCCCAAGTTCCAACTTTCAATCTTAAATTGTTTATTGACTTATAAATATGTCAATTAGTAAACATGGACCTTGTTCTTCAAAATTTAAAGAGAAAGACAGAGAGAGGAATTGAAGCTTTAACACCATTCCAAGGAGTCCTTGATAAACTTTTAACAAGTAATAAAAAAATGAGAATAAAGAAGTTAGTAATAAAGTTGAATTAGATAATAATGATATACGAGGAAGAGAACATAACATTGATGCTCACAGGAGCCAGCTTATAAAAGAATCCAATGATTATGCTCTTAAAAGTATATATGATCTAAGTCCATTTCAAAAGATAAAATTCAAGACATTTTTCTTTCTGTATAGAGAAGTGTGAATATTTCTTCAAACTCAATAAAAATAACAAAATATTTCTTGAAATTTTTAAAAGTAGAGAATATAAATGGAAAAGGAGTTTTTGAAGTTACTGTGGATAAAATAAAATACATTTGTCTTGATATTGATCATTTAAGATGTCAAGGATATGATAACAGATCAAATATGAGGAGAAAATACCTGAGAGCATAAAAAAGACTTTTAAAAATGTTAACAAATATTTCATTTGGATTTTTGTTGAAAAATAAAATTTATAATGGGCTGAGCCGCCCCTGGGCCCAAGCCCACTAGGGTTTTATAACCTGCAGTTAAAAGGCCATTCCGCCGGGGGCTTTACTCAGAGAGCAATACAGGGAGGAAAGGGGCAGCTAGTCTCCCAAGCCCACTAGGGTTTTATAACCTGCAGTTAAAAGGCCATCCCGCTGGGGGCTTTACTCAGAGAGCATCACAGGGAGGAAAGGGGCAGCTTGTCTCGGCGTCTGCAAACATGGGTATGTCTCCAAATCCCTCTTATCGCGCACACACGCACACGCATGGGCACACGCCATCTCGCCCGGCTGTGCTTATGTTCTTACGCAGGAGTATGTGTTTGAAGCTAAAATGATGGATGCGCAGGTATCTCACGTGACTCGATGCACAAGAGGCGTGCCACCGGTGGCAAGAAGAAGTCCTGGAGGAAGAAGCGCAAGTGAGTAGTTCTTTGATTTCTTTTTGTTCTGTTACTCTTTTGTTTTTTTTTGTTCTGTGTCTTTTTTTGTTGTGTTCCGGTGTCTGTAGTTGCAGCAAGGTTTCTTTGTGGGTGTTAATGTCCCCTCATCCGTGATCGATTGTTAGATTGATTATCCTTTGTGTAATGTTCTCTAGAATTTTGAGCTCAAGGATCTGGATTCTTGAGTTTCCACAGATTTCTCCTTGTCTGTATTAGATGTCATGTTGGAAATTTTATATTAGCGGCTATGTCGAGAAATTTTTCCTGTCCTGTGGTAGCTGTAAATTTTATTAGTTCTAAGATGGAGTAGTTAAGTATATGTTTTCTACGTAATTTCTGGTTAATTTGTTTATTTTCGGATAGTTGTTCTGCATATGTTGATGGATTATTGAATTTCCCTAAAAATTGTCCACTTGCTATCCCATTCGGAACAAAAATCTTGCTGGATGGTTGTTTCTCCCGTGAGAAAATAATTTTCTTATTGCTCTAAGATATGTTTCTAAGATGTTTGGCCAAGGATTTGGTTTTTTGTGCTCTCTTTTTGAGCTCTTCGCACTAGATCTTCACTGTACTATGCCTGATTACTTGTATTTTCTTCCTTCTCATGGAAAAACAAAATTTCCTGAAACCTAATTGCCTCTGGGTTCATCTGAGGTTGTATTCTTGTTTATGAGTTTACAAGGTACGAGCTTGGTCGCCAGCCGGCAAACACGAAGCTTGACACTCTCCAGAAGACGGTGAGAAGAATTCGAGTTCGAGGTGGAAATGTCAAGTGGAGGGCCTTGAGGTTGAACACAGGAAACTATTCATGGGGCAGTGAGGCCATCACTAGAAAGACCCGTATCCTGGATGTTGTGTACAATGCCTCTAACAACGAGCTTGTTAGGACGCAGACTCTGGTCAAGAGTGCAATTGTTCAGGTTGATGCTGCCCCATTTAAGCAGTGGTACCTCACACACTATGGTGTTGATCTTGGTAAGAAGAAGAAGGGAGCTGCTAAGAAAGACGAAGCTGAGGTGCTCACATGATTATATTTCTAGTCCTCCAGTTAATTTCTTCATAATGCATATTTGTGCTCGAATTGTTTTGTTTACGATTTCCATCTCAATAGGGCTGGATATTTAGCTAGTACATCTTGATATCTTACTCCAGAGAATCAAAACTAGCATTCAACTTAACGTTTTGAATCAACTTGACAGGAGGGAGAAGGCGCAGCTCAGGAAGTGAAGAAGAGCAATCATGTGCAAAGGAAACTTCAGAAACGACAGGCTGAGCGTAAAATTGATCCTCACGTTGAGGAGCAGTTTAGTTCTGGAAGGTTGTTGGCTTGCATTTCCTCTCGCCCGGGTCAATGTGGCAGAGCAGACGGGTAAGAATATAACTCGCATTGTATTTTGCGTTTCGAGCATTTCTTCAAACATCTTGTCTTACATTACTTTCGATTATCAACAGATACATCTTGGAAGGCAAGGAGCTCGAGTTCTATATGAAGAAAATCCAAAAGAAGAAGGGCAAGGCTGCTGGTGGTGCTGCTTAATTATGAGTGTTCTATCAAGTTCTTTTTTTTGGTAGCTGAGTGCTTTTGGCTGTTGGGATATCACAACTAGAGGATATTTCATATGTTTTACTATTTTTGTGCATGGTTGTTATTTATTTCTAGTTAAAAGGCATTTTATGGATCTTTTCTTGATCATATCGTAGTAAGAATTTACTTTAACCTATACTTTTTATTAAGCAGGAATGGTTGGCTATGAGTTGGGTGCTGCTGTGTTCTTGGTTAACTTTCTGTTATGCATTGAAACGAGGATTCTTGGTGGCCTGTCCAGTTACTAGTTCTTCTGGACTTTTTGGTATTTAGATTCATCCACCAAGTAATAACTACAATTTTAGTTACTGTTACTATAACTTATATCATGATATTTTTGTTGTAAAGAATTAATTGCCCCAATATAAGCCTACACCAAAAGGATGACTAGCTCTAAAGCTATATGGTGTCAAGAATGATGTCCATTTGGGTATGGATCATCAACCATTGAACTATATATGATGTTAGTAAATTATTGAGTAAAATGTAATTTTTCATTCAATTTTTTACCAACATTATGCTATGATGTTAACGTACAACAGTTTTTTGACGTACGAGAAACGTGGTAATTGCTTTTATTTTAATGTTTTAGGAAAAATATTTTGCAGGATGCATTTAGATATTTTATTTGAAATTTAAGTGACATAATCTATTGGACATGTGGGAACAACTGATCTGATAATTTTCGGAGAAAATATTTGTCTATTATAATAATTCATGGACGTATATTTTTGTTAAATTTAGTTCCTTTTAAGTTTTGTGTAAGTATTATTATTATGTTTTTGGCAAGTTCTGTTTAATTATCGGTCATACTAAAGTTTTCATAATATTATTTTGTCATGATAATAAGTAAAAATTTATATATTTACATTATCATATTGGTTGCGAGATATATATATATATATATTCTAATAAATATTGAAACTTCATAAAATATATTTAGATTAATGAAATGAATAAAATGGATATTAATATGAGAAAAGGATGCACAAGAACAAGAGTTATCTTTGGGGATGGACGAAAGCATCTCCCAAGATGAATCGCAAAGTAGTCTTAAATACACCAATTACCAAGCCAAAATATCTATGGGAAACTGTGAATATTCTCCTCTCCGCTAAAAACATAAATAATTGTACATCAGCTGTCAATTGCAACAATAAAGAATGGGAAACGTGAGAATGAAAGAAGGGAAAGAATTCTGCAAAATTTATACATGCCCACAGTGAATTACACCAAACTAAACAATATATAGATAAATCCAATCATTCCGCCACTAACTTTCCTATTCCCCTGAAATATTTCTACCATAGCAAGACCAATCTGCATAAGGCCATATAGCATGCAATCTTTTGATGAACATATGAATGTGGACACAATGCTTCACAATCCTGTGCAAATGATCAGGTAAACGCACCTGAATCCGAAGGAAGTAACTTGCACAACCCATGCAGAAAGTTCTCATTGAATTAGCTCACTTGTTCTCCGATCAAATCAAGACCCACGACAAGAAAAGTGATCCCTTGAAAGAGGAGGAAGTAGAAGTGAATTCCTTGGGCAGATAGCAAGCTTCTAACAGAAGCAGTCAACAAAATAAATGAAAGAGCAAGTTCCTTTCTGTACAAACGATTTCTCTTTTTCTTTCCAGCTTTTTTATTCATCTCTAATTTGTTAAGCTCAGCTAGGCCCGACTCGGAGGATGATCTTGCCACTGCACTCTCCATGAGAGGCGTGGATTCACTCTCCACAATGGCGATTAAATCAGATTCTGATGATCTGCCCAGTTTCTTGGTGACAATCCACTCATAAGAACTTCCTAACTGAAAGAGCCCTGATATCATCGCATTAAATTTGGTCACGGACATGGTGTTTTCGAATAGGAGATAGGGGACAACAAATGGAAATGACTGTGGCGATGGAAGGATGTTGAGAATAGAGACTAGTCCAGGGATGTAACAGACAACCCAAAACGGGAGCTGAGCTTCAGGCAGGAACATAGTCAATGGGAGAATAATGCAGAATAGTGTGAACGAATAAAAGGGTAGGATAAGCTTTCGAAGGAGGAAGAAAAGAAATATCAGGTTTGCTTTCTTGAACAAACTCACCTGAAACATTCAACAGCATGAATCAAAATTAATTGACTGCCTGAAGTTAAAAAATAAAAATAAAAAATAAAAAATTCATGCATGGTATGAAAATTTTTAAGAAACTAATTAATATGGAGTGATCACCGCCAATATAGCTTCAATGTGTGATTTGCCCTGCAGAGTGACAATACCTTTGAATTTTAAATTGCCCTTAATGCTAGAACAGGATCTCATTGAAGTACCAAACAAACAACTGAAATGACAAAGTTCTTATTCTAACATATTTGTACACAGTACAAGCACTACTTACAGATGCTCTTTGCAGCTAGTTTTGTGGACCCTAAGGACCACCATTCTATTTGAAAGAAACAAGGAGCACAGATGTTTGGGAAGGCAGCTCGGAAGCAAATGCATTAGTAAGAAACTGGATGAAAGCATTTATTCATTTATGTAGAAGTCAAATGTTTATTTACCCTTGAGAGACGCCTATTACTTTTCTTGTCTCAAACAACCAAAAATTAGCTAGAAGTCGAATGCTAGTCATTTGCACATAAAAGAGCCTTCTAATTCTGACAGTCAAATGAAATGGAAAAATGAATCTCACCAACCTTAGAACGCAGAATGTCGAAGAAACACAAGCGGAATAACTGCATGGGTCCTGAATGCCAGCGGTGTTGCTGCTTTTTGTATGCTTCATAAGACTCAGGAAGTTCGCATAGGCACTGCAGAATGATGAGCACCCCTGAGTACCACATTTGTATAATGCATAGCAGACTATTTATAAATCTTCATATGCACAAACCTTAACATCATTTAAATAAATGAACTTCCAACCACATAAGTGAGCACGGACAGCAATATCCATGTCTTCAACAGTTGTTCTCTCCAACCAGCCACCACAGTCCTCTAGGGCTTTGATTCTCCAAACACCAGCAGTTCCATTAAAACCGAAAAAGTTAATGAACCACCCATTGACCTGTTGCTCAACCTCGAAATGAAACGCTAGATTTATGTTCTGTAATCGTGTAAGCAAATTCTCGTCCTTGTTGACAAAAGCCCACCTGGCTTGCACCAATGCAAGGTCATCTTTTCCCTTCAAAATACATGACTAATTAGTGATCTTTCACATTATTACTTGTTTCCAAGTCAGACATTGTGAGCCAGTTGATAATAAAAGGAATACTTGAAGCCCCATAAATTACATTCTTTTTTTGTCTACAGACCTTCATGTCAATTTAAAAGATTTGTTACTTCCTATATCTATTTCTTAATTCACTTTACATGAGATAACCAGATTACCTTAAAATAAGGAACAGTGTTCTTCAGAAAATCTGGTGCTGGCTGGAAATCCGCATCAAAGATTGCTACAAACTCATAATCTTTTACATAATCACAACTCATTGCAGATTTAAGGTTCCCTGCTTTATAGCCTGTGCGAATAAGACGATGTCTATAAATTATGTGCACCCCTCTCTGTTGCCATTTCTGCACTTCTGCCTTAATAAGGGATTGAACATCTGCATCATCGGAATCATCTAATATTTGTACAAGCATTCTATCCCTGGGCCAATCCTGGATGCATACTGCTCCAATAGATTGCTGATATACCTGAGTAGCATCAGAAGGGAAATATAAAATAAATGAGAACTGCCTAAGTGGAAAGCATTTCAACATGTTCAACAACGATTAAAAAAGGGGGAGAGAAAGAAAAAAAAGGAAAGAAAGAAGAAGAAGAAGAAGAATCTAATTTCGAAAATTCCAAGTGCATTTTCACATCTTTCAACTTTTGTTTTCTTTTTGTTTTTTATTTTTTCACTGTTTGCTTTGTCGGAACGGCAGGTAAGATTACATGCTTGTGTAAAACAAATGAAATATGTTTTTCAATCCATAATATAAGTGCAAGAACCAGTTTGTGCTGAAGCTAGACATGATATTCATAAAGGAGCGATACTTAACTGGAGGATAGAGATGATAATCAATGTTCCAACTTGATTTATAATAACTTTTCCATAAATACTTGGTTTTTCAATTTTTACATTGCAACTGACTGGTCTCGGATGACAAAAAGGTTGTCGAAAACTCTGAAGTTGAATATTTCTACAGCCAAAATGACGTTAACCTAATAATTGGTCCTTATAAAATGTTTTGAGCAAAATGACGGTTCTCTTTCTCATTAGTCCAGAAGCATGTGCACTTTAAAGACTTTTAAACGATATATGCTTCAGTGTATACTAAACTCGTGTCAGCAAAACAAAGCAAAGACTTAGTTTTCGGTTATGCCAAAAAGAAGAGTGCCAACTGCCGCTGCCCATGCAATAAGATCAGGATTGATGAATTTGCAAGTTCATATTAGATTACAGAACATTGCGTCATGAACTAATAACAGAATACGACAAACAATGCAGCAGCATTTGCAAGATAATCAATTAGTGCATTGTCTCTGTTATACTTCGTATCTAGCAGAAAATCATAAGCAAATCATTTTTGCTAGTATTCATCCATCACTGATTACGCATGTGTTGCACCCCATACGCCCCGACGGCTCTAAACTTTCCACTGAGTGATATCATAAGTAGTAACCTATTCATTTAACTTAGATACACATTTTGTATTACGGATACATTCATATATAGACAAAGAAAAAACCTAACAAACTTTACTTCAATAATAAAGCTACTGTAACTTCAATAAGTAAGATTCAATAAACTTTGCAAAGAATTCAGTAGGGATTTGAAACCTACATCTTCTTACCTCCCTCTCGTTGCACATAGGTATCTGAACCAGCACCATAGGATAATCCTCAGCGTTCACACTCCCATTCTCAGCATCCTGCGTATAATCCATCTCCGCCACAGGCTTTAATCCTCTAACCTTAATATAAAAACAACCCAGCACCAAAATCAAGCGATCCAAAGACTGTATCAAAAACAACACAATGCACACATTCGTCAAGCTCTGCAGCAGCGGCCCTAAGTAATTCGCCCTAATTAACAACCATTTCGCGTAGATATACTCCACCCAGTCCTCCACCCCGGATTCCAGGCTAGGAGGACTAAAATGCCATCCTCTGTAGTACGCAACAAGCTCCACGAAAAGAAGGAAAACGCTCAATATCAAGAAGAACTTGATGATCCTATAGAACTTAGATTCCGAGCGTCTCTCACCGGATGCAGTGGAGATGCGACATTTGGCGGTGCGGATGAGGGAAACGAAACCATTTGTAATGAAAGCTAACGAGTTCGCTATTTGGTGTAGTTTGAGAAGGTAAATCCACGACAGCTGCCGTGCGCTGCGTGAGCGGTCCTTCTCCGCCGCCGCAACGTTAGAGGTAGGATTATGAATATCTACGGTTAAAAATCTGAAATCCTCGGAGGTGGAGCAAGATAAGTGGTCGTCGGCATGGTCCTTGGCTCGTTGCTTGTTCCACCATTCCTGAAACTCGTAATTTGGTGGTCGAGACATATAGATACAGGGCGGCCTGTACGTATAGGTGGCGGTGGTGGGGATCTGTGCGTGTATGGTATCAATGGTGGATCATTGTGTGTACTGTGTGTGTTGGATCCGGAGAAAAAGGCAAGGAGAGAGCTAGGAAGAGGCAAAGGCAGCTAAATTTAAGTTTTAACAAAGTTTCAAAATCGAGATTTATTTATTTATTTACTTCTTTTTTCTTTTCCACCATGGGGTATGGGACACGCTTGATGGGTGTACCATGTATGTACTTATTTTAAATTAATTATTTATCCATTTTTTAAGGAAAGAAATTATCATATTCTATTCTATTGTCATAAAATGTTTATCTTAGGATAAATTAATTTAACATAGGTAAGGTTTGACATAATTATAGAAGTATCTTTTTATTAGATAATTATAGTAATATTTTCCATCATTAAATTCAGTTCGGACATTTATTTTATTTTATATTTTATCTCACATTTTATTGCATAGATATCTGTCAAATATACAGTACTCATAATCTCTTGTTTTTATAAGAAAAGATCTAACAAACTTGCATATGTTTGAAACAATGGATAGGATAGGAAACATTGTTTTGGAATAAAAGATTCTTACGTTAAATTAGTAATGGTTTGGCCATATCATTTTAGTTAATATATTACATTTTTCAAATAATCTATTCATACAATGAATATTATTATAATTTTTCATACCACAAGGGATGATTTCATAATTAGGATAAATCTTATTGACCTAACGTTATCTCTGGTTTTAAGGAACTAATGATGAAAGAAAATCTTATAGAAAAGGAAGAGAAAAAAAAATATGAAATTACAAGTTTGTTTGGTTGTTTGAAAAAAACATTGAGAAAAGAAAGACAAATTGGATTCCTTATCCCAAATAATGTTTCATCTTCTATTGATCTACTCCATACCTTTAAGTATATGTCGTGTGTATTGCATTTAGTATTAAATATTTGTCAGATGAAACATTATTTTAAAATAAGAAATCCCATTCGAAAGAAATAAGGAAAAGAAATTTAATAATGTATTAGAAAATGAGAGTGGTTTAATAAGTTTTTCCTTCGTTTTCCTCACCATTTTGTGAGGAAATAACTTTTTCCCAATTAGATTTCATTTTTCCAATATTTTCTTTCTTTAATATTCTTTTCACTTGTCAAACAAACAAAAATATTTTCCAAGTACTTTTTTCTTTTCTATATCAAAATTCTTGTACCAAACATACTATAAGCTTTGAGGTTATCATCACTTTATCTTATTCAAAAATTTTCACAGTGGACAGAAAAGAATTAAGTTGACCACATATAACTCACAACTATTGCCATATATTACTAAGATTACTTATTATCTATATTTTTTCTAGAGACATTTTTATATCAAGTATGCTCAAACTAAATCATTACATCAGCATCTATTAACCCAAAAAAAAAAAAAAAATTCATTACATCCGTGGAAAAATATATTTACATTTTTTGAATTATTGCGGGGGCTTCTACTATCCAAATTTGTCCTCCTCGAGTCTTTATATAATATAAGGAAAAGGCAGAGAAATTTGGAACGTGGAAGTGGATTATTTGGGGCCAGGCCATGTGCAATCAATGAGGACCCGACAAATTCCCACGCGCGATTTGTCGTTTGTGAACTGCACGCAGTTGCGGACACGCTTTGTCTGAACTTGAAATACGACAATTTATTAGTAAATAAAAATAAATTACTGAAATAAATTATATCTCTGTGAAGTTTATTTTGCATGAACGCATCGATATGTCAAACCAAAAATAAAATAATTTCAATATTGAAGTCAAGCTCGGGATTCTTTTAAAAATGACAAAATTAGATAGGAGATGAAATTGTCTAAAAAGTAAAATATATGTCTCTTGAATGAGGTGGCACCGCCTTTCCTGTTTTATATCGGAGTGCAAGCCCGAATCCCATTAATAGTGTGTAGGCGTTTGTCTGTCGTATATTAATATTCATCTATCAAATAATAGTTTAAAAATTTGATATGTATTTAGATCATGTAAATTATGTAATACTATTTTGTGTAATAGTATTATGATGGAATATAATCACTTCTGTTTACAAAAAATAAAAATAAAAAACTAGATCATAAAAAAAAAATTATTTATAATTCTGTTACTTTTCTACTTTTCTCAATGACAAGTTAATTATGTTTCAATAAATTTTTTGATAATAATTATAATTTTTTTTAAAAACTAAAAATGGATTTATTATCCGAAAAGTACTTGTTCTTGTTTTTTCATTTTGACTCACCTTTCCCTTTGGCTATATATGAATGGAATGGCACATCCGAGGAATTGATTAAGTGCTAGATTTAAAAGAGGGCCGTCGAAAGTTCTTTCATCTTTTATTTTGCTTTTTTCTCTTTTTTTTTCTCTCTCTCTTTTTTTGGAAAGCATAAACTTTAGGAAAACAGAATTCTAACAAAGAGTTGTTTATCTGCATTAAATTCAAAAATAAAATAAAAAAAATTAATTGAGGAGACCCGCCCATAGCGTGGTTAGTGAATACTAAGTAAAATTCATGTATACCCCAAGTGAATTTTCATGCCAAGTATAAATTACAGAATTAATATATAATTTTTAGACGGACTTTCAAGTTAAAATAGAAGCCGAAAAATTAATATACGATTTTTATCTGGCTTGTTAAATTGAGACTCTCGTCATTCTTCTTTTTTAGTCCATTTAAACAGATAATCATTAAAATGAATATTTGTGCGTGAGAAAAGAAAATAATAAGAATGTTATTTACTAATGCATATAGAAGTGAAGATAGTCATCTAATTGTTCATTCCTTTTAAAAAATTTACTTCTGATCAAAGTGCTTTAGTGACTTCAAATTCTGCAAAGTAGAATGATATTAATTTATATTTGGAGGCAATGTGTCATTTACTAATACATGAGTTTGTTATCAAGGGCCACAATTAGTAAGAAATTTTACTTCAGATGGATAATGGCAAATTTGTGGAAATCAAACTGCTGTTCCTTCTAATTTGAAACACTCCCCTTTAAGTAATTATAATTTGTCTTCATGCTATAAAAATAGAAAGTTGCCTAATCATGGCCATATAATTTTCGTTGCACTTTTCCTTGAAAAAAGTTACCCAATGATCAATATTGTCCTATACAATTTCATTAATTTGTTGGATAGTACTTAAATAAATAATATAATTCTTTAAGCTTTTTGTCAAAAATACCTCATCTGAAATGTTTAATTGGCAACTTTTTCTCTCTATTATTTTAATTGGCGAATAATCTCATATTAAGTAATTATTGCTTAATGCACTCAAAGCCTATCTTATTGATTGATCAATATTATAGTAGCAAATATACTTGTCATATTGTAATATTTTTACCTTCTCATTTTTTAATTCCACATTTTATCTTTTTACTTTTTTTTTTTTAAGTTTTTCTTTCTTTTCCTTATGTTTTATTTTCCTCTTCTTTTCTACCCTTCATCTTCTTCCTTTCATATGTGGATATGATTATGTATGCATATATATTTATAATCTATGATATATTATATAAACATAACTTTTTTTTATAAAATATATGGATATTCTATTGTATAGGTATATATTTATATGAAGAATATAATAAAAAATAATTTTTTTACCTTGTATATATCCGGACCATCAATTTCAAAATAAAAGATTTAGTAGTTGTCAAACAAGGATAAAATAGATATTTTATATAAAAACTAAGCTGAAACTCATGTTAAGGTGCTACATAGGGGTTAATCCTCAATTAGAGGACGAGGTGCCACCGTCCTCTTGGATGCAGTAGCACTACCTCCACCTTTTCATAGCGAAGATGCAAGGTTCCAGTCTCATCGATAATGTGCAGGTATTTGTTTACCGTATGGTAATCTTTGTTTATTGAATGATAGTTTAGATTATTTGGATTGTATTTAGTCATATATTTGATTTTTTAAATATATTCTTGCGATGATACTCTGATGTATAATCGAATGTAATTACATATCAAAAATAGAAAATAAAAAATTAGAGGAGGGTATTTGTCAATTAGACATTTCACAGAGAGTATTTTTTTCCAAAAAAAAGAAAAAAAGAAAAAAAGAAAAAAAAAACTCATTTTATGTTAGTAGCTAATTGTAACACTGCAATCGGCAAAAAAACCTCATATGAAAAATAATAGGCATCGTGTTAATTTGTATTTCATAAAAATATATATTTTAACTTCCTTATTTAGGAAGCAGCAAACTTTAACTTTAAAACACAAGAAGACTTTATGCAAATGGGTAAATATGCAAATTACCTCACAAAATATAGTAAAATGATTTTTATTTTGTTGATTGAAATTCAACTCGAATCTCCTAAGATTAGCTCTATGAGAATAATATTTTATTTTTTATAACCAACTTCTTTTTCTTCGCTAATTTCTCGGAAAAATCCTCTACTCTATTCATCAAAACTTCTATAAAATACCATGTCAGGCAAATTAGATTAATGATCATGGAGTGATGCAAATTTCACTTCTGAAAAAACAAAAAGAAAAGGAAAAAGAAAATAAAAATGGAAATAATGGAAATGCTATTTCAGGTGACTGGCCATGGATTCAAACGGAATAGTGGAAACGGCGGCATATCCGCCGTGAATTTGACTCAGGCGACGGAGGCTCAACGAAAATCCACTATCAGCTGCGGTAGTTCGCCTCAGTAGTTACATCTCCAATGGTGATGAAAGTGAGGAGACCAGCTTCCGTGCTTAACGCCTCACGGTAACAATTTTTGATGGCCAATTGCCAGCCGAATGAACTGTAGATATATCTGCCATCTCGTGTTGTCTTCTATTTCGGGTTGAATTGCAGGCAGAATTAATTGTTGGGATCTTCCGTGTTTGTTACTAGTGCCGGCAACTTGAGTTCACTCGCTTCGCTCTACTATGTGGCTTAGACAAATGCTATTTCCTTGTAATTTGAGTCTTAGTTTTATACTCTGGAGTGGGTTCGTAGTTGTTCGTGTTTTGCAGGTGGTGTGGGCATTGTTGATGAGGACGTGGTGGAACTTAACAGTCTGCGTAAGCAGGTGAATTGGGAAAAAACAGCGTTTGGTTATTGTCATTTGTAACGATTCTCTTGAAGATGCTAGAGTTGGGCGTCATTTGTCATGAGCTTTATGGAAGTAGGAAGTAACTGGAAACAAAAAGACATGTTGATTATTCATACCTTCTTATAAGCTTAAATTTGATGCAGTTTCACTTCATCTCAAATAATATCTGTGTTTCCTCTGTTTGTGCCCTTCAGTTTCATGTCTATTATCTTCCTTACCTTTAGGTTCAAGTGGTATATATAATGAAGTTTCATATTGTTGCTTATTTTATGGATAGTTAAAGATATGAAATTGATGTTGGTGGGCTTTTTTTCATCAAGTAAAACTTTAACTAGAAGTAAATTCGGTATCTGGATCCTATTTAACTGCTAGTTTCTTCCTCTGCTTCGTTGTTGAAGGTAAACATTATTTATGGCATGTCAAAATGCGTTCATAGACATTAGGAGTTGAGATATGTACCTGGAACCATCAACTTATCCTATCGCGGACTTGAGTGGGTTGGCACTTGGCAGGTCGCCTATGGGCTGCCTATCGGTCTACAAGACAAAGGGTATGCTGCTGCCGCGTGAAGACATGATGAGCATGGAGGCACAACCTTATTTGACCACTAACCAGTTGAGTGCATGGAGAAGGAGAAGGCCTCTATTTGAATTTCTTACGGTAATCGATTATCATTTTCCAATTAATATAGTCGTGCATTGGCATGCTGCTACTGTATTGGACCATTGCTATACATTCTATAGCTAGTTCTATCGTCCAGTCGCCTTGAATTTCGTTGAGTTTAATGGTCTTGTGGACTGGATTTCTGCATACCTTTCTCTGCATATTGTGAAACGAACCAACTTCCAGATCTCAGACCTGTGAGTGTGACCTTTGACGTTGGTCGTGCAAAACTACGCGAGAGGTCATGTGAAAAGATACATCACAAACTTTACCAGCCCATTTGACCAGCTTTGTGAATGCTGTTTGCTTTCCACTCATTTTTGAGCAATCAAACTTAGAACCCAACCCAACTTGCCTATTTCCACTTCAAAGCTAAATATGAAACAAGCGTATGATACAAGTTATGTGCAGCTCAACTGTGTTACATTTACTTTGTTCTATTGCTTACTTTCTGGCATGTTTTCAATAGAAGTCAGTTAGTGAGCATACATCCTTCATTCTTCTAAAACTGTGTCATGATATTTCTTAGGTCAAATTCAGAGAGAGGTCATTACTGCACAAACCCCATGGAGAAAGGGCTACACTGACAGCACATCAATTCTATCCACGGTGTGTATCCGCTTATTGTTGGTTCCCAATTCATCTTGTGCATGAGCTTGTTCAGAATTATTGTTAATATGCATGATTGAACTTCTACATCTCACAGTAACTTCGGCCTTTGGCCTTTGTCATGCAAAGGCAGTACCAACAGCAAAACAATGCCGCTCTTTTGACTGAAAATCCAGTCAATCTTCACCATCTAGAGTGTGTATCTGCTTCTTGTTGGTTCCCAAGTTTGCTTGTGCACGAGCTTGTTCAGAATTTCATACTTACAATGAACTCAATGGTATGAATAGAAAGATGGATAAGTAAAAGATTCTCCCTCCTCATGAGCTTTACAAGTTTAGCCATTAACACACTTAATCTTCCTGTTTATGTGAACCTTCAACAGGTAATTAATTGGAGTAGTTAGTCATGTCTTTCTTGGTGTCGTTTCTCTATTATCAGCTATGGCTGATGAAATAACCTGTTCATCCTTCTTGAGACTTCAACTACTCTATGAGTCGAAGAAGGCTGTTGCCTTTGCTTGTTTTCAGTTTGGAAGAGATAACAAACAGAACGGCGTGGATTTTGAATATTAGCTGCATGGATTCGGTGTATATTTCCAGTGTGACAATATGTTAATTTGCTTTTCACTTGTTCAACTATAATGTTTAATTCCTGCAATATTTACTCTATACTAGACAGGATACCACCATGTTTCCTCAGCTCTCTTTCCTTTAGAAACTTATTCAAAAGTCCACATAAATTGATAAGGGAGGTATAAAGGTTGTCTCTTGTGCAGAAATAACTTCTTTGCCAGTTCGTTGAACAACAAACTTGTGTCCACCTAAGGTTTTTGTCAAGAAACTTTGTTACTTTCTGGAGTTGCCCACTTTCTTGCTCCATCTTTTGATGTAATGAAGATGTTGAGTAAATTCTGCATTCTCTAGTGTTTTATATGGTGAGGTGATTTCTTGGTTTGATGCATTTCCTGGCATATAATGGTACACGATCTCGATTGATTTGTATGCAATTCCTTGTACATAATTTACAGCAGAGGCAAAAATTCTCAGAGGACTGTTCAATCTCTTGACAAGATGGTTTTTCCTCTAGCTAAAAACATAATCGAGGGGTTTGACCGTTGGACCAATTGATGTGGACTCATTGCACCCAGCCTATTAAAAGACTGTTTGGGTGAGCTTATAAACTTTTCTAAACATTATACAAGAGCTTATAAGATGATATACAATGTTTTCATAATTTGTTTTAAAATAAGAATTTGTAAGCTCCCAAAATAATATTTTAGATTCTCATACATTTTAAGATCTCCTTTAATTTTAAATATATTTATTACAAAATTATCATTACTAACTTCTTATAAGCTCCAAGATCTTATCTCATCCACATGCGTCAATAACTTATTACTCAAATAAAATCTAACACCTTACAAGATGGAGCTTATAAGATGTACCAATTAAGTTCAGGCAGACACCTTCTAAAAATGATGATTGTCCTTAGATTATGCCGAAATATACAAACAGTCGCCATGCTTCGGTTTGGAAGAAGTACTGCAAACATTTAATCCGTACTCCTAAGCTGACTGAAACGGAAGGATGAAAGTTTGAGAAGGTATGTCATTATCACTGCAATTGTTGTGATCATTCAATTTTGTGCATATTCTGTTTCAATATTCAGTATTCGTCGAACCTGATAAGGTTCTGAATTGACATTCTAGCTTGTCCCTCCTACTAATATAGTGATTATCACTTCTTTTATCAGGAACAACAAAACCTTTTTGATTACAAGATTGACCCACATGGTAATTATTACAAGTGCTCTTACAATTTGACTGCTCATCTTACTCTTGAAGAGACATGGAGAAACTTTGTGAATGTCACAAGTCTATAACCAGAACTGGGCAAACAGAAAGAATTTTTCACAAGGAAAAAGAAAAGCCCAACAGATGATGAGAAAGTGGGGAAAAGAGTTCCGTGTTGGAATGATGAGAAAGTGAATGGCTTTCTGATGCAGAAAAACATTCAACGGTTGTAAACCATGATGATAAGTAGAGTACATGACTTAATCAAATAAATGGTACCAACCAACTTTGGCCTACATAGAAATAGTAATAGTGGTTGCTCACATCTAAGTTATGAGCTTTATAGCTTGCTTGTTGTAGACACAAATGTGGACATCGACCCTAATGTTTTTGTGGTATTGCGTTGAGGCTGACTTGGCCCATTTAGATGTTTTTATTTCAAGAAATGTTTCATACTTTGTGTAATAGCATTCTGCATATGTTCGTGCATTTAATAAACAGAGTGGAATTGGTACATTTGCATGCATGATTGTTGGGTTATAAAGTGATAACAGTGGATTATGAGTGATATGATGGTAGTTATTTTATTTTATTTTATTTTCATAAATTGCAGTTGTTAGATCTGAATAGGTGAATAATGATGAGTAATATGATCCTCCATTCCAATATGGTGTTTTATCTCTCATTCTATATCATAATAAATACATATTACGTCTATTAGAAATTTTCTTATAAAAATACAGAGCTGTAAATGTTATATACTTGGCATGCATCTGAGCAGTGAAATAGAGATGAAATATAAATTGGAATAGAGGATTCAAAGTGATAACTTAAGCATTCAGAAGGAACATATGCAAACAAATTAGATATGGTTGGGCTTTACTCAATTGTAGATCAACATTTAACATGTATTTATGAAGTGAATCCAAAATGGGTACAAGGGATTAAGTCATTACATTTTTGAAAGTTTCTCAACTTCAAGTTCTCGGACAATTACTTCGTAGTGAAGCTCATTATACTTACTCTTGAATAAGTACATTTAGATAAATATTAAGAGAGAGATCAAATATCATATCCTTAGTGCATCTTTTATAAGACCATCTCAATATACTTTGAAGTTCAACACAATTATTCATGGATTTTACCCTCATAAAGTGATTATATTTTGTTACATAGGGTAGCAAGGACCTCACATTATATGGAAGAAAGCTTTCTAGTAAAGTAAAAGAGGCCCAAACATAAGGTGGGGTGGTGACTTAACAACAGTGACAAGCTGCTTAATTGGACACCTACTCCAATATTATCTGCATTCTGCACACCACCAAAGTACTCGGTCTTTATTAAGCATTATTGCATTGGTACTGACAGGATTTATTACATTTGTCATTTTCACTATAATTTTGATTCTGATGTTGCGGTTTTCTAAAGCCTTTTCCTTAATTGGATGAAACTTCCCTCAATTACGACTATTTACCATATGGTGTTTCTTTTCTGTCTGTTTTTTGTTTTGTAGTTTTCGGGTTTCAGCCTTTTTCTTTTCCCCTGAAAAAAAGAAATATAAGTTAAAGTGATTCGAACTCGGGAATAATCCCCGATTAATGAAGAAGGTTTGAGACTGGAGAATTGAGATCGAGTTGGTTTAGAACAAGGTGTTAAACTAAAGTCCAAATAAAAATTGATCACTCAGAAAGTGAAAACTTTCCCTCTAAAAAAAAAAAGTGAAAACTTTTAATTATTTAGGTTACTCACTATTTGAAAGTAAAATAATAAATTCAAGATCAACCGTATCTTATTTGCTAATAATAAAATATTCATAAAGGGATGTCACTTTACAAATAATGTATCTAATTTAAAACATTCACGCCAATTAGATTTTATAGTTGAAATTAAATGAGCCTTTGAATTAGACTACTGCAAGTCAAATAAAAATGCAAAAATCATAAGTGTCATCATAATTTATTGATGGAAATTAGGGTGTTTTGACATAACCATGTCATATAGAAGCGTGCCATCGCCCTTTGGATGCAGTGGCACGGCCTCCACTATTTCATAGTAGAGGTGCAACGTTC
>JACFYI010002230.1:603194-647370 GCA_014898755.1 Handroanthus guayacan
GAAAGGAAGGGGGAGTGTTAAGTTATATAGCCGAAAAGGAAAAGAGTTATTTTGACCTTTTCTATATTATAATGCAAAAATTGGTGTATATATGTATATGTATTATCTCTTTGTGTGTGTGTGTGTGTTTTGGGGGTGAGCTCTGTAGCCGTTAAAAGCGGTGGAAGGAAAGGGGTAAATGCCGGGCCTTGGACGTCAAAGCACCAATGTATCCCCCACTCTTTCTCGAAATTACCACTTTTCCAATTTTTATTATTTAGCTAAACAAAATAATTGTATGCTTTTCAAGAAATTGGAATGAGATCCTTTGTAAGGTGATAGAATTTTCCATTTAAATGGAAACTTTGTTTTGAAAAGAATTCATGTTATAGAAAAAATAAATTTTCATTCTATCTGAAAGGATAATTCTTTTTAATTCCAATAATGTCTAAATTTGTCATTTTCATCATATTAATGTATCATTGTGTATTGATCCCTCAAAAACTCCTTAATATATAAGAAATGAGTAGCAATTTATAAACTGATTTGGGACTTTTGACTTTTTCAATGCAGAATAAGATTTGATTTATCATAAATATTCTAGGAAAAGAGATACATGAACATCATTTTTCTTGATAATTTTATTGATGATGTCTAAATATCACTTACGACCTCGAAATTTGATTACCATTAATTTCTTTTATATTTATGTATAATTGTCTAATTGAAATTAGGTGAGAGAAGAGAAAAGGATTGCAAATGTTGCTTCTTAAAATTCACAATTCATGGGCCATTTGTCATTTGAGGAGGAATTTATTATTTTCTATTGTATTAATAGAAACTACATACTTGAATATCGACCCTTTATTTCATAGTGGAAACCATATAAAAGGGTCACTTTCTCAAAGATCTTTTTTGTCTTCATATTAAGGTGAGATCAAAAATTAATTTTTCAACACGACAAAAATAAATAACATTGCATAAAATCCGTATGAATTGTTTTTGAATGTACAAAAATTGGTTTTTTGTTGCCAAAATTCCTCTATTTTTAGGACAGGCAGGAATGGCAAGATGGCGGCCAGTTCCAAGAAAAGGAAACAACGAATATCCTACCTAAGTAAAGTATCTGAAAAAATTTGCACATTTTTTTATAATTATTTTGTCCAATTTGCAAAATAATAGTTTTGGATATGTTAGTTCATGAATCTAGTAGATTGTTATGAAAATTATTAATTATTTTAATATAGATATAGGGATTTAACGAAGTGCGGTTAATGCAGACAGTCGTCCCCTTCAGTCCATATAAAGTTATATAAAACATATATTTTTGTTAAAATTTTAAATTTATTTCCAAAAGTAATAAAATTACCTTTCATATTTCTTAAAATCTAATTCTCCTCAAAATTATAATTTTTGATTCCGTCTTTGTCTAACTAAAAAGTTTTTTTTTTCTTTTTTTTCTTACAAGAAATGTTTGAAAAAAATGACTAGCATAATCTTTTTAGATTAAAAGTTAATTAACTATCTTACTACGTCGCATATACCTTGTTTTAGATATGAATCTAAAAAGGAAAAATGTAAAATATCCAATCATGCATATTACTAGCAAAACTAAGCCATTGATCAAAATTTTGCAGCTTTAGAACAATTCCAAATTATTTATTGCCCTTTGTTCTGAAATAAAAATGTTAAAATAAATAACTAAAAAACTTTAAATAATACATGTAACAAACTATTTGTACTGTTTTGAGGGAATGGTTGGTCCCATGACATCATCACTGATGCTATGCTTACATCCATCCCCCCAAACCCCAATTGGCCAAGAATAAATTTTATTACCAAAGAGTTAAAAATTCTAAAATTTTTATACCCATAGAAAAATGGGTTAATTTTTTTTTTTTTTTTACTCCATTTCTTTCATGGTTTAGGCATATGCAATAATAATTTTTTGACACACGTTTACAGAAATATTATTCTCAAAAAATATTTAAATAAGAAAAATAGGAGTATACCTTGTAAAGTTGTCTAAAAATTATCGGCCCAATAAGTTTAAATTAAGATCTAATATTATTAAAAGCATATATTAAAAAAATTATTTTCATGTTTTATTAGAATTATTATTAGAAATGAAAGAATTATTATTGGAATTCGAGATGTCGGTTTTTTCCTTTCCCCATCTGAAATTAATTAATTTAATATATTCATAGAAATTGAAGAAACAGGCCCTGCAGAAATTTGGGCCTCGAACTTCACATTCCTTTGCTGCTTCTGATTTGGCCATAGCCCACTAATATAATTTAATACCTCAATTTGCAGTATTTTATTTCTCAATCATTGGAGTCAACAGAGGGTGTCTCTATGGGATTAAAAAGTCAAAACCGGGTTAAAATAAAATTTTCCTACTTACAGACGTTTCTTTTACTATTTATTTATTTTTCTACTGCCCCCATGCCATACTTTATAATATTTTTATTTTTATTTAATATTAGTTTATGAGTATGGGAGAATGGTTAGCGTGTGTACGAGTGGTCAATCATTGCATTAAATTCTAACCCCTCGCCGGTGAAATCGGCTTTGGTCGGGTTCCCATGGTCAAGATATTAACGATTTACTAACCTTCGTTTCTAGAAACAAAAATTCAGACTTTTTTTAGTTTTTTTTCAACTTTATGCAAGAACAAGAATTAGATTTGTCTTTAGTTTTTTTTTTTTTTTTGTCATTTATTACAGGATTGTGACGGAGTCATGAAAGATTTTTTTTGTTTTTTGCTTTTTTTGGATATATAATTGAATTAATGAAGTTAGAATCAATATAATAATCCCCGGAGCGAACAAATTTAGAATAATAATTGTATTTTTAAATGATTGTTAAAAGTTAGTCATGCTGATCAATTTCATAAATGATTGAATAAAATATTTGGATAAGAATAAAATTATTCAAGATAAAATCATTTATGACAATATGTCACTTAATAATTGATGTGACTTAATTTCGAGCACTCACATCAAGTAAATGTAAAAGTGGAAATAAATTAGATAACGACTTAATACATATACAAAGATATAGATCATGAAACTTATTTACTTGTTTTGTTTAAGAATTAAAAAAGAAAAAAAAAATCTTATAAATTATTAAATAACACATCAAATTGGCAAATACATCGTCAAAAAGGCCTGATTAGCCAATTTAGGAGCTAATAGTTACATGTTGGAGATTTTCTTTTGATTAATACTGATGAATTAATTTAATATTGTAATCATTTTTCTCAAAATAAATAACATGCCGTTGATTGTTCTTTGAAAATATACAAGTAAAATTGGACCTGAATTTCTCTTACATAATGTAAATTTAATAATAAAACCTATATATATACACTAGATTAAATGTAAGATTTAATCTAATTGAATTTGATCTAAAAACAAGTGAAGCCAACGGAACTGTAGAGACCCAGAATAAACATTTGGATGCCCAGGTTTATTTCTTCGCTAAATACTTTTCTTCAGCTTTGAATCTCGACTTAATTTTTGCTAATTTCTTTTGATTTGTTATAGTTACTTGTGTGACCCTAATAGGATCTGTGAATATTACATGTAAACTTGAATCATAAGTTTATAAATATAGAGTTAGTGATTCTTAATTAATGCTTTGTGTATTATTCAATTTTTTATTTTTTATTTTTTTTAAAATACGTCCATATAAGATAAGTCATCCTTTCACAAGTATTATGTGTGAAAAAATGACAAAAAAAAAATGAGTTGACAGGACTAGAAAAAACACGGCTTACACAAAAAAAGTGCTATTTATTTTAAATGCAAACATTCCAGTACTTGATCAATTACAAAATAATGGACGAAAGAGGTTGTCACTCCAGCTCATATTTTTATTTACCACTACTAAACTAAAAGAAACTAAAAGAGGTTGTTTAGATTCATCTTATGATGAATGAAGGTTATGTAAAGTATTCTCAAAAGTATAGTTTAAATATTTTGATAACATTTAGACAAAAGATTATTACAAGGTTTATACAATGCAAGTACTATGTCTCGCCACATTGGATCCTTTATTCTAATTCGTATTCCATTTTATATTCCATTGCACAGATGATTGTCAAAGGTATGGCATTACAACCCCATGTTTTTAAAAATAAAGATTTAATACGCTAAGCATGTATTTGAATAATAAAATAGGAGATGGAACACTATTTTAAAATAAATGATTTTAACTAGTTTCCTGCAAGTGCTATGGATAATAGAATTTTTTTAAAGCTTTTTTACAAATTTCTTTATATATTCAAATATTTTACAAATAATTATTATTACATCCCTTTATGTTTAGCTCAATTACTGTAACTTTTCTTGGGACATGAGAAAATATTACTTATACGATTATAAATAGAAAGATTGTTTTGTATCAACGTAGAAGTTATTAATGAGCGTTTTTTTTTTCTTCACATATAGTCATTTGATTCTTTAAACAACTAAAAGGAACTACAAGTATGAATATATCAATTGTATTCCCTCGAAAAGAAAAAGAAAAAAAAATCCACATTGTCTCAAAACTTCTAATTTTATATATTCACTTATTATTCCATACGTCAATCATAATATTATTCTATCTTTTCAACTTTTCACTTCCAAAGTTTTATTTTGTTTGACTATTAAGATAAACTTTTTATTCTTTCATTTATTCTTTTTTTATTCATTTTCATTTTAAAAGTTAATGAAAATTAATGAACTATATATTTATGTGTAATTTCAAAAAATATATAATTGAATGCACATGCTTTGCTCCATTTCCTTCTAACTTCCTCTCATCTATGTTTCAAAATTTTAATAATTTTGAAAATATTTGTATAACTTATACTATCCGAGTGAATTTGTGATGTCAATTTATCCAAATCATACAAATTAAGATTTGATATTTTCAATTGAAATCTTTATTTTATTTACATAAAAATTTTCTCTATTAAAATATTGAAAATATTATTAAATAAAATAAATAATATATACGTAAAATATTGCAATAATAAAAAGTACCATTTTTGATGCATTGCATCGGAATAGTTACGAAATTGATTTCGAGTTTAGAATATTTCTAATGATTAATATATATCAGTTCTAGTAAATTAATATTTTGGTATTTGATAATAATTTATATCATAAGAATAAAATTAAGTATAATTCATTAAAACATTTATCGGGTTAATGCAATGTTTGAAATTAAATAGTAATATTAATGTATTAGTATTTCGTTTAAAATTTTATTTTTTGTAAAAACTTAATTAACGTCGGTCATTATTTAATATAAGCATTTCATTGTCAAACAACATGTATTAAATATTGTTATTTTTTATGTTATATATAAGACAGAAAAATATTTGAATATGTATGTACAAATAAAAATAAAATAATATATATTCATACTCACAAACATATATAATAATATTTTAATATGCAGGTTGTAGTCGCCGGCCTACGCCTCTAAAGTGCGTCCGCCCACTCATTTTAGCAATATAAACCTAAGTTCATTGTATTTGCCAACTTGAAATAATTAAAGCTTAAAAAGGTAAACGCACAATTAGCACGTCTAATTGCTCATTAGTTCCATAGGCTTTACAATGATATTCAATATATTCATGAGACCGGAAAATTATATTTAAACATTTATCTTTCTATTCAATAAAATTTCAAGATTATTTTGAGTTTGACTCGATCAGTTAAAAAATAATAAAATATATTAAATTATTAAATTTGGATCATTTAATAATTAAAGTACATGTAATTTGAAAATTGATAAAAAAAAATTAAATAAAGTTTGAAAGATAATTGACTTGACTTGACTTGACTCAATTTATCCATGCTGTTAATCGTCTATGTGATTATTGCATTTCGTGTCCATGAATAAACATGATTTTATTGTAAATTTATTTTTGAAAAGTTATTAAATGTGATCTAGCTACCATTTAGATAAAATAATCTCAAAATCAATAATTTTGATACAAAATATTCACAAACGATTTTGGAACTATTAATATATATTTATATACACATACTTTTCAAAACAGTACCCGTACTTGTCTTTTCGCTCATGGAAAATTATAGACTAAATTATTTTTATTTTATTACAATAATGGCATAACGTGACAAAATTTTATGTTCAAATACAATTCTCAACTATTAAAAATAATTCTTTAATTATATAACGGATAATTACCTCAACACCCCCTGAGGTTTGGTATTATTACCAAAGCGCCCCTTGAGGTTTGGTTAATTACCATTACACCCTTTGAAGTTTGGATGATTACCATTACACCCATTAAAAATTCTAAATATTACAAGTAGACCCCTTAGATAGGGGGTGTAATGTAATATATGCGTAAGTTAAGGGGGTGTAATTGTAATACACACATATGTTCAGGGGTTGTAATTGTAACTATGCATTAGTTGAACTGTACAATAGAGGGTGTAATAGTAATTATTGAAACCTCAAGGAGTGTTTTGGTAATTATAATGAACCTCATGGGTTGTAGAGGTAATTATCCCATTATATAATTATGGGTGTTGTGGAGCCATTAATTCTCATGATTGCTAGATTAATTAATTAAAATTCAAGTTCATGCACATTTGATTTAGAGGCCCACTTGATTTATTAAAAGACAAAAAAGAAGAAAAGAAGTACAATTGAAAAATGCTTCTACTTTGATAATTAGCTGCAAGTAGATTTTCTAGTAATAAAGAATATACACATCGTGACAATAAAAAATTGATATATTTTCATTCTTCACAAGCGAACCAATGATAAATGAAAAGAAAATGTTGACGATTGGGATCTTTGTATTTACTCATCCAATCACTTTAAGATCTTATGGATTGTTGTGTCATATACATGCGCCCACTATTTTTTGGTGAAGTTTATTTTATTTTATTTTATTTTATTTTTTTCTCTTCCAACTTGATTGATTGATTTACATTTATCTCAACTACGTTTATTTTTCACATATATTATTGACAATATCTAGCAAAGAAACCAAAGTAATAATAATTTTTTAGGGGGACAAGATTGAATTTCAATGAAATATAAAAAAGGGTGCCAACGCGATATATAATGGCGAGGTAGGAATAAGGAAAGACTGACGATGAACACCTAGGCACCTAGAGAGGAAGAAGGGTGTAACAAGTACACCAAGTAAGGCGTGTAGTTCAATTAGTTCATAAGGACCACTGTTACATAACTCTTCATATATAATGGCGATGTAGGAATACGGAAAGACTGACGACGAATACTTAGGCACCTACAAAGGAAGAAGGGCGTAACAAGTACACCAAATAAGGCGTGTAGTTCAATTAGTTTGCAAAGACCACCGTTGCATAACTTTTCATCAATGGATGCTGCTTCCCAAAAATGAGTTATAAAAGTTTTGGAAAATAGGAATGGAAGAGCTTTCTCTTAAGATGGACTTACTATTTACGTGCTTTTAATTATTATTATCTCTGGAAATAAACTTCTTATATTTTAATAAAACTTGTGAACCAGGACGTAATTACAGGTTGAATTCTTAATTTGAAGTGGCTTGGTTGTCGTTGCAAGCCCCTTTTCCTTGTTTTTTCCACGAGAGGTAACTAATAAGTTTAGCTTTCTTCACCACGAAAAATTATTTTTCTTTTTTACCTCATTCAAACTTTAGTTAATCTAATTAATATAAAAAGCTGCATCATTTATGAAAAAGGCAGTCTTTGTTGGTTAAATGATTTTCTGACATAGCATGCATTGCATTTTACCAAAAGAATGTCAATCAGAAGATTAATCAATAAATCATTAACAAGCTAAATAATTAATTAATGACACAATTAAGTATCTATTTAGATAAATCATGTAAGTAATTAAGATCATGAACTAGTAGCAATACTAAACTATATTGTTTCTTTGGAATGTTCTGCCTATATAATGCAGAGGACCTTAAAAGAGATGGGCAAAGCTTTATAAAAGTCTCATTTTGCAGATTCCCAATAGCTAAATTACAGTATTGCAAACTGAAGATTATATAATTTTAAGTTGCAAATTGTCACAGGTTCTTTACATCTAGTCATGTATTTCTTATAAAATATTTAATGGAAAAAAAGAATTAAAAAAGAAAAAAACTTAGGTCGATCTGCATAAAAATGATTGATCCATATAATTCAAGATTGTTGTTATGTATCTTTCTGACAAAGAAATCTTATGGCTAGAGAGTTTATATTTAATTTTGGGGACAAAATTTGTAGGTACTTATAAAGAAACTTTAAAGGTAGAATTCTTTTGAGTTTTGGTTAATATTTTATATAAAAGTTAAGATTATAGATAAGTTGGAAAAGATTATATGAGATTATGTTATACATACATTTTTATTAAATTATAAAATGACAAAATTGTATATTATATATTTCTTAAAAATTTAATTTCGTCCCTCGGAGAGTGTTTATTTATTGCTACTTGGACTGGATTCTAAGGAAAATTCAAAAATTGGGGAAGTTGCATGCATGACCCGGCATAGAGCAATAAATTGCCCGCTGGACTATATATATATATATATATATAATCTATTTATTATCTACATATATATATGAAATCTATCTATATATATAATATATTTTGCTATATATAGCTCTTTTTGGATTTATGATGTGATACGCCAACAATTTATGCATGCCAGCCCTCGTGAATTAAAAACTCATCAATCATGAATTTCGTGTCATTGACCATCTTTTTCATCCCTTCAATTTTCTAAATCCTAATTCATACCAAAAAAATAAATAAATAAATAAAATAAATCAAACCAAGAACACAAATCAACAATGACTATAAAAAGTATTTAAAAAGCAAAAAAAAAAAAAAGAAAAAGAATGTATATAAATGAAAAGGTGATGATTGGTTTCTGGATGCTGATTAGACTGTGAAATGCTTAATTCCGTAAATTGAAGAAAAAGGAGAAAAACCATAATTGTCAAAATCTATTATCAATTTAATTTTATGAGTGCAAGTAAAAACAAATAGTGAAATTTTATCAATTCCTTAAGTGGGAAGAAAGGTACTAATATCTTAAAGCTTGTGATGAGTTTAAACTTTTTGCATGCAAATATACTTACATATCTGAATTATTAATATACTTGCGAGTTACATGTATCATAATTACTACTATGCATACAATTAAAAAATAACATGTTAAAAATTTGTAAATAAATATATAATATCTATATTATTAATATGTTTGCAAGTTAAACAGATCACAATTATTACTATGCATACAATCACAAATAACACGTTAAAATTTTGTAAATAAATGCAAACTCTTCATTTGCCATACATTCATTCCTCAGATTACTCAAGGATTCAATACTTTCCTCATGCAACCTAGCTATGATAAAATACAATACATAAAAGCATGTGTTAGCAGCATTGAGAACTCTATGACATAAACTATACTTATTTGTCATAAATGGTATGAGATTCTCAAATTTGGGCATTCAAATTGAGGCCCCAATTCCAACAACCCCACCCCCCCTATACCCCTCACCTACCCAATTATCAAATGCAAAAATATGGGCTTCAAGATTTCATAGTGGGACTATGATACCATGTCCAAGAAACCAAGATTTGTATTGAGACAATAAGAATCAGAGGAGCAATAGAAAGACATCATAAATATTACCAATTAGGATATGGATTTAAGTAACTAAAGGTAAATATATTTGAAATGGGATTTTTTTTTTTTTTTTTTTTTTGTTGAACAAGATAAAAAAGTAGCTAGACTCATTAATGAATTGATAGTAATAGTAAGGAAAAAGCAAAATCGGAATGGGACTTTTGAGATTTTTCTTTTCTTTATTTTGGTCAAAATGAGACCATAATTAATGATTCTTGCTACATGTATCTGTATTATACTTTGCATTGCTGTCCGGGCAACCTTACTGTCAATTTCTGTACCCATGTAACTATCACTGTCTGTTTTCTTGAACAGTTGCTGTGATTTTTGCCTAGTTGATGCACACGCAAATGCCAAATAATACCAATGCATGAAAAACCAGTTTTGAGGTTTGATCATATGCAAGTTGAAGAATATTAATATTTCAAATTCAAAGTATCAAAGACTATGTTTTCTTTTATGTATAGATAAAAGATATGTCTTACCTTTCAAGTTGATTCGATCTGATTTGATTCGAGTTGATTTAATTTAGCTTAACATACCATATATTCTAACCATTGAGTACAATGAAATAAACTTTCAAAGTTCAGTTACCTAACGGCACATTATTTGCCATATAAATATCCTCCACCCTTTCATTCGCACGTATATAAATATGATTACCTAGCTAATAAAAATCACTGTCAATTTATTTCATGGACTAATATCCTATTTTAAGTATTTGCTTAGAGGATTCTGATGGACCACTCTAGGTAGCTTAACTTGGGCTGGTGCTAGTACACTTTTTTATTTTTTACGTTTTAATTTTTTTGCTCTAAATCAAATTAATCCCAATATATAAGATCGACAGCACCCTCAACCTCAGGAGAAACTTTTCCCAAACCAAAATATCAATATTACTACTTTTACTTTTCCTAATTTTTTATTTACTTTCTCTTATTTTGGAAAAGAAAATATTGAATAAATATTTAACAAAAATCAACAAGTTGCTCTTTAGCTTAATTAATCCCTATGCAGAAGATATATAAGTTCTTACACGTGCAACAAAAGATAAACAAACCTTAGACTAAATTAATGGTATCGCATAATATAACATTTTTTAAAAAAGAAAAAGAAATAGAAAAAATCAATTTCCTTAGAGATAGGTCGGATAATGAAAGTGGCAATGAAGCTCAATCAGTGAGCAAAAAGGACAAATATTTTGTCTTCATCTGTCACTATAGAATAGCCTATATGTGCAGCCAGAAATAAATTTTTACTGTTCTGTTGCCAATTATCTTATGTACGAATATATGGTGGCTGTCTCATCTTATATATTGAGGATCACAATATTTTTTTAATTATTATTATTATTATTATTATTATTATTATTATTATTATTATTATTATTATTATTATTATTATCTTTTAAAGATGATTTGAAAAACAAAAATATAGCTTCCAAGAGATAGCCAACATTCATTGAATCTTCCCAATATGCTTTATATTTCAATATTTCATCCATCATACTCAATAATATACTTTATATTTCTGTAAAAAATTATGGAGCTCAACCAATGTCTTTATTATTCGTATTAATTTCTAAACAAAAATTATACGTAGTCCCATTTCTTTCTACCATAATAACTTTTTCACTCACAATTCAGACATGCATCAATATACAAACTTTTAGAATTGTTGGTCAAAAAATTGAAATTTTTAATTTTTTCGTTTGCTGATGTACCCATAATTAAAATTCTTTCCTTTTTTTTTTTTTAAAAAAAAATGTGGAATAAGTTACACGATTCAGAATTATAATCTTTGTTATGTTAATTTCGTGGAACAATCCAACATGAATTTTTCTTGTAAATTATGTAGTTTAGTTTAGCGAAAATAATTCCTTTCGCTATACGCAAATTAATTTGCATGTGCATAATAAAATTACTTGATATTGCTAAATAACATTAGTAAATGCCCAAAAACTTAGGAAAATGAAAATGATTAAAAGGTTTGGTACTTTGGTGTATATAAATAATAATCCAAAACAAAGAAAAAAGAAGCTTCGATAATTAAATAAAGAAACATTAGTAGAAAAAAATTAAGCTAATATATTGGTGGATTACACATATTGGCCAGCTAGAATTCATTAAGGTTTCGTTTCAATTAATTTGTGACATTGTCGTGTGCTTATTCCAACATTTAGGAAGCACTAAACCATATTTAAACCAGATTAATTAGAATAAATAATCCTACACGCTAACTAAGTACGTAATATGACCATGCAGTGGAGAATCATTGTACCTTAACAAACAAACACAATTTAATTATTAATTGTTTATTATATTGAGTATTATTAAATTCTTTCTTATTACATGGCCGGTGCGGGTTGTCCCTTCCCGGAACCTGGTTTTGTAAAAACTAGGAGCGGAGGTGCAATATATAAAGTATGCTACAATATAATAAATTGGAATAGGCCAGGCCGGAGTCCAACTCTTCTAGCGCATTTGTGTAGAAGGAAAATTAATTAAATATATAGCATTATTTTCATTTTTCTATTGGTCTATTTGGTAATAAACTGTTGAAAATGACATTAAAATTATTTTTATGTTTATATGATCTTTAGGAAGTTTTATAAGTTATTTAGAAGTGTTTAACAAAATATTTGTGCCTAGTATGTAGGTCTTTCGAATCTATATCACGAAATGTCTAGTAAGATTTAAATTAAATAATTCGTATTTTTGAAATTGTGAATTGGCCAGAGAGTCTTCTTTTAAAAAGAGACATTTATTTTTATACTTATATAATTATAAATAATATGTTCCATCATTTAGTCATAACTTGAACTCGATTTTTTCTGTTCAAGTCGAGTTGAGGTAAGAAGGGTCAAACTCAAATAATAAGTTGACTTGAGTTAAGTGAGAGCAAACTTGAATAGTGATTGGAAGCAAACTCGAGTTTCATGTATATTGCTTCGTTCAGTACAATTGATTTGAATTCAAGCTTGAATTAGAAAAAATAGTCAAAATTCAGCTTAGTCTATCCTGGCTTAGTTCAGTTACAAGTCTAGTAAACACCATACATAGCGAGAATAAGGGAGAAAGGCTTGGTAAAAATGCAGACTTGGCAGAAAAAAGAATAGGAAAGAAAATTATTCCCAAGACGGGGATGGAGAATGCCCTCCTGACTGCGCTCTACCCCCCTGCTATCCTGTCCTAGTACACATCATGCCAGGGACTAGCCCAAACCAAGATTGCTACATATGTTATTGTAGTGGCCCGAAATATTCAGAAATGGGCTTTTAATTTTTCCATTTTTTTTATTTTTATGTGTAGGTAATAAATGGGCTTTTACAAATCTAACAATCGTGCAGTTTTAATACTGTACCATATGACGAACAGTTTAATTTGTGTTTTAGTTGGGTCCATAAGACAACCTAGGCTACATTTCCGGATCCAATTAGATGGGGGTCCTTAAGGTCCATTCTAGTGCAGGTCCAGTTAGAACTTTTTTTGTACTTGGATGATTACTTTCTTTTAAGTCCGAGTAAACAAAACCCAATTAATATTTTGGTATTGTATGACACTAGAGACAACCAATATGTTTGTTAACTTGAGAATTGTTTCCGGACTCTCTCCAACAGGTTCAAATGCTTACTGATTCCTCTTGCCCACTTCATTGGAGCACTGAACCAGATGCTTTGAAAGCCAAATCCATCCTAACTAAATGGCCAAATGGATTGTGTCTTGTATTTCTAGAGAGTTGAATTTTGCTGCCCATAATTTTGCTCATTGGGTTTTTCTGTATGATTGGAATGGTTTTGTTCCCTTTCACAAAGTTCCTTTAAACTGTTTTTGTAGTGAGGGACAAAACCAATTGCACTTTTGTTCCTATGTTAAGTGATAATTAATTGTGTTTACCTATCAAAAAAAAAAAAGAAAGAATTGTTTCTTGTAATGCCTTCAAAATTAAAACGTAATTTTATTTATCACATTTGTATTTAGTTTCAACCAAAAAAAAAATGAAATAAAGGAGAAGATATCACATGATCTCTATCACATTATAAGGGCCAATTCTTGGAGAATAGGAGTAGTACGGCACCTCTAGTCTCGTCACTTATGCTCTTTTTGAATCAAGAAATTTAAGAAAAACTAAAAGTACAAAAACATTATGAAGAAAAGTTACATCATTCGAAATATCAAAAAAAAAAATTACTTAAGATTATCTCACTAGAACTTAGGATATTAAAATCAGGAAGCTTCTACGCCTAAAGAAATTAATTGAGAGCATTGAATTGGATGTACAACTTGTAGCCATCATGTAATCGAGATATTCACTTATTATTGGGAGGCATAGATGGCCCCGCAGAGCTAAAAGAATGGCACTTTCACGCCTAGAATGCCCCCAACTAAAAAGGGTCACAACCCTTTACAAAGCAAAACTAGCAAAGGACAAATTAAAGCAACTTTATCCTTATCTCATTCTTTATTAAATTTTACATTATCCATAGTACATAATGGGACCCCCCATTTTTATCCTTTTCTATACACGTAAATCGATTCGTGTTATATCATTTGATTGAATATATTTATTGTGAAGATTAAGTTATTTATGATTTTCAAATAAATAGTATTAAATTACATTTATATATCTATGTTTGTGTTTGTGGGTATTGCTTTTTTGTTTTTTTGATAATTACCTCAGCACCCCTAAATGTTAGCATAGTTACCAAAACTTACTATGAATTTTGAATCATTAATACAATCACTATTATTAATTCAGTTAATGAATAATTATTAGTAGTGTATACCTAGCCCAACTTCTAAGAAAAACTCAACCCAGGCCCGATAGCCCAACACTTTGTGGACGAAAACACAGCCCAAGAGATCAAGCAGACTTGAAGCTGCTCTATACCTGGTCCAATAGCAATCCTTCGGGTCTGGCCGAGCAGCATCACATCAGGCCTGGCCCAATACCATTACTTCGCGTCTGGCCCAGCAGAACCGCATTAGGTCCAGCCCAATAGCATCACATCAGGCCTGGCCCAATAGCATTACTTCGGGTCTAGCCCAACAGAATCGCATCAGGTCCAGCCTAGCAGCATTGCATCAGGTCCAGCCTAATAGCCCAACAGCCCAGAAAGGCCCAAGACATCTTGAAAACAGTTGAGGGTTTGACCCAGTCTGCAACTCCCTTCACGCATAACTGAGGAACGTGGCTGAGTGGCAAGGCGAATATGGGGAAGTGGGCAATCGAAAGAAACAAAGGGCAATTGTAAATTCCATTTTTTCATTATTTGAAATACACATACACGAGTGGGAAAGGAGAATCTCTATTGTAAAAAATCTTAATTTCCTCATTGAATTTGTGAAAGAATTCTTGTGAAAACTTGCAAAAATTCCAAAAAGGCAATAAAAAATATCATTTATTTTTTTGTGAGTATCACTTATTATATCACTTGAAAATTTTAAAATATTACAAGTAAATTATTTAAATAATGGGTATAATTACAATTATGCATAAGATTATGGAGTGTGATTATAATTGTACATTAGTTGACCTAATGAAATGGATATAATGATAATTATATAAAATTTAATAGATATTTTTTATAATTATAATAAACTTCAAAAAGCACGTTTGCTTGTATTTCCAATACCATTTTGACATTTTTCACTATATAATAAGTTCGACAACTTTGCTTCCCACGCAACCGAACAATACCAAAGTTGTTGAGGTAATGGTTCCTTTTATTTATTTATTTATTATTATTTTTTTCATTTGAGTACACATGTTTTGAAATCTTCCTGTCCAGTTTGTCCAGTTCCTCGTGTCAGAAAGTTCTATGCTCACATTACCTATCACATCGAAATCCCCAACTCCAAATTAAAAAGATAATATCATAAATCACTCTGCCACATAATGCCATATTTATTTAATTCACGTACAGCAAACATATTTTGCTTACTACTCTCTGAAAATTACAATTTTAATTTATATGGCATTGAATTTTACAAAATATCTATTTAATGATTTTTAATTAAAATAATATTTATTATATTGATATTATTACTCACGAAAAAAAAAGAGCCATGGATACAAAAAGTTGTTATAGCCGTTGGATTCGATCAAAGGATCTTTTGCTAAACATCTGACGGTCCAACCAAGATATCATATTTGGCAGGTGAACCATTGCTAATCTGCGCCGTCACGTACACAATGTGCATTTGCCGCGTTCACTACTGAACGGATAATGCTCAAAACAAATAAATAAAAATTTTGCTCTTACAGAACACGACAAAATTTCTCGAAAAAACAATTTCTTAATTTTCAGCAAATACAGGAGTATTATATTGCAATCATCTCGTACGGGCTACCGCGGGTAATAATAAATGGCCGCCGTTGACGGCGGCATCAAACCCTACGGCGCGACATTTGACGGCTGAGATTTGGTTCTCCTGCTGCGATGGGGAAGAAAACGACGCGGGAAAGTGGTTGGTCGTACGGCGGAAAGAACCGAGCCACTTGTTCTGCATGAAACGGTGTTTCCTCCACGGTGGCAAATGAAGGCCTCTGCTCTTCAGCGATTTCTTCGCAGCCTCGCTCATCGATCGCAAAATCGGCTTCAAATCCTCGCCTTTCCCTACGAAAACCCTAGGCAAACACTGTAACAGCCGCTCGTACGAAATCATCGGCCTCGCGATCTCGAACTCCGACGCAAAATCCAGATCAATGAAATATCTCGTGGAGGAATCCTTCTTCAGAACGTCGATGAACTCGTAGTTTCCGGCGGTGATTCCGCCACACCTCTCCCACTTCGTTTTGCAAATCGCCGCATTGTAACCGTAATCTCTCAAAAACGCCATCACGTTTCTCGGCATAACCTGTTTATCTGATTTCACGCAGGAATACACTTGCACTGCTTTCAAGACGTGAGCCTTTAGCACCTTTTTAAACTCATCACTCTGATCTAACAAAATCGTCTTAATCGAATCTACGGTCCTGGAGCTCGAGTCGCACATTGACGAATCGCGCTCAGAATCCGAGTCATTACTCTCCTGCAACGATTCCCCGTCGTCGTCGACGGCGAAATCGAAAAGTAGCTCTGATAGACTCGGCGAGGTGACCTCATCATATGCTTGAGCGCTGTGCTCGCTTCCGCTGCTGATGTAACCCGGTTCAGTCCTATCCCAGCCGATGATCCGTGCCTTCGCCTTATCATCCAACGGGTCAGTCACTCTCTTCATCCTCGTAGCACCATACATTCTTTACTTTATCCAATTTCCTGATCGAACTTTTCAGTGCTCCGATTAAGTGCTTAAAAAACCATTGGTTTCTCTCTTTATAAATGAGATCAAGTCATGGAATTTTAGAGGAATATTCGAGAGAAACTGAATTTATAAATAAGGGAAAATAATAAAGACCGAGAAAATAGACTGTTGTTCTCTAATGGGATAAAGGATTAGGTGTTGGTGGAAAAGGATATGCTGTGGTGTATCCCAGAGAGGGTTTAAGCACAGTCCGGGAGCATCAGGCATATCCGTTGGATTGTTCTAGCCGTAAATGGCATGGTGACGTGGATGGATGTGTTTGGGCCACGTCGGTTATGATATCACCTATTTAGCACGACGAGGGCACGTGGGGGCACGCGGAGGTGGCGTTGGGAGGTTTCTCTGGTGCGTTGAGGTGGAGTTGGGAAAATCCTGCGTGTAGTACGCTTTTCTGCCATGTTTTCTGATAAATAAATTTTATTACTTTTGGCTTGTTTCACACCCCTGCAGTAGATTTGTTGTTTTTATACATCTGTCAGTGTGTGAATTTTATTATATTATAATCAAAATATAACATTAATTTGGTGCATAATTGGATATAATTGATTACTTTATATGCACAATTATAAAACTACCTATGAAGTAATTGTAAGTTATTTGATAGTATTACTCATGCATAAACCATCGTTATGAGGTTTAAAAGTCAACTATGAGGACATATCTGAAGAACATTGTTCTAGAAAAAAATACAGATTTTATTGTGTCTGCATGAGAATTTTTCCATACTACATATGCTCCGTATCCTAAGCAACATTGTTAGAAACTAGACATTATTTGTTAAAGGAAATTTTAAAAAAATTATGATATCAAAAAGCCTAAAATCAAACGTATACTAAGTCATGAGCGCTGCAGAAGCCTTCGGATCAAAATATTCCGATATTCAAGTTAATTAGTCTGAACAAGAAACTATATAGGAACATCCTTACATTTATTTAGATCATAATTACAAAACATGTACTAAGTCATGAGCACTAAAGAAGTCTCTGGATCAAAATTTCCCATATTTAAGGCAATTAGTGTAAACAAGAAAGTACATTGGAACATCCTTTAGTTCAATGTCATATGCCAATTCCATTCTTCCTTCGATTTGTGGAGAAGTCAACCAAGGAACACATCAAGGCTCAAATTCACAAAAAAACAGCAGCTCGTGGTGGAAATCTTTGTTCAATATGGTGCAAACCAAGGTAGGGATGGATCAAAATTAACATTGATGCATCATTCAAAAATGGTGTCTCTTTTGGTGCTGCAATCATTCGTGACCGCAATGGTTCTGTCATTGGCGCCAAGACCTCCAAGTCACCATGCATCAATGCCACAATTGCTGAAGCGACAGCTATGTTTATGGCGGTGGAATGGATGAACGAACTTAGGGAAGACCAAGTCATCTTCGAGAATGACTGCCTCAATCTCACTATGATTACGTCATTAGACAGCCATTCGGATTGGGCTGCTGAACCACTAATTACTCGAATTAAATGCTATTGGAATTGTTGACCAAAGTGGAAGTTTCGATTTGGCCCTAGAAACACCAACATGGCTGCCCATCACCTAGCTAAATGGGCTGAAGTCACTGACTTTTTCGGTTGTATTTGTGTTGATGATATTCCTGCTCATATATTTTGTGACGGGGGCTACCCTCTTACTCTTTGTGTACCTAAATTCTCTCCTTGATTTGAAAATCCTAGTTTATCAAAAAAAAAAAAAAAAACCCATCCCATTCAAATATTTGTTTTCCAGAAGGTCTCTATATTAGCTTTGGTTCTAGTTTTTCTTCTTCTTCATTTAAAAAAAAAGAAAAGAATGTAGGAGTGTATTGACTGCCAAAGCTTCCTTATCAAGTCTGGTAAGAATGAGGAAAACTGAATTTAATGCGTGCAGGTGGGAGACTGAGTTTGGCGTTTGGTTTGATAGCGGGGTCACTGGCATGCCTCTTGGTGCCTGCAAAAGGTTGAGAGAGATAGAGATGGGGAGGGTGAATGATTATTTGGAGGATTGGGGATTTGGATCTTGACCGGCGTGTGGGTCGTTCGGCTGTGATAAGCCTCTCATAATCACCAGGATTAGAGTAGGGTGAATAAATTAATATAGTTTGTGCACTTGGGTTACAAGAAAGTATTTTATTTTTTAAATTTTTGGCTACACGAATCTTAAAGATTTGACAACGTGTTCGGACATGATTTGGTGATTCATTTCTTAATCTTATCCCTAATCCGTTTTTGTACGTACCCCACATCTGAAAATTAGTAGATAATTCTTGTAGCTTCTTGGCATCTATATGATAAGAAAAATAATGTTTCCCCATCATTTATATCTATCCCGTGGTAGGGTGTCTCAGTTTTTTTATCATTAAATGTTATGTCTATCGTTATCACCTTTTTTTTTTCCGCCTCAGAATATCATTATTGTGGAGAAGGATAAATATATGTGATGAGATATTTGAGTGTCACCAACCTATGAAGAAGGACTCCTGCGATGTGCGATTGTCATACTTTGAAGTCGAGTGCACTTTAACAAGTTAAAGGTTATTTTTTGTTTGTTCGGATAGCAAAATAGAAAAGTGAGAATAACACATGTGAATCAATTTAGGTTTGAGTTTTAAAATTATTTGTCTACGGACTAATAGTATATATATGTATTTGAATTGTGTTTAGATCTTATATTTCATATTTAAAAATGTAATTATGTAATAATATTAATGTATGATTGGATGTAACTGCTTCTCTTTTTAAAAAAAGAAAAAAAAAATCTAAAATAGATTAAATCCAAAATAGATTAGTTTGGATTTGTGTTGGATTATAGCTAGTGGACATGAAAACACCCATTACTTGGAACTGTTTCCTGATGCAATCATCAACCTTGTGACCTCGTAATCAATGTATTGGTAGTGTTTCGGTTATGACCATCGGTCATTCCATTACTGGGCCACCGAGGAGTGCTCGACTAGGCCCAAGTTAACTGGATATAGGAAGTGGGCCTACTCAAATTACAGATGACTTGTGGAAAGGAGCCCAACAACCTACAGCTTATTAAGAAATGGAACTTTGTTTGGTTTATTGGACTTAACAGGTATTTGAATTTGGGTCCAATTATAATGCCCAAATCCACAAAATTGGTAAAGGGCGGATCACCTAATTTTGACTTGTTGAAAATAAAATCCCTTATGGAGACCACCTTATCAATATTTTAACTTACTTATAACTCACGATTGTTTTTGTTTCAAGTGACCGATTAAATACTCTTTCTGTAATATTAAGACAATTATTGATCGATATCTACCTTCAGTTCAAACACATCTTTGGTTTGCAAATAATTCAAATGGCAAGGAATAGTTGTGGTTTTGAGACAGTTATAATATATATATATATATATACTTTTTAGAAAAATGACAATTCCTTTTTAACATAAATATTTTATGAGATATTCTTAAAATATTCTCATTATACTCCTATTTAATTGTAATTTAAGTAAAGTATAGCTATTGCTATATGACTCAGGAGCCACTACTTACCATCACTTTATAATCTTATGCATGCATGTTAATTACTTATATTTTCTAAAAACTATATGTACGAATAAGACACTATCACAAATAACAGGAAATTTGTTTTGTTAGTCATTTTTTTAATAAAATAAAATACAAAACAAAATCCACGTGATAAAACTTAATAAGCAAACAAACAATAGCCAAGAATACGCGATAGTAATGCGCGGAGAACTCCAACAAAGACACAAACAGTAAATCCACGAAATAATGTTCGTTCAAAGTGAGAGACCCAAACAATTATTACCACCAACGCAACATCCGAAAGACAGAGTGATATAAATAGTAAACTTTGGAGTCCCATTAATATGAGCCCGTCACATCTGGCCCTGTTTTTCGTTGGCAACCAAAACGACAAGGGGCGACCAGTTTAGGACACGTTAGCTCCCAATCTGGACAGCATGGGGGACGTACGGACGACGGCCTGGTCCTAGCTGTCAGACCCACAGCCACCTCACCCATTGCTCGGATGGATGCGTGAGATCAAGATGGGCATTTAATTTTTTGGGTCCCTATGCTATAAATAATTGCTTGACTTGACAATCCATCGTGGTTCCCGCCAAAAAATTAAAGATAAAAAAATAAAAAATTGATCTCATGGGATATGTTGATTTATATGTGGTGAGAGGGGTATGGGGGTGATTTCCAATTTCTTCTCTTTTTCTTTGTTCTTGTGATGTAGGTGTTATGTGTGTGATTTTTTGTGTTTTAATTAGGTACTTCTCTTCATTTCCAACGTGTTAAATTATGAAATTAATTATGTTTGGGTAGCGTGTGTGAGAGATTTTTGTGTTTTTTGATTAGGTATGAATTTTCTTGATATTTGTGATTTCAAATTATGATATTGATTATGTATTATTTATACTCATTGTATATATATGCATTTTAATAAAATATATCAGTTCTCTCTTGTCAAAATCCTTTACCCAAAAGTGATATTGACATCCCCTTAAGGTTTCTCTTAAGGGAAGGTCAAAGTTTTAAATCCCTCACAAAGTGTATATATATTTTAATGAAGTATATCATTTCATAATCATAATCATTTACGCACTATTTTTTTTTTTTAAATTCATTGAGATGATTGAATTCTTGACCTTCACTTACATACATGACAGTTTATTCAGTGGGCTTAAACCTTCATGCACATTTATTAATTATACTTTGATTATTATATGCATGCATGATGCAAGTTGTATTACATAATTTAATAATGATGATGTGAAATGATTATTTAACTTATGTAGTAATAGTTTATATATGTAGAATAATTATGAAAAAGAGAAAGATTGAAATATATATAGCTACATAAACAAATACGTAACTAAAATACCTATACTTGTACATATATAATGGTTTATGAGGAGTAATTGGATCACAAGTGGCTTTATATTTGTACCTGAATTTTATTTTGGTTTGAAAAAGTTGTGACACCTAGTCTGGCAAAATTAAAGAACTGCGCCCTTCTGGTAGCACCAAACCCTATGTAAGTACAAAAGGAGAAAGAGAAGGAAAAACACCAACCCTATGCTCTAGTCTACTAATAGACCTCTAGGGATAACTCATGAAACCATAAAATTTTCTTCACTACTCAATTGAAAATCCAAAACCCCGCCCTAGTTCCTTCTTTAGGCTTCCACTCTATGATCCTTATAAGTATGACAATACTTATTTAGTTATTTTGTAATTAATTATTATTTTATAATGTGAATTAACCATACAAAAAGAATACATATTGTGCACATAAATAACAATTTTCTTGAATTATATTTATTAAATAAAGATCCAAGTTCTTTACTGAAGTAAAATTCATCCATAAAAGCAAGTCGAAATGAGCTAATACAAATTAAAATAAATGCCAATTGAATAGATGAAAGAGGTATGTATAGATATTAATATATAAAACAATAGCTTTACGTGATAGAACACGTACATTGACTGAAATTTTTTTATTTTAGTGGACTGAAATATTTATGATACTATAATAAATTTATGTTAACTGTTCAAACCTTATATAAGTACATCAAACAATTATAAATCATAAGTGTAAATTTCCGATCCTTATGTGTTAAGAAATAAAAATCAAGTCTACCTAATTAACATATGATCAAGAATATTTTCTCAACCACTTGTGCTCAATTAGAATGATGAACTTGAATCCATTGCTTAACGAAAATAAACTTTTTCATTGTGTCATTAATTTCAAAATTTAGAAAACCGTGACAGTTTTCAATTTGATTACGGAAAATGCGGAGATCCTACTTGCTAATTTTCAGATTCTTTTCTTTAACTTTGGACAATCTTCTAATTCTTTCATCATTCTCCCCCTTTTCTACCTTAGATTGACTAAAAAAGAGGAACTAATTAGCTTGATAAATAAGAAACTAGTCTAAAGGTGGGTTTTGACTTAATTGGTCTAATAATGTCGGCAGATAACTTTATTTAGTTAATTTTAAAAAGAAATTAAAAGAAGATTAAAATGCGGCTCCACCACAAAATTATATGAGTGCGTTTCTACTGTTGTTAGTGTTCGGTAGTGTACAGTAGTGATTAAGGTGTTTATTTTGTAGAATGGTGACGTGGATATTGGATAAAGTTAAAAAGGAAATTAGTTGATTATTCCATTTTGATCTTTTATAATTAAGGCATGAATGTGCATAGCGACCAACCTTAGTGGACCGCTTTTAGAGGTATGCATTTACTAGATTGCCCCTTGTGCAATGGCCAATGGGATGTTATAGTTTGATTTTAAGTTTATCTAAAACTTGTTCAAGATTCATAGTATTTATTAATTGTAAAAATATTGTAAAGTCATTGGATGAATAAGTTATTGCAATTATGGATGGATGAACATTTTATTGTAATTTTGGAATAAATGAATATGAACCTATTACGAATGCAAATCAAATGAGTCGAATTAAACTGGAGTTTTTTTCTTTTTCTTTTTTAATCAAACTAGAATTATTTAATTCTCTGAAAAAAAAATTTTAAAACTCAACTTGGCTAGTTGATACGTCCAATTACAATACCAGTAGCGGGAATGTTCACGAATTACAAAATAAATCTATCCAATTGATAAAAAAAAAAGAAAAAAAAAAGGAACAAATTCCTCCTCAAAAATCGTGAGAATTTAATGAAACCAAAAGGTCAACTCTTCCCAAGATCTTCCCTCACATAACACAAATTCGATCTCCACCACTGACCTAATGTTGCACATGCCATTTTGCCACGTAATATGACCTAACAAATACTGCATAGATATATACTCGGAAAATTACTAATCAATAGTTTGTGATGATGATAATGATAATAATAATCTCTTATGTAATAATATCATGGGATTAAGACAAACGTAGTTTGAAAATCCAACACACAAATTCTAAATATTCTAAGACCAACCACATACACACACACACTTGTCGTTCTCTCGCTCTCCACTAGTACACATGTCCCATTCAATCCCTCTCCCCACATGCAAATTAGTACTCAATTATTATGATCAAAATTAACGGTATTATTGTGGATTCTTTTGCCTTGTTTCATAATTTTATTTTTGAAAAAAATCATTGTCACAATAAATACTATATTATTGTTTTTAAATGAATCTTTACTTTCGAAAATGAGATATATTTATAAGCATAATCATAAAAACTAGGACCATTCATTTTAAAACGTGGAGCGTTATTTTTAGTTTAGTACTATATTACTAGTATCTACTTTATGTCTGATATACTAATTTTTTAACAATAATGTATTAATATTCTTTAATATTAACTTATTATGATAATCACATATATTCAACAAAAAGTTATAATCTATTAATGATCCCTCTATATTAAATTATGTATGTTTAATATATTGATATTGTAATTATAAATACAAATCAGGTATGAATTATGTTTTAATATACTAAAATATATTGATTATTCTAATGCATCAAACATGCACTAGACGCTGGTATTTAATAGTTGAAGTGTAATCTATATTTGTGAGGATGAAATGATGGGACAATAAAGTAGGAGTAATGGATTGCAGATTATTTAAGAAGTTGTGATTTTGATTTATGTGTAGACGCATTTTTTAATAAATAGTAGTTTTGAGATTTTTTTCCCACTTATTGTATAGTGCCATAGCTTTCTATTTGATGATATATTGATATTGATAGTGTATTGATATTCTGTGTGAATATATTAATAATTTCTCTAGAAAAAAACTAGCACTTTATTCATAAAGTTTATATACAATGTTTAGCTACCGTCATTTTAAGAATATCACATGAAAACGCAACAAAATGGAAAGATATAATATTAAAAGGTATAGATATTATTAACAAAAACCATACTAAATTTTTAGGAAATTTCTATAATCTATAAAATGAATGAATCGAATATTCATAATCTGATTTTGAATTATAGCAATAAGGCATTCATTTATGGTATAGTTGGTGGGAGCGAAAAACACAAATTATCACTCTAACTTTAAAATAAATTTAATTAATATAAATGGCAGTTTACTTATCATTTAGAAAATGTGAAAAGTTGAAGAATAAAAGTAAATCTGCAAAATTAAAAAAAAAAATAATAAAGAATTTAATTTTATATTTATTTTAACAAAATGTGGTAATTGTTTTGGAATAAAGAGGATAAATGACAAGGATTAATTACCCAAAACACAAGGCGAAGCCTTTCCGCGTAGAGTTCCAGCTGTCCGGCCACGGATTCCTGATTGCGTAACCCACTGCGGGAGGGACCCCCAAACCCACACCCACTAACCCCCGACCCCTAACCCCGCCCTTTCTTCACTGTCTCATTCTTATTCCACACTTCACTCACCGTCCGCGGAGAAAGGAAAGAGGGCAACACAAAGCTCCGAATTCTCCGTAAAATAATGGGAAAAAGAAATTGCGAAGAAAAGTTGAAAACCCCAGCAGGATTTATATAATACAACAATTGGGTTTTTCGTTTGCAGGGGAAAAAAAAAAGTGATGGCGAAGAGTGGCGTGTTTGAAGGGGATCCGAAGACCGTGGAATTGAAGAGAGAATTGCAGAAACTGGTCAAGGCAATTGTGGACGAGGATGATGTTATTTTGGAGGCTATTGATAGAGCCCAGCAAATGTTGTTTGCTTTAAAGGAATTGAAATTGAAGAAACCAACTTCTTTAAAGATCCATAATCATCAGTATAATCATGGAATGGATTCTGGAGCGGTTCCGGAGGAGTTTAAGTGCCCTCTTTCCAAGGAACTCATGAGGGATCCTGTGATTATTGCCACCGGACAGGTTTTTTATTTTGCTTTCGGTTTAAAGTTTTAATCTGTGTTTATGTGTGTTTTACTGCGCTTAGTTGATCTTGTTCTGTTTTTAATAATGATGATTTGAACTGGATTTAGTTGAAATTGTGAAAATTTTATTGAGGATATGGAGTTTTTGGTGGTTGGTGGAATTATTTTGTTCTGGACGTTTCTGGAGTTTGAAATGTTTTTCTTGAATTTTTCATTAAAGCTTTTTTTTTTTTTTTTTCTTGCGTCGTTTGTTTCCTTTGATAATTGGTTGATGGGTACTTGGAGCGGTCAATTGACATGATTAATGATGAATAAGATTGAATTCTAAATGCTGTCTGCAAAAGTTCTCATTCTACTGGAAAATATTCAATGATCTCTTTCTTTAAACCATCAACAGTTGGGGGGGTTGGATTCTTTCTTCTACGCTTTGAGGGGAGCTGTGATGCTGGTAGTGGATAGTGGGGTCCCCCTTTTTTTTGTGGTTTCTTTCTTTCTTTCTTTTTCTTTTTCTCCTCCTCCTCCTTTTATTTTCGGTTCTAAGGATGATCTTAAGGAACAAATACAACAGCCGCCCACTTCCTCGAGTCTTATGTTTCATGAATTGTTTAGGTGGTTACGTTGTTTCTTTGTATTCATTGATGTTGCAGTGTATCGAATTCACTTTCTTCAGTGTTGATTTTTTTCTGCATAATTTGACATTTTATCCTACAAATTTGGAAGACTTATGACAGGCCCTTCATTCAAAAATGGTTAAAAGCTGGGAATAGAACTTGCCCTCAAACCCAGCAAGTACTCTCGCACACTCTTCTTACACCAAATCACCTGATTCGGGATTTGATAAAGCAATGGTGCAAGAATCATGGGATCAATTTGCCGGACTCTGTCCCGTGTACCAATGAGGACGGCTTGACAGAAGCTGATAGGGACCATTTCCTCTCGTTGCTTGGGAAAATGTCTTCGACATTGTTTGAACAGAAAGAAGCTGCTAAAGAATTGCGTCTCTTGACGAAAAGAATGCCTTCTTTTCGGGCACTTTTTGGTGAATCTATCGATGCGATACCTCAGTTGCTGTCTCCACTTTCTCACAGCAAGTGTGAGAATGAGGTTCACCCGGACCTCCAGGAAGATTTAATCACAACCCTTTTGAATCTCTCAATTCATGACAATAACAAGAAGCTCGTTGCAGAAACACCTATGGTGATTCCCCTTCTTATGGATGCATTAAGGTCGGGAACAATCGAGACAAGAAGCAATGCAGCAGCAGCCCTTTTTACATTATCCGCCCTCGACTCAAATAAGGCACTAATTGGCAAATCCGGTGCCTTGAAACCCCTAATCAACCTATTGGACGAAGGGCATCCTTTAGCAATGAAAGATGTAGCTTCAGCTATTTTTAATTTATGTATCCTTCATGAAAATAAGGTGAGGGCAGTTAGAGATGGTGCGGTTGGAGTGATTGTGAAAAAGATCATTAATAGAGTGCATGTTGATGAGTTACTCTCCATACTTGCTATGCTCTCCACCAACCAAAAAGCTATCGAGGAAATGGGGGAGCTTGATGCAGTTCCTTGCTTGCTCAGTATAATTCGGGAAACTTCTTGTGCTCGCAATAAGGAGAATTGCATTGCCATCCTGCATACCATTTGCTTTAGTGACCGGTCCAAATGGAAGGAGATGAGGGAAGAGGAAAGTATGCATAGGACTATATCTCAGCTCGCTCAAAATGGCACTTCGAGAGCTAAGAGAAAAGCCAGTGGCATTCTTGAGAGACTAAACCGAGCTGTCAACCTTACCCATACCGCATGATCGGGTACTTCGAGCACATATTCTGTAAATTCTACACCACCTAGCTTTTCCTTATTTTCAAAATTGAGACATTTTATGGTCATTCTGAACCTTTCTTGTGTATATCTTATATCTAAGCAAGGTTTGATCTCAATGTTACGGCCTATAGTTATTGTGAATAATAACAATGCAATGCTTTACCGTGAACTGCTTCTCTTTAATATTAGTCAATAATTGATGCACATGGTTTGAGCACACCCCTTTCTTTAAACCTGTAAGTGTTTTGTCAGTTAATGGACAGCGATAGTTTCTTTCTATCATAATTAGCTGATCAGTTAGTTATTCTGTAAGCTTTTCAAATAATTGAGCACATGGGTTTTTCATAAGCTGCTAATTTTAAATAGAAGCATTAAATTCTTGTTTTGGATCTGTCTGAGCCTCTTTCTGTGAATAATTCTGCACCTCTATTTCCCCCTCCATTCCCCGTTTAGACACATAAAACATTTCACATGGCTTACTTTACACCCATAGACAGCTCAAGTTCAGCATTCTTGCTCACTGTTCAGCCCGTTTTCTTGGTCTGTTTTCGGTTGGAAGGTACCATACTTGATTTACTTTCTAACGAACTGTGGATTGATTATACGAGACGGGATTAGGAAACAGTAACGGGAATAATGTGGGCATATTGAATGGTCTCGCGTTGTCTTGTTCTGTGGTCCATGCAAAGTGCACCAAACTTTTCTGTGAAAGTCTTGAATTCTAAGCCCGTCGTCTTTATTGATGGATTTTCACTGTACTTTTCTGACCATAACCATGTATAATCTTATTTTAACGTCGTACAACAGACGAATATGTCCCATACTTTTTACCAGGGGTTGCTGAAAATACATGGATGGATGGCTGCAGGTCAATCTGGAAAATAGATAAGGTTCTGTTTGGATATCCTATCATACGCATTATTACCTGACTCTCTGTTCTACGCACTAATATTTTTTAAGCATTGCCAAACACGTGCAACCATCGTGGTCCTGTGGTTGTGAAGAATCCTATCCAAAAGATGAAGGAAAAAGATCAAGAAAAATAATGGGCAGGTAGCTAAGGATCAAAAGTACTGGAGAATGTAAATATAAAGAATAAATTTCGCCGCAATGGCGGTGGTTCATGACTTTATTCGTTCATTCATTCTTATGGTCCCGTATTGGCCTAGTCGTCTTCATTTATCACCATTAAAATCCATTTATCTTTTCATTTAAAGAATCTCTTCTTTGAAGGTTGAACTACTTTTCTTAGGAAAATATCTAGGAAGTTAGATTTTCCAAACTTCCTTGCTTGTTTCAGGATTTTGGATGACCCAAATTTCTTCTATCGCACCACTTATTTTTATTATCCTTTGATAAGGTCCCCAATTGGTTTTTGGGTCAAGTTGCATTATTTACTCGATCTGGGGATCTTAGGTCCTATAAGCTTTGGATCACGTACCCATCTATATGTTTGATCCATAGCATACTGAACGGAAAGAGTTGAGGTTAGATGAGTAGGATCAGTTGAACGAGCCTCGATCCCACATACGAACACAGTTTGCCATTTACTTAATTTCTATAGGACATTTCATAATGTACGCACATCGACCACCATTATCACTCTTTCTCCTGCAGCCACATCTCCACCGTCATGCCGTGCGTCCGCCACCCTCTGCGGCGCTGCCGCCAAATACAGGACTACTTGAAAATTAATTGAAAAATACACATGCGTTTTCACAAAAACCAAAAAAAAAAAAATGAAAATTTTTGTTGATCATGACAAATAATACACATTAGCGGACCATATTAATATAATTCCTTGGATAGAAATTACTATTTATTTGAGTACTCAAGTTTGCATATTCATTTGAAATTCTGCTGATTTCCACCAACGAAAGAGCTCCTCATATGGTGGAACCTCCTGTAGCTTTCACTATCTGCCAATAAAAGACAACACATTTTTTTCTCAGATAAAAAGAGAATCAAAATAGTACGAAGTATGGCAGAATTATTATTATTATTATTATTACCCTTATTTTATGTATTCTTTTCTTTCTTGATAGGATATTTTATGTACATTTCAAAATAAGTAAAATAATTCACATAATTTGATAAACAGTTGTTTTCAACTTTTCATAGAGACCCACTGAATAAACTGAAGGGAAAAAAGAAAAAGGGGTCTACCATGTGTGATTGCAGAACAGGAATAGATTCTTGCAAAAACATAGCACAAATGGGGACACCCCGTTTTAGTTCCTAACTTTTTGTGCCCCCTTATTGGATGTACATAATTGACGGGGCTTCTCCTTTATGCCCCACCACCCAACCCCCCAAAAACCCAAAAAAAGAAAAAAAAAAAAAAAAAAAAAAAAAAAAAAAAAAAAAAGGAAAAAGAAAAATGCAAGTAGTCACAAATACGGTTCTAGTTTTCTTGTATTGGGATCGAATAAAATAGAACGGATAACTAACCCTTTTTTTTCATGAATAAATGGATAACTACTTCAGCAGTCAACACACCTAAGATTGTTCTAATTATAAAAATATTCTACATAATTTAGAAAATTACAATAAACGAATAGCAGTTCTTACTGTTAGTTACTTTAAACTTAGTAATTTTTCCTACACAAATATATTGATCGAAATATTATAAAGGGACCCAACTAGCAATCTAACATTCTTCACTTTTTAGGAATTTAATTGTAATGTTAGACAGAATTCGTTATATTTCTTCCGTTGAACTAATGTATAGAATTTATCTCTATTCTTCAAATTAAAAGGCATACCATTTCGGTGAGCAGATCAAATGTCTGTAGGTGTAGAATATTTATCCTAAAATAAAACCCACGACCGTGGCTGGACAATAGGTGAAATACTATCTTTTTTGTAATTTCAAAGTCAAAAGAAATCTATATTAATATACTACAATATTACTCTTCGGACATTAAAATTAAAAAATAAAAAATCCAAATTTGATAGAATTATGCTCAAAAGACAAATCTTCACAACACTAAAGTATCCAAATTATGGAACTTCCACAGCACATTCATCACAAATGTAACTCATATACAAACTTTCTTTAACAAAGTAGCAGAAAAGAATATGATCCTACATTTTTCGTCTAAATCTCAGTGAGTATCTGATACGATACACTTACCGTATTTACCGTATAGACGTGACAAAAATACTCCTCCCTTTTAGTTCCCAACAAGACTCAAATCTTGACCTTTGCTATCTTCGTGGCCGTTCACAAATGATAGATTTTCACGAATACAATTTGCAAGATGTGAAGCTTCTTGATCTAGCTTCAGTGGGCGTCTTTGTATACTCTGTAAATGTTTATATCTCAGCAAACTGCTCATTCCTACATTGAGTAGAAGAATAAATAGCACAAAACAGTACGTACTTCAGAAGTCCATAAGCAATCGCGTGCCTTACGAGGAATTATGTGAACGTGGGTCTGAACTTGCCATGCCACATAAAATTACTAGAAGTAATCAGTAATCTTGATCTGAATATTAGAACAAAAATTGATACAGTTTTGTTTGATAGGAGTTTTGAAATGAAAAGAATGGAGTTTTTCCAGAACTTACGTGATATATAACTTGGCCTGCAGCTGCACCATTGTTAACTAGCAAGTTGAATGAATCTGCACGGTGATTGATTTGGAGAGAACCCGTTAAATGCATGAGAGTTGTTATCACTGAGATACTTACATAATAACGAAAGTAATCAAGCTTTAGGTTCATTATGAATGCACCAAATTCCTTAAAAATATTGGGTTGCAGCATTTAAAGTTGTTCAACTGGAGTTGCAACAAGAGGGAATGAATTGATTCAGCACAAGAAAAGCAGAAGAGAAGAGCTAAAAGGACGAGGTTTATACTTATATATATATATATATATATTATAGCAGTTTAACCAGCTGAACCTTGGCTACTTTTGGGGCTCGAGCTCTAGCTAAAGAAAATAGAGCTCAAGCTTGGCTCGGTTTGTTTAGCTCAAATTTGTGTTCCTAGCTATAGGCTCAAGCTCGTGTACGAGCTCAGAAAACTTAATTATTTACAAATATTTTACTTACTCATGATTTTATATAGATAAATATATCTTCGTTAAAAGAAAAAAAAGGAAAGAAAGAAAGAAAGAAAAAAGAAGCAAGCCCATGAACAAGAATGCTCAAGCTCCAAAACTTTTCAAGCCGGCTTGTCAAGATTACAAGCCGGTCGGTTTGTTTGCATCCATAGCCTTAATAAGAGTTTGTAATCTTCCATGATGTAACTGAAATTGACAAAGATACAAAGTTTAATAAACTTTGGTTCCTAGGCCTCGTATCAGGATGTTTTCCTAGGAATGATGTGAGGGAGGAGAGGAGGGAGATGACAGGAATAAATAGATCGAAGGAGATCTTAGTTGAAAGAAAACATACCACAGCCAGAGGAGGGAGATGACAGGAATAAATAGATCGAAGGAGATCTTAGTTGAAAGAAAACATACCACAGCCAGTAGCTTTCATGACAGCATTGCTAATCAACGGCACTTTTGAACACATGGCCCCTATTATCTACATCGTGAGATTAGGTCTGTTATTTCTCAGATCTAATTCAATGTTACAACAAAAAAGCATAGCAATAACCGGGACAACCATATCAGTCTGATAAACCAAGCTTATTTAAGAGGATAGAAATCAGTTGGAATAGTTTTATAGATGCCAAAGAACCTTAGCCTGACCATGGAAAGGTAATATTTCAATAAAGAACATAGTTTTATCTTTATAACATTATGGAACAACTTCACACTGGAAGAATTGTGCGGTTTCATACTCTTAAATGTAAGAAAATCATGAAAAACGTCTTTCTATATATTTTTTTTCCTTTTTTTTTTATATGAAAAAATGTCTTTCTATATCACAAAGCTCAATGATAGGGTAATGTGTATGGCATACTAGAACAACTTACAGATGGAGGAGTCACATCTAGTGAAGGAAAATGACATTTTGGGATAACAAGCGAGTGCCTGGAAAACATCGTAAGAATGTTAAGAGTCTTATGACCACAAAATAACAGCGATAAATAAACAAAAAAATATTTAGCTTGTACCTATAGACGCATATACCTTTGTTATGCTAAAATTCACCAAACGATATCTAGTATTTTCAAATTTCAAATGCAAATTCTTATAAATCACAATGAGATATAAATACATTATCATAACATTTTCCCTTTGAACAAAAATTCCAACTTATCAACAATTTAAGACCTCATTCGGCAAGGCCAAGAAAAACATAAGGTGTTTCGAGCAGATGATACCTTACCCATGAGACAAAGGATAAGTATCCAAAATGCACACGCATGAATCATCTTCATATACCTGTAGTTAAACCGGATTCGAGCCTTAATCAGACTTCAGAAGCTCAGTAATATAAAATAAGAAGCACACTCCTGCTACTACGTCTCGTCATACTTCACAGAACTTGAATTGAATTCAAATAAATGCAGCAGCTGTCACTCTTCAAAGAATTTCAGGCAGAATTTCTCCAAGGATTTGGTAAAAATATAAGTCAATGTTAACCTTAAAGCCATCAAACCATTTAAGGACAACAAAAAACAAGCGAAACTGGTACTTTATATCATTAGTAAGAACAAAAACGAATAACGAAACCAAGAATTTCAGCTGTAAATTCAAACAAATGCAGCAGTTGTAACTCAAAAAAGAATCTCAGCCATATATTCTCCTAAAATTTGACAAAGAACAACTCAATCAATAATTTCACGACAAAGAAATACAAAGGATACTTATATTAAAATTCAACTAATGACAATTAGTAAGGAAAAAAAAAAACAGAATAGTTTAACCATAATTAAATATTAGCAGAAGAAAAAAAATTATAAATGAGCCAGAACCTTTAAAGCAGGAGCTTCACCACGAATAATCTTGCAGAAAACACAATCATCTTGTCCCTTAGCTTGCTTCTCGCCATTGGAATCAGAAGAAGCACAAGACCAAGGCGAGAGGCAAGTGGGCCGAGAAGTTTTTAAGGAAGGGTTGATGTGGGAAGACAGGAGAGCTAGACGACGTCGTGGGCCGTCTTCCATTTCTCGTAAACCTGAAAAAACTGAGGGGACAGTGGTTGTTGGCTATTGATAATTTTGTGCCGTGGATTTCAGATAGAAGCTTAAGAATGAATTGCTAGTTGTTAAGAAAGAACAGTTGGCTGCTGGGATCTCTGTTATTATCCACAAAAAGACACATCACCTAAATTCAGGGTGGTGAAGCTGATTCTATGCCTCACCTTTTTACATTTTTCGTCCCATCTTTATTTATTTATTTATTTATTTGAACAAAAAAAAAAAAAAACCAATTTTCAAAAAGGTGAGGCAGACAATTAAAGGTAAATAATTATGTACTATTATGAAAGAAACTCTCTTGTGGTAGGTTCGGCCTTGGATATAAAATTTTGTTCTTTTATTTTTACTCTTCATAATTACGATCACTTTACTATTTTAACTACAATCACTCTTCTATAATTTTTTATTACAACTACTCATACATTCTCATTTTTCAAAATATTTTTAAATAATCATACTTTTTCATTTTGTATTTTCATAAAAAATAAAATATATTTAAATAATATAGTTTCGATAATATTTTATATATGCGAAAATTATGTGCATGATTGCTAGTTATTATATCGGATCATATTATTAGTTAATATAGTTCTTGGAAATGACTCGAAAATTTCAATAAACAGCATTCATCAAATGTGTGACCGTGTCGGCTAAATAATATTTTGTATGCAAAATGAGTTTTATATTTTACAGCACTTTTGATCTTCATCACATGGTACATTATCAATCTTTAATCTATTAGAACCGAATTCGAGGCAATTTTTATTAAATAAAATGTACGTATTTGATTTGAATACTGAGCCTAGATCAAATCATCAAACGCGTTTTTATGGATTAAAATTTAAATAAAAATTTGAATAATTGGATTTATTAACTTACACGTGCATGCGTTTTCGTGGTTAAGAACCGGCTGAGGTGGGCTTAATCTTGGAGTCAGCTTAGCCCATAAACTGGTTATGGGTCTGATTGGTAGACATTTATTGGGCTTACGTCCATTTAAGATTGGGACGTTACCCGAAAAGCGACGATAATATCCCATTGCCGAAGTCTGAAGACAAGCTATACTTATCTCAGTGCTTCCCAGTGGTTTTCTCTGGCCCAGATTGTAAACTTATTATGATTTGAAAGTATTTGTTTTATAAATTATATAAAACTATGGTATTAATTGGAAAAAATTAAATAAAAATAAAAAAGGAAGAGGGAATTAAAAATCAACTTGCAATTAGTTAGATACAATATAGTAATTTATTTCAATGTAGTAATTCATTAAAGGTTGATAAATTGATTATTCTATGATAATTTATTATATGATTGAATGAGATATGTAACTGCATATAAAGATGAGTAATTGCGCTAATTTTATTGATTCATTCTTGTTATTCCTATCTTATAATTTGTTTCTCGAATAGACTGAACTTGTGTTTTTTTCTGAAGTTCAGTTTGATATCAACCACTCAAAATCAGTCACATTCGCTTAAATAGTGACAAAATATTAATCAAAATCTGAAAACTGAGCCGACAGTACTCATTTATATTCTCATCCTATAAGTTCCTCTATCTTCATATAAACCAATCCCAAGCTCCCTCTTGTTTTCAGGCTTCTCAACGATTTCACAATCCTAAAGTTTTATGTCATTTTCAATCTTGAATTATAACAAGAGTGTCATTAAACCTATAGTTTTATGTCATTTTTCAATGTTTAATACAAGGTTGTCATTAAATCACCGCCACTCAATTATATGAAAATGATCCACTAGAAATCGATCACATTTGAACAGACATATCACTTGGATCATTAAAGTGCCAACTAAACTAGTCAAAAATATCAAGCTTTAAAATCTAAGTTCATCCTTTGCACTTAAATCCTTGATGATTCCTATCGCATATAGTCCTATCATCCTACTGTCCAACTACTATGCTAGTAATTAGAGGGTGTTCGGCTATGCTATCTCACCTATCAGAAGTGCTCAATCCTTTTTGTTGTCTAGGCCTCATTGGAATTTTGAACATATTTCTCGTGATGCAAAGCTTCTGTCCACAATTTAGCTCGATAGGCTTTTGATTGTAATTGGGTTGGTCCCATCTCATTTCACAAGTTCCCTCTTAGTTATTTTTGTAATGGGGGCAGGGTCAACTTAACTATGCTTGTATTTTACATAATAATTGATTCGTATTTACCCATTAAAATAAATAAATACATAAATAAATTAGAAGGTGTTTGGCTAAACTTATTGAAACATCTTATAAGCTCCTACATCTTATAAGAATTTTTAAAACTTATAAAATGTTAGATTTTATTTTATAAATAAGTTATTAAAGTGTTTGGATAAAATAAAATTTTTTTAGCTTATAAGATATAAGTAATTAATGACAATTTTATAATTAAAATTGAAGGTACACATGAAAATTTTAAAAATGAGTTAGGAACTCCTTACTTTTCTGAAAATAGTTTATAAGATTCTAAAATTTTATTTTGGAAGCTAATGAGATCTTTTTTGAAAAACTTTATCAAACGTTTAATGATATCTTGTATGCTCTAAACACCCTCTTAGTCAAACCAAAAATCTATAAAGATCCATAAATTTCTAAACCCCAATCCCATCTACTTTTTCCCAGCATTTAATAAAATGCTAAAAATTTTGGGCTCGAATATAAATTAAATTTCATAAATTTTGGAAAATTTTCGGTTAGGCCATCATTTTTGGTAGGGTTCATGCCCACTTAAATTTGGTTAATGACTCACGAAAAACTGAACCACGAGCAAATGATTCGTGTAGTTATAGATATGCCATTAATAATGTAAATATTATGGTAATGTTCTTGAGGTTTGAGTCTTTTGTGTCTCATTGGAATTAATTTGATCAGATGTGACCTGTAACCACATTCGTTAAATCAATTATTTCAAACTATCAAAATTAGACTAGCTCAATCATAATTTACATGAAATGACAGACACTTGAAGTAATTTTATTTTTGATACTTACAACAAAAAAGAAAAAAGTTGTAATTATTTTATAAAATTCTCTTCCAATATTTTTACCTCCTCGCTCTCAATAAATAACATGCATCAAAAGATTTCTCGCTGTACAAATCTCAACAATCTTAAAAGTTTTTTCTTAGTTTCAGGATACAAATTCGCCTCAATTTGTCCTCAATGCTGTCCAACAAGCTCAACCCCTCGGACTTCTTTACATTGAATGATAATGCATCTTAGATTAAATGATGTACGCTAATGCTATGTTTATTATGTTCGATAAGAAAATCTACTAGGCGCACGATTAGTGTGGAGTTCGGTAGGCAATTTTCATGATAAAGTTCACATCATAGCCCACAGGGATGTGATAAGCTTATCCTATAAGAGTGCCTATATTTGTCTACAAGTGACAGTTACCAAATTACCTCCCAAAAAATCTTATTTTGTGTTCGAAGTCTTATTTTACTTATTTTGTTTTCCTTATTCTAAAAAAAATAAAAGTAAAAAATCAATGGGTATTACGAAAAACTACTCCCAATCAACTATAATTTATCAATCAATAAAAATATAATATTATTTTTATCACTTATTCAATCTTCCAAAGTAAACAGATAATTATTAATACTAAACAATTTCATCCCTTTCTTAATCCCTCATTTTATAACTGACTTATCCCATTCATTAAAATAAAACAGCTTTTATCATTCACCAATTCCAATATTAACAAGTAAAATATGTTTTAAACTCATATCAACAAAGAACTTATCATGAAACAAGATTTTGAACTACAAAGTAGAAATTAAGTTCACATATTAAATAAACATGAACAAGCACAATAGAATGACGACTTCTACGTTTGGTAGCCAGCCAAGGTATTTTGTGGCCTCAACATTTCAAAATCTAGTATATGTTACAAATCTTATTAAATAAATTGCAAATAAATAAATAAATAAATAATGAATAAGTTTGCGCCGCGCTAGACGTGCATTATGAGTTAGCATTAAGCATCAAGACTGCAAAACACGTGCGGCGCAGCTGAAAGGGGTTTTTTTTTGAAATTTCTCCGTTCTGCCAAGCCACCAACCGTCGCGGTTAATATTAAATTTGGTGACTCAATGAGACAAAACTATTTAGCACATATTTTTATAGAAATAATACTTTATAAAATAGTTTTCTATTTACGTTATAGTATTTTTCATTTTATTTAATTTTTTTTTTGAAAGAGTTAATTAATGATATCGAATTTTATTTTATTAAAATGCTTCTTAGTTTATAAGTACTAGAAACTGTAGCACACTTGATATGTGTGCCTCTTTTTTCACAAAATTAAAAATATTTATTTATTTTAACAATGAAAAAAATTTCATAATTATTAAATATTTTTACTTTAATTTATTATGTAAAATAACATGATCAAAAGATAAATTTGAAAACACTAAAATTGAAAAGAAAAAATTATAATTGAGGAAAAAAATAAATAAAAAAGAAAAACTAAAGGAAAATATTTTGTTATTACTTTTTGTAACTATCTTATAATTATTTTTTATAATAGGGATATTTTTGTACATTTAGCATGACGGACCAGAAAAAACTATCTTTTACCCTTTTACTTTATATATAGTATAAATATAATAGCAACATCTTTCATAATGTGACCATACGAGACTACATTAATGTTAAACCTTGAGTTTTGAATATAAAATTGAAGTTCATTAGTAATAAAACAGATAAGTATATATTGAAGAAGATGATGCAAATCATATGAAAACGGTTCATGCATACATATATAAAAAATAAATGCAAAAAATTATAAAATCATTTTATATAATTCAATAATTACAAATGAATACAATTCAAATTTTCTCTTTACTCGGATGCCTTCGTTGACACGGAGTTGGAGAAAAAAGCATTGACATTATTTTTCCTTATTTTAATGTCAATTTTGTCACCTCCCTTCTAGAACAAATGAAAAACACACACAAACACACACTTGAATTGATTATTATTCTATTCCCACAAAGAATCCTTCCACTTTTGACTTAAGGCCAATTTACTTTTCTTTTCTCTCAGAACACCCCCCCAACACCCAAGAATACATATAAAATAAAATAAAATAATGCCCCGATTCCCATCTTACGACGTCGCTTCGTAAGCATATACTTCAGCATTTCCTCTTTCCGACTCCAGAATCCAAACCCTTCATCAGCAAGAAAATTTTACCCGCCCCACCCCACAATACCCAATACCCCACAACCATATATAAGTATAAGGCGTGCGAGAGACAGTTTCTCCCTCGAACAGAAGTAACCTGACAATTCTCACCTTTTATTATATAAACAAACATAAATAAGTACAGGCAGCTGGTTGCCGGCCACCTCCGCCATGCACGACGGCGAACGCTATCATCGCCACCGCCACTGCCACGAACAAGACGACGATACCGTTTATCTGGACTTGAAGAATTTGAAGGTGATATCGGCGCTCGGACGTGGCGCAAAAGGCGTGGTTTTCCTTGTCCGTACTGAGAACGGACAATTGCTTGCGCTTAAAGCAATTTTAAGATCTTCTGTTGAGAAAAAGAAGCTTGCAAGCACCAGCCAAGGCAATGAGTACCGGAGAATTTGCTTTGAGAGAGAAGTGTTGGCCTCCTTCAATCATCCGCTCTTGCCAAAGCTTCATGGAGTTTTGGTGACTGATAAGATCGTTGGATACGCAATTGATTACTGTTCCGGTAGTGATCTCAATTCTCTGAGGAAAAAGCAGACTGAGAAAATGTTCTCCGATGATATCATCAGGTAAAATCAAATTCTGTATCCTTTTAAATTTTTAGCAATTTTCAATTTTGTACTGTTTTATCAATTGCAAAATCCTTTAGGCAAATGATTTTAGAATAAAATTTTACGTTCTGTTCTCAAATGATTTTCTTAATCAGTGAAATAGGAAAATGCAAAATTGAAGCTCACAAGCACCAAAAGAGACGCTGAAAGAAAATTTTTGCATTTGCTTTCCAGATTTTATGCTGCAGAATTGGTGCTGGCATTGGAGTATCTCCATAACTTAGGCATCGTTTACAGAGATTTGAAGCCGGAAAATGTGATGGTTCAGGAAAACGGGCATTTAATGCTAATAGACTTCGATCTCTCAACAAAGCTCTCTCCCAAATCTCCTGAAACGCGTTCCGTCTCCCCCAAATCCAAGCCGCAAATCGAGCCAAGAAAGAAAAAGAAAAAGAAAAAGAAATTCGGTTTCTCATTCAAGCGCCGAGATCTGGGGATCTCACCCGAGGACTCGGTCCACCGCGAAGAACTCGAATCCGATGCAGTGAGTTCCGAGTCGGACTCGGTGGAAAAATCAAACTCGTTCGTCGGCACGGAGGAGTACGTGGCGCCGGAGATCATTCTAGGCGACGGCCACGATTTCTCCGTCGACTGGTGGTGCTTAGGCGTCATGCTCTATGAGATGCTCTATGGCACGACGCCGTTTCGTGGCGCCACTCGTAAGGAGACCTTTTACCGGATCATAACAAAAGCCCCTAATTTGACGGGGGAGTCTACGCCGTTAAGGGACTTAATTGGAAAACTACTCGAGAAAGATCCTAAAAAGAGGATTTCTGTTAGAGAAATCAGGAGCCACGAATTTTTTAGGGGCGTAGATTGGGACTCGATTGCGGAAATGCCCAGGCCGCCGTTTATTCCGGAATTAACGGACGTTGAGGGCATGGAGGGAAATAAGGAAATTGACGTGGAGACTTATGTCCAGGGCGTGTTTAAAGTTGAGGGGGAGGCTCCAGTGGAGAATAATAGAAAATCGGGCAACAGAAATTGTGAGGAGAATAGGAATAACAAAGATGTGTGGGTCAATAACCATCCCACGCAAATTCAAAATGACAATTTTTTGATTTTTTGATTTAAATATACATGTAAGACAAAAGAATTATAAACAATATAGTTTGTATAAATAAGTGAATAACTTATTAATTTATTTATATTATTAATTTTTTTTTGACAATTTTTATCGTATTTCTTAGCCAATCCATCTGCACCCAAATCTTGCTTTCTTCGAAATTACTTAGAGAATATTTTTTTCCCTTAATTTGTTAAAGAGAATTTACAGTGTAAAAACAAAAAATAAAAAAATTAAAGGAAAAAAAAGGAAAGAAAGAACATGTCCACTTTTTAAGTTTGTTAGCTATTTTCTGCCGCCACTGGGTATGAACGTGTTTTCTCGTGACATGTGAACGACCCAAAACTATGAAAGTGATGGATATTATTGATGCTGGACCACGGATACAGCCTTTATCTTAAATATACATGATGTATATCTGTCTTGTACTCATTTTGTGGATAATTTTGACATCAATACTAATCACATCATATTAAAGGCTCAAAAGACTCGTAGAAATGATGTATTTTAGTTATTATTCTTACATGTATTTCATATTTGTTGCATGTTTCATAAACATATATTAATTTGGAATTATTCAAGATTCATCCTACTAACTGAAATTTAAAATAATAATAATAATAATAAGTAGACTTGCTCAAACTAAAATTAAAGTGTCAAGAATTATGAACTTAAAATCTGATAGTTGAGTCAATTCTATGATTATAAATTTATTTTATATCGAATAAGATCGAAACATCATATATCATTCTCAATGGGTCATCCACTATATCTTTATAGATACCATGTTCTCTTAATTTTATAACGCTTATCTCGTTTAAGATTTAAAACTAGCGTAATCAAGTCGTTTCCACATGATATCAACACATTAAATAACAAGGCCACATCATTGCATCCTACAAATTACAGTTGGCAGATCATGGCCCCTTTTTTTCCTTTCTTTTTAAGAATTATAAGACCAAACTTTGTGTGAAATAAATGTCTCGAAAACGCAGAGTAACTGACAAACAGGTAATCAATGGTACAAGTGCCACAACGTTCATCCTCTAACTGCACATGTGGAGTGGCCCAAAAGTGAGTTATATCGTACTCCGTTGTTGAACCACAGAGTCACCAGACAGAGTGATTCTTGTTTTGAAACACATATATATGTATGTGGAAACCAGCTAATATCATTAAAAAAAAGCTGTGGCCATGGGATTTCTAACATTGCAACTATTCAATGCTTAATAAATATGCTACAACAATCAACACCAAACATGCCACTTCTAAATTCACCACATTAACCATATTTGACACCAGTAAAATTGGTCTCACCTTTACTTTCTTAAGAAAGTTTATGGGTTTTAATTCTTCAATGATTGGTATAATGGTATGACTTTGCAAGTGTTTATAAGAGCTTTTATTTCTTCGGATAAAAAAAAAGATTAATATTTGAGATTATGCAAAAAAGTTAGTAGTAATAGAAGTGGAAAATATGTGAAAATGATAAAACACTAGAATGAGAATATTTGATAAAATGTAACTTTATGATAATATTAAAAGAACTAGCACAACAAAGCTTTCACCAAAAAAACAAAAAGGGAAAAAAAAAATTTCTCTCGAATAAACTTATAGTGGTGCAAATCTTTGACTTTGTGTTGCCAAATTTCTTGGACCTGGCTGCCCGCTCTTTAAGTTTCAAACACGACTTAGAATAATGGAAATCTATCACATCTTTCGTTGTACATTTATTGACCATATATTGTTGAACTTTGACGATAATTCAAGGAAAATTCTAGTTAGGTCCAAATCCAGCAATAGTATGACTACTGTAAATATATTATATATCATGTGATTAGTCAAATTGGACCTGGACTAATTTCTTTTTTATCATGTATTCTAGTGATACCTATCGATTACATCAATGTGCCTGCTAGAGAAACAGCATAACCGATCATGGGCTACATAATTATTTTTATAGCATTTTTAGCATTTAATTTAAATTAATTCTAATGAAAACAAATTTGTCACAACGTGTTTGATTTGGCAATAGCAGATTTGTCGTTTAATTTAAAAAATTATACAGAAAATTCAAGTTTAAAAGAAATCATTTTGTAAATAATACTTTCACAAATAATATTAAGCATCTTTAACCATGACTTAACAAAATTCACCCGAGATATTATAAATAATGGAGTAATGAATTACGGCCGTTGAAATCTTAACCAACCAAGGGCCTCCGGAAAAAAGCAAGAGTAATAACCATTAACTACTACCAACGCCTCTCTCAACCTAGCAATATGTGCAGAAAAGGGGAACTAAAACGCCCCCAAAACTGACACGCGTCTAAAAGAGATTTTCATCACTTGCCTCTTTTGAAAGTTATTTAATTCACATGAACACTCCGAAATCTACACGCTTCCACCGAGTACATCGATATATTTAAAAAAAATCCACAGTTGTGAGCACCGATGCCCTACATACGACTCCACGTGATTTCCATGTTGCAACAGGGGACCTTTTAACTTTAACCCAGCACCCAGGCTGTATCTTAAATAATCCTACTTGTTCACTGGCATGGAAGTAACCATGGAGTCAAGCAATAATTACCATGTCTATAGATGATGTACAGATGGAACTACGAACTGAGCCCACCTAAGATTATAAAATTGTAAAATATTGGTAATTTACAATCCCACTTAAGATGTCAATCAGCTCCAAAAGCAAGACACCTATAACTACAGTTATTAATAAAATCAAGCAAGAAAACAGTGATGGAGGCATCAGAATCCATCAAAAGAATCCAATTAATAACATGAGATGAATTATAACGACGAGGGTTAGTGTTACGCGTGGAAGCCACCTAGTGAATCTCAGTATTTAAGGAAAAAAAAAACGAAAGACCCTGAATTCAATCATAAAGAGCTTTAAATATATATTTTTAAAAAAATGGCTTTAAAATGGTCTAAAGCTGAAGCACCTGAAGCAAAACAGAATCAAAACAAAATGTCATTGCAGGTTTAAATGAAATCGCATGCCATACATGATTCATGGCTGAATGCAGAACTGTTAAATCCAAACAAAATTTGGCCAGTGAATTCTTCTGATTACTAACTAAAAGTAAAAATTTTGCAATGAAAAAACAACAGCAACGCTGCAGCTTACTCATCCTCCTGGCTGCGCAACCTAGCCAATTTGTTGGTTACAACAATATCCAACTGGGCAGCACGTTCAACAATATCCTTTCTCTTCTTGGTAGAAACATTGTGTGCTATCTCAGCACAGTATGTCCTGGTATTGTAAAAATCAAAGTTAGCTACTAAATATCGCATTTCAAAAGATAGGACAGGAAATGTAAAGCAAGGTGACAAACCTATTGTGCATCATCAGAAGTTCCAGCTCTTTGACATTGTGCACCACAAACTTCTTAAATCCATTGGGAAGGTAATGGCGAGTCTTCTTGTCTGAGCCATAACCAATGTTTGGCATTAGCGTGCATCCTTTGAACTTTCTCCTGACACGGGAATCAATACCCTTGGGCCTACGCCAGTTTGGCTGACACAAGAAAAACACAGTTCAGACTAGCATCTTAACCCCAAGGAATGAAC
>JACFYI010002230.1:666586-686446 GCA_014898755.1 Handroanthus guayacan
ATGTGATATTATTTCGAGCTATTCGTTTCGCATGATCGTCCCTATAATTTCAATCATTGTAATCACATTCATGTTTGATTTTTTTTTATCATAATTATTGTTGGCTTCTTGCTTCATTTGTTATATCCCATTCGTCTCTCCTATGCCATGAACTTGCTGGGTCAGTGGACTCATGACTTCAATTACCATGTAGGAAATTGACTTGATGGGTTGAGATTATGAAGAGCTCAAATAGCATTTGGTATTTTGGTTTATGTATTTTGATTATGTAAAAGCTTAGTATAGCTTGTAAGAATTTAGGAACGATCAAATGTATTTTGTGGAGCTCATTCTGTATATTGGAATATTTTGGAAAAAAAAAAACTTGGTTATAAATTATGGAATATTCGAGTTTTAAGTTTTGAATGCTTTATGATTTTCTATTTACGGTTATTAGTTAGTTTCCGTTCGTGAGTAGCGTCCCGGACCTACGGGCGGATGCTCTAGTTTTCCGGGGCGTTACATATATACTTGCGCCTCTTATTCCTTATTTGATATTAAGTTACATTATTTAATTGTTGTTATATTATACTATTATTATTCAACATAGTTTTATATATATAATTAATGTTATACCATAAATATAACAAAATATACATGAAAATACTTTTACAGTAAATTTTATTTTAAAAAATAAAATATAAAATTTTATTATTCAAATGAGGAACATGGATAGGGGTGCACGGTTGTTGTTAACTTCGTATCATAAGTGTTGGATTAAAATCCGCAACGAGCGTAACTATCGTGTTTAGTTGCAATTGTTGAATTTGAAACACTAAACAAACTGATTATGATAAGCCAAATAAAAATGAGAATGATGTCAAATCATCATACCCCTTTCATCCTAACGACACGTGCTACAATGCTCGAGACAAAGGGCCATGATTCTGTGAGGGTAAGCTAACCTTAAAAACTCGTTTTAAGTTCAAATTGCAGGTGGCAACTCACTCGAATGAAATCAAAATCGCTGACCAGCCACACAACAATGAATTCAAATTCAGGCATTATACATACCGCCCGTCGCACTATAGGAGCTGGTTATCTCAAAATTGTTACCCTAACCACAAGGAAAAGATGCCTTCAAACAGACCTTCCTTTTCTTTTTTTCTTTTTTTTTTTTTTTGGGAAATTGCGGGGGAAACCAAAAAGAGTGAAGCATACCTGAAGTAGCGAATCTCAAGTTTTTACACACCCCAAATCAAAATTTTTATTCCTTTTACTTTCTCTGTATTGAACAATAGTTTTTGGGCATATTTATTATAAACAGATATCCACATGTTTTTAATGTTTTTATGTTATATAAATACTATTGTTATTATACAGCAACAACAACAACAATAATATAACATTGCTAACTCTCCATCATTACATTTGAAAATGACAATAAACATGAATATGCTTAAAACATTTGTTTTCTCAAATTCCATCCAAACATTCATGTGCAGTCAAATGGTACATTTACATTCTCTCTATCTCACAAAAAACAAAAAAAAAAAAACAAAAACAAAAAAAAGTGTATATTTACATTGTAATAAAAAGTTGTGTTATTTTGTCATATATTTAAATGCATTTTTACTATACGTACAATATTTTTTCAGAAAATTACAAGAATAATTCGTTTAACCATCCGATTAGAAGTCAAAATAATTGAGCGGGATAAAATATATTATCTTTAATTACCTTTTAATCAATTTTGAACATAGATATGTTTGATACTTGTCTTGGAAAAATAGCGGGCATCAGATGAAAACCTAATTTATTTCCCGTCCGCCGCCATAGCCACAGCCACCCCCCTTCGGTTTAAACACTGCCCCTTCTCATTTTTGTCTTCACCGCAACCGTTTCCTCCTCCGTGCCGTAGTATCCGCCACCATCATTAGGACTCTGAGAAAATCTAATGCGGCTGAGCTCCCGTTCTCGGAGCCTCATTCCTGATTACGGTATTCGGAGTGTACCTCATTGCCGGAGAATTACGTGATCTAGCTTAGGTCCTTGCTTTTTTTTGGTTCACCATTTTATCTATCCATCTATCTGTTCTTTTCTTGAGTTTGCTGCGATGGCGTCGGTCATTGGATGTTGCTCTCTCAAGGCTACACATGGAGGTAACTTATTGGTATTATACCGACTTTCTGAGTGATTTTTTGAGAACTACGAAGTTATTTTAACAGTTCGTCTTTGGATTGATTAGTTGTTCGCACAAGGAAAAGGAATGCATAGGAATAGGTCTGTTTTGGTTGTCCAGTGGTCAGTTTTAGCTCGTAGGACATTTTATATACTATAGCTAACCTTGCTTTTCTGTACATCTGAATTCTGCGTGGTTGAGAACGAATGTAATATGCTCATCTGAATTAAGATTAAGCAGATACTCATGTTATATTTTCAGATTAGATACGATGTGTTGTGCAGCTTATTTGATGGGTTCTTTTTGGCTCTTTAAAGACTAGAGTACCTCACTGTGGTGCACTCTAATGATTTACTGATGCCAGTTTTAATGCTACGATGCAGGAGGGATGCGGAGATGGAGGTCACCTAGAGCAGCCGTCATTCCCAATTTTCATCTCCCAATGCGTAGTAATGAAGTTAAAAATCGGTAAATCAACTGACCAAATATTTCTTAGCAAGTGATTTTCCAGTCTTTATTTCCAGTCTTATATCATTTTACTTTTATGTAGCAACGGTGCTTTATGTTCTATAGTATTCAAGACAGGGATATCATGTTAGTAAAAGATACAAAATTCCAACAACTTGGTTTATGCAATCATCACTGGTATTTAGAGATTGATGCTGGTTATAATTTCTCATGCTATTGTCATTGCCTTGTTATTTTGAGCAGCATGGATACTGGAAATCTTGTGCTCTGTTGTATCTATTGATGGATTTTTATGTTGAAACAAACCCACATGTGAGATGTGAGATGCGAGCCTTCTGTCTGCAGGACTAATGTTGACGACATAAAATCACTTAGATTGATAACCGCCATCAAAACCCCTTATCTGCCTGATGGAAGATTTGATTTAGAGGCTTATGATGCCTTAGTGAACATGCAGATTGGAGATGGTGTCGAGGGAGTGATTGTTGGTGGAACCACTGGTGAAGGCCAGTTGATGAGTTGGGATGAACATATCATGCTTATTGGTCATACAGTGAACTGTTTTGGTGGATCCATCAAGGTCATTGGCAACACAGGAAGTAACTCAACTCGGGAAGCCATCCATGCCACTGAACAAGGCTTTGCTGTTGGGATGCATGCAGCACTTCACATCAATCCTTACTATGGTAAAACCTCCTTAGATGGTTTGATTTCTCACTTTGACAGCGTGCTTCACATGGGCCCAACAATTATCTACAATGTCCCATCACGGACCAGCCAAGATATTCCACCACATGTGATTCACAAAGTGGGAAAGAGCTCCAATTTGGCAGGTGTCAAGGAATGCGTTGGGAATAAACGTGTAGAGCAGTATACAAGTAACGGATTGATCGTGTGGAGTGGGAATGACGATCAATGCCATGATTCCAGGTGGGATTATGGAGCTGCCGGGGTGATTTCAGTTGCCAGCAACTTGATTCCTGGTCTAATGAGACAATTGATGTTTGGAGGAAAGAATCCATCTCTGAATTCAGAACTTATGCCACTAATCGAGTGGCTTTTCCAAGAGCCGAACCCAATTGGCTTAAACACAGCCCTTGCCCAGCTTGGAGTTGTGAGGCCAGTTTTTCGTTTACCCTATGTACCCCTTCCTTTGGCAAAGAGGGTGGAGTTTGTGAATATAGTGAAGGAACTTGGAAGAGAGAATTTCGTAGGAAAGAAAGATGTCCAGGTTCTGGATGACGACGACTTCATTTTGATCGGTCGGTATTAGCTGCAATTACATGTGTGGGAACTAGGACATTTTTGGTCTTAGATGAATGTGGAAACTAGGACTTAGTTTTAACTTAATTGTTTTGATCTTGTTGCTTTTTAATACAATAATCTGACTTTTTAATTGCTTTTTTAGTGGTTAAAGCTCCATGTCAGAATATGCTATCTGAACGGCTGTCTACATATTATATCTTCACCCCAGAATTTTTTCCTCCTCGGTGTCTTCATCTCAGAGGACAAATATATATACATTTTTCCACTTGAGTTTGGCATGATCTTGATAACTTCTTTATTTATACATAATTGATTTGTACGTTTATTATACAAAATTTCCATGAAGCTCAAGTCAATATGTAGCCAGTGCTCTTTTGTCACATCACCGATGCCCTGCGGCAGCTATTGTTGAATCTCAAGATTATGTATGGACCATAGTAAACAGCTCCTGTGCTATCACGTGGGTGTATTGTGTACAATTTCATCAGTTCAGTTGTGCTATATTCGAGTTTCACGAATCTAATTTTTGAAAATTGCACCTGACTAGCTGAAAAGTTTGGGTTTGATTAAGCTTAATTTTCGAATAAGCTCTAAACTATTATAAATTTGAGCTCAGACTTAAATTATAATTCATATGATATATTAAAAATATATGTTAGTATTTGGTTATATAATATATTAATAATATATTAGAATTATATACCTTGGGGACCACAAAACTTTGTTACATTTGGATCACTCAGCAAACGAAATTCCAAGTCAAGCACTAAGGTCATTGTATATTGGTTAAACTTTAGCATAATTGGAATACAGGACACACGAAATCTTTAGTTACGACATTCCGAGAAAGGTGGTCCAGAATCTGACCAATCAATGAGCCAACTTGTGACTTTAAATGGGAACAAACCACAATAGAATGCGAGTTGTCCTCGCCCATAAACCAATTTGATAACTGGACAATATCAGTGCGTGCTTTCAATAATGGAGATTAAGTGGATAGGCATTAATGAGATTGATAAAAGTGACTTAGAGGGTGTTCAACTAGCCTTATTGAAAATATCTTATAAGATGAGTTTGGAGCTTACAAAATGTTAAATTTTATTTTAGAAATAAGTGGCTGAAGTATTTGGATAAAATAAGACATTAGAGCTTATAATGTATTAATAATTATAATTTTATAATTAAGGTGGCTAAAATTGAAGAAGCATGTTAAGATGTTAAAAATAAGTTAGAAACTTTTTACTTTTTCTGAAAGAGGTTATAAGAAGACTTCCGCAAAGCTTATAGAAAGCTGGCCACGAGGTAAGAAGTCTTCTAGTGCAATCATGAATCTTCTATCCAGCTCTTTTCTTCTCTTCTTCCTCTTCATTTTCACAGCAGAATCTGCTGATCCTGCGTTTTATTCCTGCAATGGAAATAACAAAGCACAAGGTGCTAATATAGACAACTTATTATCCAAACTAGTCTCAGGAGCCATCCAAAATGGCTTCATCACAGCCTCCGATGGTGAAGGAAAAGACCAAATCTTCGGCCTAGCGCAATGCAGAGGAGACGTGAGCAAAGACGACTGCTCGTCTTGCATCCAAGATGCAGCTACGAACATCCGTAAACTATGTCCAAACCGAGCAGATGCAAGGATTTGGTATGATTACTGCTTTTTGAGATACAAGAACACGAATTTCTTTGGAGAAGTTGACACTTCCGGTGCATACTTAATCAACGTCCAGAATGTGACAGATCCCGATACTTTTAACACGAAACTAGCAGCTTTAATGGATCAAATAAGCTCAGAAGCTGTTAAGCCAGCAGGCAAAGGGCTGGGTAAAGGAAAAAGTGATATTTCACTGTTTATAAAATTATATGCTTTAGTGCAATGCACAAGGGACTTATCTGAGTTAAGCTGTGCTGAGTGTTTGGCTACTGCCATTGGAAACTTTGGCACAGTTTGTGAAAACAGGAAAGGATGCAGAGTTCTTTACAGCAGTTGCTATGTTAGATATGAACTCTATCCGTTCTTCTTTCCTCTCGAACCACAAGAATCCTTATATCATAGCTCTGTTAAGAACTATAAGTTGATTATGGTGTTTAAACCTTAATCTTGTGTTTTTATTTCACTATATGCTTATGTACATGTCTGATTCCGACAGGGTTTCTTGTTATCTTTGTACAATTTTTCTCTTAGTCACCTGGCTTCAGAAGCACTATGATCAAGTGCAGAAAGATAAATCTTCGCAATTCTTTTGTGTAAAGTTACAGGATGTTCGGGTGAGCTTCTAAGTTTTTCAACACTTGTGCTAGAGACGGAGGTACTTATTTGTTGTGATGTGTTTTTATGTGTTCTTCTTAATATATCTTTAACTTGTTCTAATAATCATTTACAACATAATTTTCTCTTAATACTAAATTATGTTTGCATTAAATTAAAAATATTAATCATATTCTAATTTTTAAATATGTAAAGTGTACATTATATCTTAATATATATATAATATTTTACTTATTTTATGCACATGTATTGAGTGTACAATAAGTGCTAATGTTATATGAACATGTGTGAAAGCTTTATTATGTAAGAATTTTGGCATGTCAGCCTTTATTAATAAACTTATCTCCGTGAGGAGATGCTTATGGATTTTTCATATGCCAAAATTATCAATTGTTGAATAAGAAAATTAATAATAAAGACATTTGTAAGTGTGTCGAATAATTTATGAAATTTGATAATATTGAATTCTGAGCTGAGATACGATTTTTGATTTTAAAATTAATATGAAGAATTCATAATCTTTATTGAGTTGTGACTCTTAATTATAAGTCTCATATCTTGTAACTATGTCCTTTATATGTTTATTGAAAAAAGAGTCATTGCTCTTGTTAATAAATAAGTTTTGTTAGACATTGTTGCGTTAGACAACTATAAATAGGAGCTTAAAATCAGCCAGAAGACAAATCCCAGAACGAATTTCATACAGGCATTCATTTCGTAAGCATTACATTGCACTCATCACATAAACATTTCATTTGCAAAAGAGAGTTTCAAAGTTAATTCATTAACCATTCTAGTCAATTGGAGTGCTATCATTGGCTAACAAGAGTTGTCGTATCTTGGGAAGCAATTTTCAGTCGAACACCGTAGATGAACAAATAAAGTTTTAAAAACATTATTGGAACAATAGACCTCTACTCAAATTTAATTATTTGCATTTAACATTTCAAGTAAGCTTTCTTCTCTCTATCTTAATTTATTAAGTTATGATTATTGTGATATGATATGTAATGTTTATTATATTTCTTTCTATTTTGATATACACAAGTATTTAATTATAACTATAGCATAAATTGATCATTGGACAGATGAATACTCTAGTTACCACCTTCCAAGGAAGATGGCCCGTAACCTCACCAATCAATGACCCCAAATGTGTAGAAACCACAATAGAATCCGGGTCATATTAACTGAGCTACTTCATTTTGGCAGAACAACTGGGTGGCTTGACCCTATAGGTAGCAAGCTCAAGTTCAAGTTCAAGTTCACGCGAAGTACTGAGAACCAAGTTCCATTCAAAAAGGCTTTAAATACCTAAAATATCCTTAAAAATGAATTAAATCACTGTACTATCATCAGAATTCACGCCCTTTCCTAGGGTCACAATACGATTCGAACTCGACCGGAAGTGCAACCCAACGGCACAACCATAGATCAAGCATCTCAAAAGGTACTCAGATCATGTCACGTGTTCTCGCACCAAATGTACACCATGTCTACTATAAATATCCCATTTCTCATCAACGGTACCATCTTTTGCACTGTAGGAGATTTCGCAAGTACCCGTGAAAACATTGTGGCATGTAATCACTAAGTATCGTAACCACGTTTGCACTCACACAATTTATACTGAACGTATAATAGATTAGCTTTGATCTCGCCCTGATTGACTTATCAAAAAGAGATTAAGTTGGTAAGAACCAATGAGATTACTGATTAAGTTGGTAAGCATTAATAAGATTAAGTTGACAAAACGTTTCTGCGGCGCTGCCAAAGTCAAAAGAAACTTGTTTTTCTAGAATCATAATGCTAATTCTTCAATCTAGATAATTAAATTCGACTATTCTTGATGGTGACTTGGTCAGAGAAATCTGCCACACAACTATATAAAAAGCTGGCCATGAGGTATAGGTTTTTAGCGCAACCATGAATCCTCTATCAAGCTTTCTTGTTCTCTTCTTCCTCTTCATTTTCACAGCGGAATCTGCAGATCCTGCATTTTCTTCCTGCAATGGAGATACCATAACAGAAAGTGCCAACATAGACAACTTATTGGACAAACTAGTCTCAGGAACCATCCAAAATGGCTTCATTGCAACCTCCTATGGTGAAGGGAAAGACCAAATCTTCGGCCTAGCACAATGCAGAGGAGACGTGAGCAAAAACAACTGCTCATCTTGCATCCAAGATGCAGCTACGAACATCCGTAAACTATGTTCAAACCAAGCAGATGCAAGGATTTGGTATGATTACTGCTTTTTGAGGTACGACAATGTGAAATTCTTCGGACAAGTCGACACTTCTGGTGCATACTTGATTAATGTCCAGAACGTGACAGATCCCGACGTTTTTAACAAGAAACTAGCAAATTTAATGAATCAGATAAGCTCAGAAGCTGTTAAACCAGCAAGCAAAGGGCTGGGGAAAGGAACGAGTGATATTTCATCGTCCCTTACACTTTATGGTTTGGTGCAATGCACAAGAGACTTATCTGACATAAACTGTGCGCAGTGTTTGGCTATTGCAATTGGAAACTTTCCCAACTTTTGCGAAAACAGGAGAGGATGCAGAGTTCTTTACAGCAGTTGCTACGTTAGATACGAACTTTATCCGTTTTTCTTTCCTCTCGAAGCACAAGAATCCTTAGATCATAGCCCTGGGAACTATAAGTCGGTTAAAACTTGATATCATGTATTAAAAAGTGTTCGTTTTCAGGTTTTATTTTGCTATACATATATAAATGTCGATCACATAGGGACCTTTCGTGATCTTTGTACGACTAGAATGTTCTGCGTATGTGTAATTTGTACTATTATGTATTTCTCCACAAACTTGAATAAAACTTATGCATCAAACTTGATGCTTTTTCTTTCTTGATGTCTTAATTATTGGCTTTTCCGAAGCTTCTGGGAAACGGGATTGCATCTCTAGCATCATTGAGTCCAGTAGCATAAAGAATCAAGGGATCAAAGAAAAAGCTGAATCCGGAACTTTTCACTTCCCCGTGCCTATGAAGGTTTAGATACCATTCATACTGCTGCTTTTCCAATCCCAATTCCTCGATCCTGCCAGTATAAGAATGAATAATCAGCTAATGTTTATTTATAAGCTCCAAAAACATCTTATAAGCTTAGCCAAACACCCTCTAAATAAGAGATTTTCGGCACCTTGTCCTCAACATATTCAAGCCTTCTTCGTTTTGGCTTCTTCTTATCAGATTTCCAACCTGAAGTTACGAGGAAAATGACATATTAATATTGATCAATGAAAATAAATCTTCCTAAGTTTCTATTTCTGATTATGATCTTATTTACCTTTGGTACAATAACAACAAATGATGCAGCTGTCTTTCCATCGTCCTTCAAACGTATGTAAAACGGCATGAGTTCTTTTGGATGACTGCAGATTGTGAGTGGTTCGTTGTATATTTCATCTGTTAAATAGCTGCCATCAAAGAATTCAAATATAAGCCGTATTAATCCAATCTTTACAAAGTATTCAACCAAAATATGTTACCCTTCATGTTCTTCACTGAGAAGAGAACCCCATTGGACTTCTTTCTCAAATTTTCTTTTAGTCACCTGTTTCAGGAGCACCATCAAAATGCATAAGATAAAGTCCTAACAATTCTTCTGTGGAAAAGTTAGCAGAAAAAGTTACCTGCTTCAAAACCGTGACTGCTTCTGTGTAAGAAATTCTTTTCAAACGAATCTGTTGCAATAAGCTGAAGGCGATCAACAACAAGCTTATCGACACATCAAAAGAAATTGGACACCATGCTAATTATAAATATCCCATTCGGCATCAATTACCTATCTTTTGCACTGTACCGTTGATTTAGTACAAGTAAAAATGCTGTGGCAAGTCGTATTTTTAGTCACTAAATATTGGGTTCAAATTTGTCCCGACACAATTTATAGTAAAACTCTTGATAGATTAGCTTCCACCTCAACCTCATTGACTAATCAAATAGAGATTGTGAGGGTGTTTGGCTAAGTTTAATTACGATATCTCATAAGCTCTTACATATTATAAAATATTTTTGAAGCTTATAAAATATTAAATCTTATTTTAAAAATTAGTTGTTAAAGTATTTGAATAAAATATGAGCTTTTAGCGTATAAAATATTAGTAATAATAATTTTGTATAAAATGGTTAAGATTGAAGGTTCATGTGAAGATTTTAAAAATAACATGTAAAGATTTTAAAAATAAAAGGGTGTTTTGATGAGCTTGTAAGCTTTTCAAAACATCTTGTATGATGTTTTAGAACTTATAAAATGTCATAAAGTGTTTGATAAAATTTTTCAAGAAATATCTTATTATCCAGAGTAAGATTTTAGGATAGGATGTTTAAGAGCTTATAAGATGTTATAAGGTGTTTGGTGAATTTTTTTGAAAAAAAATCTTATTAGCCCCCAAAGTAAGATGTTAGGATCTTATGAGTTTCTTTTTTAAAAGTAAGGAGTTTCCAACTTACTTAGTAATCTTAATTTGTACCTTCATTTTTAATCATTCTAATTAAAAAATTACAATTCCTAATATCTTATAAGTTAAAATATCTTATTTTATATGAATACTTTAATAATTTATTATTAAACTAAGATCTAACATCTTATCAAATGTATGAACTTATGAAATATTTTAAATAAGCTTAGCCAGACATCCTATAAGTTGACTTAGCATTTTGGCGGCGCTACCAATGTCAAAAGAGACTTGTATTTCTAGAATCATAATGCTAATTCTTCGATCTAGACAATTAACTTCTGACTTTTCTTGGTGTTGACTTGGTCAGAGATATCTGCCACAGAACAGAACAATATAAAATGCTGGCTAAAAGGTATTAGTTTTCAGTGCAACCATGAATCTCCTATCAAGCTTTCTTGTTCTCTTCTTCCTCTTCATTTTCACAGCAGAATCTGCTGATCCTGTATTTTCTTCTTGCAATGGAGATACCATAACAGAAGCTGCTAACATAGACAACTTGTTGGACAAACTAGTCTCAGGAACCATCCAAAATGGCTTCATTGCAACCTCCTATGGTGAGGGAAAAGACCAAATCTTCGGCCTAGCGCAATGCAGAGGAGACGTGAGCAAAAACGACTGCTCGTCTTGCATCCAAGATGCAGCTACGAACATCCGCAAGCTATGTCCAAACCAAGTAGATACAACGATTTGGTATGATTACTGCTTTTTGAGGTACGACAATGTGAAATTCTTTGGACAAGTTGACACTTCTGGTGGATACTTGTATAATGTCCAGAACGTGACAGATCCCGATGTTTTTAACAAGAAATTAGCAGCTTTAATGAATCAGATAAGCTCAGAAGCTGTTGAGCCAGCAAACAAAGGGCTGGGAAAAGGAGAGAGTGATATTTCAGAGTTTCTCAGACTTTATGCCTTGGTGCAATGCACAAGAGACTTATCTGAGAGAAGCTGTGGGCAGTGTTTGGCTACTGCAATTGGAAACTTTCCCAACTTCTGCAATAACAAGAGAGGATGCAGAGTTCTTTACAGCAGTTGCTATGTTAGATATGAACTTTATCCGTTTTTCTTTCCTCTCGAAGCACAAGAATCTTTAGATCATAGCTCTGGGAACTATAAGTCGGTTAAAACTTGATATCATGTATTAAAAAGTGTTCGTTTTCAGGTTTTATTGACTATATACATGTGTACATGTCTATCCCATAGGGATTTATTGTGCTCTTTGTACAACTTGAATGTTCTGTGTCTATGTAATTTGAACTATTATGTATTTCTTCACAAACTCGAATAAACTTATGCTTCAACCTTGATGTTTTTCTTTATTGATGACTTAATTATTGGCTTTTCCAAAGCTTCTGGGAAATGGGACTGCATCTCTAGCATCATTGAGTCCAGTGGCATGAAGAATCAAGGGATCAAAGAAAAAGCTGAATCCGGAACTCTTTGCTGCCCCGTGCCTATGAAGATCTAAATACCATTCATACTGCTGCTTTTCCAATCCCAATTCCTCAATCCTGCCAGTATAAGAACGAATAATTAACTAACACTTATTCATAAGCTTCAAAAACATCTTATAATCTTAGCCAAACGGCCTCTAAGGAAGAGATTTTCAGCACCTTGTGCTCAACATATTCAAGCGTTCTTCATTTTGGCCTCCTCTAATCAAAGTTCCAACCTGAAGTTACAATGGAAATTACGTAGTCAAATCTTGAGCAATGAACATTATTCCCCTTAAGTTTCTATTTCTGATTATGATCTTTCTTACCTTTGGTACAATAACATCAAATGCTGCAGCTGTCTTTCCATCGTCATTCAATCGCAAGTAAAATGGCGTAAGTTCTTTTGGATGGTTGTAGATTATGAGTGGCTTCTTGTATATTTCATCAGTTAAATAGCTGCCATCAAAGAATTCAAATATAAGCCATATTAATCCAGTCTGCACAAAGTATTCAAGCATAATATGTACCTTTCATGTTCTTCACCAAGAGGAGAACCCCATTGGACTTCTTTCTCAAATTTTCTTTCAGTCACCTGTTTTAGGAGCACCATCAAAATGCAGAATATAACAAAATCTTGCCAATTATACTCTGAAAGGTTAGCAGAAATAATTTACCTGCTTCAAAACTTCAACTGCTTCTGTGTAAGAAATCTTTTCAAAGGAGTCTGTAGCGATAAGCTGAAGATGATGAACAACAAGCTTATCGATACGTTTGGCAACAAACTTTAAATCTTCTTCACAATTTTCCAACATCCATTTGCAAATAAACTTCAAGAAGTCGCTTGCACATTCCATAGAATCCTGAAATTTCATCAGAAGATTTCAAGAAATTGTCAATATAGCACCATATACAGGATCATAAACTTAAAGGAATCCCAAACGAAACATAAACCTCAAGTTGGGAGAAGGCCATTTCAAGCTCAAGAATCCACATTTCCGCCAACAACTTCTTGGAATTGGATTTAATAGCATTAAATCTTGGGCCAAAAGAGTAAACATTTCCGAGAGCAGACGCGAAACTCTCCAAATGAAGACGACCAGAAGCCGTTAAGTAAGTTTTGCAAGAGAAGAAATCTTCGGAGAAATTAACTTTAACAGATTTTCCAGATTTTGCCTTCTGTTTGGCTTCCAAATGTGACACTAAATCACTTGCTTTCTTGAGGTCTTGAATCGCAGCAGCTAAAGCTTCCTTATTGCTTGGGCTTCTTTTAAGTTCTTCAACTTTTTGGCTCTTTTCTTTGATGGAAGATTTAATATTTTCAAGTCTAATATCATCGACAATGGTTTGATCCTCTAATTTCTCTTCACCAAGAAGAGTTGTAACTTGGAAATTCTTGCCTAATCCCTCACAATCTGTGGTTGTGATTATGGGAACTTGCACGTGAAAGAAGCCATTTTCTAGGAAGAAGGTATGTATTGCTCGGGTGAGAACACTTCTTATTCTCATTACAGATGCCACCTGCAAAAAAGCTCACATTTGAAGTACCATCAAAGAATATAGTAAACTATAAAAACGCAGAAAGTGCAAATGATAATTTTTTCTTTTCCATTTTAAATGTGAATATTGGAAGTATATTAGCTTAGAATGAGAATCACCGTTGTAGTACGTGGTCGAAAATGGGCAGAATCCCGCAACAATTCCAAGGGCAAACTTTTCTTAGATAAAGGATATGAATCCGTCTCAACCAAACCAATATGAAGAATATTCTCAGCTTTAAGCTCAATAGTTCCTTTCCCCTGAAGCGACGGTTTCTGCAATATGCCTTCAGCTAATATACATGTTCCTGTCGGCATAACTTGACTTGGAGGAGCCAAATATGACTCCACAATTATCTGATTCATCACAAATACGTTAACACAACAAAACCTCAAAGCTATGGGTTAACATCCGGCCGGAGACAATGAATGGCTTACTGGTTTTAGGTTTGATTGTTTTAGATTCAACCAATATGCCATCATAAATATATTTAATGTCGATGTAATATATCTATTACTGCAAATAGTATAGAAAAATATGAAAAGTATAAAATGGGAAAAAATTAGCTATTTTTTGCAATATTTTTCACAAGTTATATTCCATTGTAAATATTCGAATATTAATAAAAACAATCAAAATGTTGGATCATCAAAGAGATTGAACTACATATACCTGCAGATTTGAAGCACAAGATCCATCACTAACTTGCAAGATTGAGATTGATCTCTGTGGTGGCTTAGGCAGAATAGCATCCAACTTATCACGCACATGATGCTCTCCAATGAAGGCTTTTAAAATCGACTGAAAAAAAGTTAGCTTAGTTTCCAAACAGCTTTCTTTAGCCTCTACAACTTCTGGAGCCATTCTGAACTCGCGTGACGACTTAACCCATCCTCCCACGACTACTCTCTGTCCCATCAACCCCAAACCACCATCAGAACGGCCTAAAATCGTTTTCAAAAGGACCCTTTTTGAATACTTTGACAAGGGTAGTACTGGTGCTTCGATAGGGGCTTGTCCGTCTGATGCCATTTCTGCAGATGAAAATATTTTCGTAAAAGTTGAAGCGAATGTGAGTTGTAGAAGGCTTGTTTTTAACTTCTTGGTGGTGGATGTTAGGAGGATTAGGATCTTATATATGTATGCGTGTGTTTGTGGAGGGGTTATAATACAGAAGTGATGCTTTTCTTGGGAAAAAGTTGGAAGGATTATTGAGAGGAAAATGGTGGGAGGGGTTGGGAAGTTCGAGGGAGAAGGGCAAGGGATTGTTTGGGAGGGTTGCTATCTTCAAGTCGGCTTATTTGGAATTGGTATTCTTGAGAAGTTGGGAATTCGCGGGAATTCTAATTTTCTCAACTGTTTTTTAAATATTTAACTAACTTTTAATGTCATTCTCTTTTTGCTTTTTTGATTTCAATTTCCTTCTGAATTCTTCTTCCTGGTGTCTTAAGGCTAGCATCCGAAACACTTGACGAGTGCGGATAAAATAAAAATAAAATTAAGATTAAAAATATTTTAGAAAAAATATATAAAATTATACCAAATAAGGTCTTGGACTTTATTAAAAGGTACACATAATAACTAGCAATTTTGGCATACCCAAGCATGTGATAATAAAATTATAATATAAAACAAAATATATTTTTATTTACAATAATGGGTTGTGGTATATAATGTCATTTATTCAGATATAAGTTATAGTTATGAAATTTAATAAGATAATTTTAGGAATATCATGTGAAAACACTTCAAAATATTTGGTGCTTGTACAGGTTATTGCTTAATTCAAGTGTCCTGTAAATTGATATTGTTTATCCAAAAATATGACAATAACTTAATTGAATTTATCAATATAATCGATTCAAATTTATATATAATATGTTACATTATTTTTAAATTACATTCAAATTTGCACAAAAATGAAAAATTTAGAGAAAGAATGGGTTGGGGATAAAAGTTTTTGGACCTTGGGTTGAATCCAAAGTAACCATTAACTGGGCCCAAGAAAAACATTGTTTTGCTTTATTAGATACCATATAAAATGGGATTTTCTCGAAGTTTGGGCCTAATACCAACAAATTGAACCTTAGCTTTTTCGCCGGAAAATATTTTGCGCCAAGGTAGGATGACTAATTTACATTTTCATCGCTTACAATTTGCATAATTCCATTTCTCTCCTTTTCCCCTCTTGTCTTAGAAAATAATAATAATAATAATAATAATAATAATAAAACCCTCCTTAGAGTTTGTTCAATCCTTATAGATTTCAGAGATATTCTCTCTTTCTCTCACTATTGTATTTTAGAGGATTATAAATCTTCTCTTAGAATTTGTTTGCATCTTTGTAGATTCCATAAATGTTAGCAAACCATTAGAAAAATCTATGTTACAAATTCCCAAGATATTATTTCTATTTTATATTTTAGAAAAATTATAAATCCTTTCTTTGAGTTTGTTTGCATCTTATAGATTCTCTAAATGTTAGCAATCATTAGAAAAATGATAACATAAAGCCAAAAAACATCTAGCAAAATTGCTAAAAACTGAACTCCATGATAAAGAGATCCTAAATTAGAATCGTAATAATATTATTACATGGAGAATTTCTCCTGAATTGGTTGTTAGCCTCCCTGTCTAGTCTCGTGTCAAATTATGATTAGTCTGAGATGTCATGTAATAGATGCAGAAGAATGATAGAAAAAATGATATTTCGAGATACTAATACGATTCAACATAGAATGATGCATAGGTAATGTGTAGTAATTGCAGTAAAGCAAATGATATGTCAAGATCTATATGTAGATCAATTACGTTTTTCAAAATAGACGGAGAAGAAAGTGATGGAATATTAACATTGTTTTAGGTTTACTTTTTCATTTTATATCAAATATGAATATTATGATAGTTTCTTTTAAACAATTGGTGAAGAATGTCCGTGCCTTGGATCTTTTAAATTGATTTTTCTGTTATTGTTTCTTTTTATTTTTTTTTATCTTTTTGTTATTGAATTATTTATTTAATTTAATAAACATTAAAAAGTTGGAACTAGTCCCACATTCTGTTCACCTTTTGGGATATCCTTTTTAGCCGTATCATTTGTTTCAGCTTTATTGGTAGGCCTGTCTTTCAATCGACAAGCAAACAAAGAATAAATGAATTCAATTATTTGAGCTGCTTACATAATTTATCACCTCATCTTCTACCCCTTAACCCAACCTCCCCACCACCGTTCTCTTTTTGGCCATAATTCTATTTTGAGACCTCAAATATGGTTGCTCAAAGAATTTAGGTTGAAAATATTAAATATTTTTCTGGGCTTATTATATGTTTGATTATTTACATTTTTCTAAAGATTTAGATGTAAAAGCAACTCATGTAGTATTAGCATTTCTTGCATTTGTCAAGTTAGAATCTTTACTTTTCTTTTATGGTTCACATAAATTTCTTTGCTATGCCTTTCATTTGAATTCGCATAATGGATATAATTAACCAATTTAATTTTGGTTGCCATTCAAGCCTATACTAAGAGGGTGTGCGTGGATATAAGATCCATATTTAAGAGCTTAAAAGATATTATGAAGTGTTTGATAAAGTTCTTTAAATAAATTTTATTAACTCACGGACAAAAAAAAAAAAAGATGTGAGCATCTTATAAACTCTTTTTAAAAAAGTAATTAAAGAGTTCCTAACTTGTTTTCAAAATATTAACATGCATTTTTAAATTTAACATGTATTTCCAGCTCAAAAACTAAATAAAATGTTCTTAAATATAATTTTTATTACTGGCCATGATTAAAATATGGCAAAAATAATACTTTTGCTACAGTTAGTATCAATTATAAATAGCATCAGAAATAGGTGAAGTTGCAAATGAAAAGAACGAAAAATAAAGTGCTTTTGTTTAGAATTACAAAATCTCGAGTAGGATGATGGTATTTGACAAAGTTTTTTATAAAAATTGGGTCTGCAAAGTAACATGCCAACTGCTTCATTCAATAACAAAGCTAAACAAGTTCATTTAGCACTAGCATATAAATACTATATCCCAGCTAGAAGTAGAAAAACACTTCTAATATGTTATTACAAACATGCACCACATGGACCACCAAAGACTTTATTCACTAAATAATTTGGGACATCCTTGATTTTTCCATCTTTTTTCATAGACAACATATTGTTTGTAGCTGGCTAGGAAAGATATTCATCACTCCAACACATATGAACACGAGGCAAAAATAAATGATGAAAAATTGGAAGATACTGTTTAAGATTTTGTAGGTCTATGGAATAATACAGCACTCGCATGTATACATATATATATATATATATTTGAAAATTTTATTGTCAGTTGGGGACCTCTTTGTTTTTGCAGTACTACTGCATATTTAGCCATTCTATCTCCTTATGGCCATTATTTCTCCACTGCCCTTTTCATTTTAATTTTTTTCTTTCTTTTCCACTCTCTTCCTATCTATATTTCATTTCCTTTCTTCTTTTGACCACCATTTTATTTCTTCATCAAATATTTTTCCTCAACAAATAACGCAAAAATATGGTGAATTTCGACTTTAAATTGCTCTTCATCGCGTTGTTCTGTGCTGCAGTCCTTGTACAAGGTTCCGACTTTCTTACTTTTTCCTGTTTTCCTTTCACATTTCTTTTGTTGTGTTTTAATGCACCAAGCTATCATAAATGAACTTCAGATACTCTCTTGGTGAAATAATATCCAAATTCATCTCAAGAAAGCTCTCTTGTAAGATACAATAATCGAATTCTTACAAACTTATGTTTTGATGAATGCTGCAGGTGCAACAGGCTCTAGAGTTCATCTGGCACTTGAAAAGGAACCGACAGATTATCGTATTTCATCAGCAGAAAGAGAAGTAAACCTCAAGGTGACTCTTCTGATAAGATAAGTTCTACTGATTTTCAATCACTTTCTGGCAAGAATTCTGAACGTTATTCGCGATTTTCACTTGCAGAATAACGCAAAAAGATTGTTGATTGGATCGGTAGCGCCAACTTGCACTTATAACGAATGCAGAGGGTGCAGATACAAATGCAGAGCCGAACAAGTTCCTGTTGAAGGAAACGACCCTATAAACAGCCCCTATCACTACAAGTGTGTGTGTCATAGGTGATATTTGTCGTGTTTTTTGGCTACTCAGAACCAATTTTAGTCCAAGTTGTAGAAAAAAGATGGATTAGTTTTGTCCTTCTGAGTTTGTGTTCGTGCCATTTTATGGGATATTGTTTTTTAACTGTTTGTTGGTGAAACAGATTATCGTGTATCTGTAATTTTTTGCACTTTCTGTTTGTATTTGTTTGTATACAATTTCTGCATGAGATGCAGAGAGGGGCTATTGTGGTCAGATGACACCACTCCATGAAAATGAAATAAGACTGGTGGATTCATAACTGTTTCAATATCTTTTCTAACGAAATTGGACATCTGAATTTCCCATAATTTTATGTTTACTAATATGTCCAAGAATTCTGCTTCAAGGGAAATTTTAAGATAAGGGCATTTGAGATTACACATCCAATTCAATTGCAGTAATGTCTCAAAGGGAAAAAGGGAGACAAAATGCCCTTTTCACAAGAAATAGAGATAAACAAACAAATAACACATCTTATGAGTGGTCCAATAACTCAAAATATGATCAAGAAACGTGCTCTTTCCGCCATTTGTGTTTCCTAACAAAGCAACATTTTCTTGCCCCTGAATTGTAGAACACCAATCGAGGGGTTAAATAGACAATTTCGTTCATGAATACAAATAGAAATTGGGTCTCCAACCTCTAAAGACAAAGTATCAAAGAAGTTGGACTCGGGCTCGACATCACTCTTTGAAGGTCAACTTAGTCAGAAACAGCAGGCACAGTAAATCTCTTAGGTACCAAGCATTGCCCATCATCGGCCCCTTTTCCATTATAATGGCTTTACTTAAATCTCTGTATCTACAGTACTGAGGTTGTCAATCGGAAGTCAAGCCAAAAAGTTCAAAGTGAAAGAAGAATCAAGAACTGCAAGTGGCACATGGAAGCGGGCCCATGTGCCCTAGTGATGCATGCGCTTCCAATGGACCACATGGGCAATTCTGTTTGAATTAACTTATGCTTCACTAAATGGCAGAAATCAATTCATTAGGACAGAAGATAACAATAATCATGCAGGTCCCATTTCCAGTGTACTAGCAAAGAATCCACATTCCAAACTCAGATGCTGAATTGCACTTT
>JACFYI010002230.1:718515-729545 GCA_014898755.1 Handroanthus guayacan
ACAAAACAACAAAAGAAAGAGCTTCAAATAAAAGTTTTTGAATATATAACTTTTTCAACTTTCTAGCACTACATATCATTCTTGAGTGACATAAATTTTATTGGTTCTATTTCTAATTTGCTATATCTTGTTTGTGAAAACAAGGAACAAGGTCATGGCTTGTGCGAAGCACTTTGTTGGTGATGGCGGCACGAAGGATGGAATCAACGAGAACAATACAGTAGTAAATTGGCATGAATTACTCAGCATTCATATGCCTGCATACTATCATTCTATTATCAAGGGCGTGTCCACTATCATGGTTTCTTATTCAAGTTTGAATGGAGTGAAGATGCACGGAAACAAAGATCTCGTCACCAATTTCCTCAAGGGGACTCTTAGATTTAGGGTATGTATAACAAAAAATTTTATCAGCTAATCTCACACATTATGAGTAGTTCAGACTAGAGGGGACTAAGGGAAAACTTATCAACGACTTGTGTCTTTTCTCTTTTGCTCCAAATTTTCAGGGTTTTGTCATCTCAGATTGGAAAGGAGTAGACAAGATGACCGTCCCAGAGCGCGCTAACTATTCCCACTCACTTCTAGAAGCAATCAACGCTGGTGTTGACATGGTTAGTACATACCACTCATATACGTTCAATGTTGGTGCATTTGTTGCTTTAACATGAAAGTTTTAGACACTCAAGAAAATTTCATTTGTGAAACTCAGGTGATGCTCCCTTACAATCACACAGAATTCAGAACCATTGTGCTCTCCCATGTCAAGAACAACTTAATCCCAATTAGCAGGATTGATGATGCTGTTGAAAGGATCTTAAGAGTCAAATTTACCATGGGTGTCTTTGAGAACCCTATAGCTGATTATAGTTTTGTTGATAAACTAGGAAGTCAGGTGAGCTAACTATACTTACTTATTATGATTAGATCATGAACTCTTTTAAAGACATTAACTTATTTTTCCTTGTACCTAAATGGTGCAGGCTCACAGAGATCTGGCTAGAGAGGCAGTCAGAAAATCACTTGTGCTCTTAAAGAATGGAGAAAATGCCGATACCCCTCTCCTTCCTCTCCCTAAAAAGACATCAAGAATCTTGGTTGCTGGAAGCCATGCCAACAACTTGGGATTACAATGTGGGGGTTGGACTATTGCTTGGCAGGGACTCGACAGCAAAAATCTAACTGTTGGTGTGTATAATTATATAAATGACGATATCCAGTTCCATTTGATCTTTCAGTTTTTTCATTCAACTCGGCCCTGTTTTTAATTGTTCCTTTATACTCAGGTACCACCATCCTAAATGGGATCGCAAATGCAGTCGACCCCACCACAGAAATAGTCTTTAGTGAAAACCCCGAAATTGAATTTGTGAAGGCCAACAACTTTTCCTATGCCATTGTGGCCGTGGGAGAACCTCCCTATACTGAAACTGCTGGTGACAATAAGAACCTTACAATTCCTGAACAAGGTTTGAGCACAATGAAGAATGTTTGCGGGAGTGTGAAATGTGTTGTGGTTCTGATTTCCGGGAGGCCATTGGTGATAGAGCCCTATCTCAACACAATAGATGCCCTTGTGGCAGCATGGCTGCCTGGAACTGAAGGCCAAGGAGTGGCCGATGTGTTATTTGGTGATTATGGCTTCACTGGAAAGTTGGCAAGAACATGGTTCAGGACCATAGAACAACTTCCCATGAACGTTGGCGACAAACATTATGATCCACTATTCCCATTTGGCTTTGGACTCACCACAAATGGCATTACAGCATAGCAACATTGATTCCACTAACTAGTATGTCTTAGTTTTAAGATATTAGGCTGTTCTATTTTTGATAGCTTAAAATGATCTTTTGAACTTCTAATCATTTCTGAGATTTATATTTTTGCTAGGGTTTTATGGGTTATCTTTAGTATTTGTTCATATATTTAAATTGCATTTGATTCTAAGTTTTTTAAACGTATATTGTTTCTTTCTACCCAGTTTCTGTGTTCTTAGATTTCAGCATATTTCTTTACATTGCATCTGGAGGGTGGGTCCGTAGGTTTTGCAAAGGTATTCTATATAAGCCAACCTGCAAACTTCCAAGAAAATCTCACAGCGACTTCAATAAATTGATGCCATTTTCAGTAAAACCAATGTTTATGCAGAACAATAAGTCGAACTTCAAATGGGAACAATTCATGCATTATGAGTCAACTTGTTTCATTTCTGTATCAGGATAACTCACGTTAAAACCAATTACTTTTAGTAGAAGAAGAAAACAAACGTCATCTTATTAATCCAACACTATACCCCAATATTACGAATAAGCTCATGTACCTTAGCAAACTCAGATTAGACACAGTTGCCCAAGCAGAATTCGGGTCCAGTATAATGGCATATTTCATATGTTGGAGACTGCCAACATCTTGATGAGCCATCCTGGATGAGAAATGGGAAATGGGTTACCAAGTGCATAAAAGCGTCTGGTGTTAAAATGGTGTTTTCAGATCATAAAATCGTCCCCTCAACTATTAGCTGGAAATAAAATCTGAAATAGGTCTTTCTAGTTCATCCACATAACTTTTGCTCATTTGGATTGGTGAACCAAAAGCAGCCATCTTCTCTGACAAATTTGAAAGAGCCTCATGCTTGTTGGCTAACTCCATAAGCACCTTGATCCTTCTAAAGGATACATTGCTAGGCTTCTGCCCCTTCTCCACCATTTGCAAGAAACACCTCTCGGCCTCTTCCAACTTCCCCAAGACACAAAGCAAATCAAATAAAACATCCGAAACCAAAATATACGATCCAAATCCCTTGTCAACCATATCATTCCACAACTCAAGCGCCATATCCACCTTTTCTTGCCTTCTCATCAAACGAATCAAAAACATACACGACTGTGTGTTTGGCAAGCACCCCATTTCCTTCATCCTCAAATACAAACTCCAAGAGCTCTTCAAATCGTTTGCCCAATATAACGATCTAAGTATCACATTGTAAGTTGTCGCATTAGGGCTCAACCCCTTTGCCGCCATCTCCTCCATCAAATTATAAGCATCCCCTAACCTCTTAGCTATGCAAAAGTTCCTTATTGCAGCATTATAAGCTGCAACATCAGGATAACATCCATACTCCTTCATCTCCTTCAAAACTTCCCTCGCCTTATCTGGCTGCCCCACCAACCCCAGCCCTCCAATCAAAGATGTATATGTAATCACATCCAAATCAATCCCCTCATCGCTCATTCTGTTTATCACCTTATATGCCTTCTCCACCTCCCTTCCCTTACAATAGACATCCACCAAGCAATTATACGAAACAACATCTGGCTCGACACCCATATCCCTCATCTCACCGAAGAACGCCTCCGCCTCTTCCGGTGACTTCCACCCCGACAGCAAGATGTTGAAAGTCTGCAAATTTGGTCTAAACTCATGCTTTAAAGAATGGTACACTGTCCTAGCATCCCTCATACTCTTCTCCTGACACAAAGTCCTAAGTAATGCATTATAACAACTGACATCAAACTCTGAAACAAGTCTTTTGAACCGTTTAAATGACTCAACCGTCTGCTTAACGGAACAAACTTTAGCTATCCTGGCCAAAACAACTTGTATAGTTCTTGAGGTTATTAAAGACTGATCCCTCTTCTTGGTTTCCAGCAAAAGCTCCCACATTGCTTCAAACTTGCGACTTCTACCAAGAACGTACAGCATGGTGTCCAGAGAATAAGGGGTGTGGAAAAACCCTTTTGTTCTTGAAGTAATTTTGTAGAACTCCAGAGCTGAAAGTGGGTCAGAATGCGAAAAGCGGACCCTTTTAAGCACTCTTTCAATTAAGTCATTTGAAAAGAGGATTTGCGATGTTTTGAGGGAGTGCTTTAGAGATTGTGGGTTCGGTGAGCTCGTGATTATGCGAAAGATTGTCTCTACGGCGCCGTGTCGGTCTGATTGGAGCTGAGGGATTGAAGAAGAGTAACTCGCTGTTAATGGCGTCGAAGAGCAGAGGAGAGAGTGGAGTTGGAATCTTCGAGCCACCAAACTATACATTGTTTTTTGGAGGGATCTTTATTATCTCAGTGGATTGTCACCGCTGATTCTTGAACTAATTTTGCTCTCTGCAATAATGGGGAAGAGCTGCCGAAGACAAACATGGACTTCCGCAACATTCATACTGTACAGTTCCCCACCTCAGCTCAGCTCATTCGTTGAATTCAATGGCCAATGCTTTATGGCTTTTATTTTTTTTCTGAAATAGAGGTACTGTAGAGTATAGAGTTTTTTTTTTTTATTTTTGATTGATAAAAGTAATTCCATTAAATATTAAGCAAAATACCAATGAAATTACATCAAAAAGACAAAAAGAAAAATACAACATAAAAACTAAATATCCAACTAGATGGTTTACATAATGAAAACTCTAGAAAGGAACTCAAAAAAAATATCAAAGTTGAAATAGGAAGAATAGGGGAGTATGAGACGCCTTGACCACCGATGCGAGGAATCTCAAGTCTTTCAAGAGACTCTCTTTTACAAAGAAAGAGAGTAAAATGATGATTCATTGCTATTTTTGAAGAAAAATGACAGTGAAAAATACCCCTAAATAGAGTTTCTTCTTCATTCTTGGACACACCAAAGTTAAATGATAGATCAGAAAAAAAATATGCGAAGGAGGGGGTAAGTTGAAGAATGAGTGGTAAACATATATGAGGTGGTGAAGAAAAAGTGGAGAAAAAGGAAAGGAAAAAAAATAGAAAAAAGGAGACAAAGATCTCTAGAGAGAGACCGGGCTGCCATGAAAACGACGGCCGGCTCCACGGCGGCTGGTGGGAGAGATCTCCAAGATGGAGAAGGAGGCAGCTGATTAAGAGCACCAGCCCTAGAAGAAGGAAGAGACTAGAGGGAGAGGAAAGGCTGACTGTAGAAAAAACCGGAAGAATTTTTTGTGAGTGTAAAAAATCTATTTTATCATTTCCAATAGAAATTTTTGTTCTAATTTATTTATTTGTTTTATTTCAATTTAATTTTCTCTAATTTCTTGTTCAATCAAACCGTAAGGTTCCTCGTAAAGATATTAAGAGCTTCTTTTATTATTATTATTATTATTTTTATTATTGATGATTAAACATTTATTCAAAACCATTTCTCGGACATTAAGACCTTGTATGGTTCGATTGGATATAATGTTTTTGAGACCTAAAAAGTTTCTCATGAACACATTTCACGATCATAACAAAAAGAACACTTGGAATAGGCCAGTCATATGCATATCCAATCATTTAATGCCCTAAAATACTCTCAAATCTCAAATCCATATATTACTGTATCAAAATTGAACGTTTGACGATATATTTGATATCTTTTGAAAAATCAATTTTTTTATACAAGAAGACAGAAGATGGCATATGACAGACATACCATCCTTGCCTTGAAGCATCAAAATAACATTTGGATCAAGTAAAATATTAAGAAGAAAACCTGTCACAATTAACTTCCATTTCTTCTTCATCCCCTCCCATTCCATGCTTTCTTTAATCCAAAACATAAGGTTGCTTGCTTCACACTCAGACATAACACATACAAATACAGGAGGAAAAGGGTGGAAAATCAAAAGAAACAGAAATGGTCTTCAAGGGATAGTTCAAGAAACACCTTGGTTTTCAAGGGGTACAACAAAATTCAAAATAGTTTTTCACTATACAAAAATTCCCCGAGCTTCCAGGATTTATCTCCTCAACTTGCTTCCATATATGGACATTCACCTTTGCGGGTGAGGTTTCCAATCTTGATCATTTCTTTGTGTAGTTTAGGTATGGATCTTGTGCAATGGTTAGAACATCAGGTCTGTCGGCTTGACTATATGTTAGACAGCGACGAATAAAATCCTGCAGAAATAAACATAATTCCGTAAGTTATTATGTAGAATATGGACCATGGATTTGTATATCCAACCAAAGGCGTGACAAAACTTTAATGTAACTTTCATGTGTTGTTTAAAAACAAATGATATCTGAGAAATGAGACATTCTCATTAGTGAACAGCTCATGGGATTTTATCGGTGCACGAAACGTAGAAGGGACCAAAAGAAAGAGTTTTGTCACTTGGAAGACAACATTGGACAAGAAAGTGGGATATATATATGTATATGTGTATATATATTTTTTACAAAGTGGGATCTATATATATATATTTACCTTTGCCTCATTTGAGACAGATGGCCTTGAAGGGAATTCAACTTTACGGGCTTTGATAATTGTATCTTCACGCAGAATTCGCTCTTGTGTCTGGTCGTGCCCAAAGGGCCGTCTGCCAAATAGCATTTGGTACAACAAAATACCCGCAGACCAAACATCAACCTGTTTCCAGCAATGCAAAGTAAACTTAGATGATCATTATTTCCAATAGGCACACAATTATCAGGCAAAAAACTTCAAAGTCACTGACCTTTGAGGAAATGAGAGGTATTTTGCTCAGCTCAAAGCATTCTGGAGGCAGATACCTGAAATTACAGTGTGAGATATAACCCAAGAATATGCAGAATAAGGGAAATTCCAGTAAATGTCCACAAACAGGTAGAGTCAGTAATTTATATATCGATACTGCAAGCATCAGAATTGACGAATCATTCACTGAGAGAGAATAGGGATTGAGGACGTATACAGTAAACTTGGCAGAATTACGAATCAAGTTAATTGGTAGATGGCATCTATTGTATTTCATGCCAAAAAAGAAAATGCTGGAGTGAAAAATGGTAAATAGCTCAGGCTCACCAATAAGTTCCAGCGCCCTGGGATGTAAGTTCCATGCCTTGAGATCCAACATCATCCTCCACAATCTTGCTGAGACCAAAATCAGTGACTTTAGCAACACCAAAGTCATCAAATAGGACATTTCCAGGCTTCAAATCGTAGTGAATAATTTTTTGTGATCTTTTATTCATGTAAATAAGGCCTTGAAAGATCTGGAAAATAATGATCCTAGCTTCCCTCTCTGGCAGTACAGGTGTTGCTTTAAGAACTGCATCAAGATCCTTGCCTGGAAACAGGGGGAGAGGAAAAAGGACAACACTTTAAACCACCATTATCATAGTTTGTCTTGATTGGTTAGGGTAAATAGAGTGCCGTTCGTCATTCATCTTTATATAGGAATAACTAATGCACTGAACGTGTGATGGTATTCTTGCATACTCGCATAAGTGTTTTTTCAATTTTTTCTTCTGTTTCTTTTTTCTCTTTATGAGAAAAGGTTTAATCTCATAAAATAAGGGAGCAATTATATGAATCATACCACTACAGTATTCCAAGACAGTGCAGAATGTGTTCTGATCAATCTCAAAAATATCCCAAAGCCGAACTATGTTATGGTGAACCAATGTTTTGTGAATGTTGTATTCCCTGATTGCATGTCGTATATAACTTTGCTTCTTGTCTTCACTCCACTGGGCATTCAAACCATGAAGCTTACAGGCAACATATCTATGTTCCACCAAGTCAAAGGCCTGCCAACATTTTTACTAAGTATCAGTACCAGAACTTTTATCTTCATGACTAGAATATCAATGAAAGCAAACTTCAGACGTTTGTTATGAGAAATTGAGGCTGTATTGGAATGTGAAATTCAGACAAAATATTAAGGAACATTAAGATAAAAGCACAGACCTTATAAACCTCACTGAATCCTCCTTTTCCCAGAAGGTTTAAGAGAGCATAACGATGATTCAATATCTGGAAATTATTAAAACGAGAGAAATCCTCATCCCTTATACGTTTCATTTCACGTATAAGCCTTCCTTTCTCCAATTCATAGCGATCTCTTTCACGCATTACTGTTTCCTCCTCCTAAAAAGAATCCGTATGCAAGATATGAGATAACAAACCAACAATGATAAGTAGTACTATAAGAAAAAAGAAACTTACACGTTTGATGCTTGCTATTCGAGACTTAAATATTTCATCCTGAATGAGAATGTCTTCTTCCTGAACTCCACCTTCTGTTTCAGATGTGTCGCCCTTATCTGCAATGGGTCATTATGCCATTAGTTTTCATTGTATTGATGAAAAGATAACTCTGAGGTAAAAAGAAGACAAAACATTACAATTTGAAAAAAGCTACGATATCGTAATCGGTTCAAGGGGAATGCTCATATAGCATACCTGTTCCATTCCACAAATACAACATTCATTTAGCACAAACGAAATATACAAAATTAGCATCACAATGGGGTCATTGGTCGGAGTACAGAGACATGGGTGCATATCAGTCCTAACAACCTTAAAATGCCAGAGTCACTGAAAGTACAGCAAGGGAATTAGGAAGTAGATATCTGCGAAGTTATAATGATAGCCTTTACCTGATTGGCGTTTCTTCAGAGATTTTCTCTGCCTTTCAATGGCCTCCTTTGCTTCCAACAAACTTTTCTGAACAGAAAAAGTTCATTACGTGAACGCCATGTGAGGAAAATTATTTGTGTGATTCATGTAGGCTGGAACACTGTAAACTCAGCAGGCAAGGTGCATTAACTATATGGAAGCACTATATATAAAACTTCATATTTAAGCAGCTAACAAAATTAAAGATCAGAAGATTAATGCATGCAGCATTGAACATTCTCGTCCTGCAGATTCCGATAGAGCATCAGCATAATGGACTGCCATGAAAGACATAGAAACCGACAACAAGGCCATGGAAGAAGAACACTACATGACTTCCAGTTTGGAAGAAATGTCATCATACAAAACAGTAAGAGTTTCATTTCATGACATATGAAACCACATTTAGAGTTTGAGAAAAATCATAAATACTATTTGGACACAAAGAGCTAATATGGAGCTGAATAAGGCCAACACTAATTCTCTTAGAGAAAGAAACACACAGATAACCTGAGAAAAGGTATGTCACCAAAAAGATATGCAGATTACAATAAATATGAGGGACTAAAGCAGGCAAAATAATGTCAAACCACGGAAGGCGTACAAGTTGAGCATTGAGATCCTTTAATGCTTGTCCATCCTCCCATGCCTCAGATATGACTGTCCCAGCTCTATCCAATTCATTGAAGAACAAACAGAAAGGAGACAAATAATTAGATGATACAGCATACGAAACTTTAGTAATGAAATGGAATTGTAAAAGATTTCTAGCATAGAAATTGTGGTTCAGCTTCTTTTAGTATCAACAGATTCCTACAATAAACGTGTTTCCTGGAAAACCAAGAATCTCAAATAATCAAGCTTTTTTTAAGATTGTGTCCTGGAAAAGGACATGTGGATGAAATTGGAAATATTGAAATACCTGATCACCCCCACATTGCCAAGTCTCAAGGAATCCTGGCGAACTTTCATCCTTGCCTCTTGTCTCTCAGCTTTTGAAACAGATATCAATAGGTCAGATATCACTTTCATTCTCTGCATCAAAGGAAGAGCAAATATAAATAATTGCTTGAAAAATAAAAATAAAAAAAATCCAACATCTAATGGAATTAGCAAAGAGCTAAGCCCCACATGGCAAGGAAATCTGTGGTCCAAATATTAAGGGAAGGAACTAAAAATACAAAAAAGAGACATGAATTGCATATTATTCATATTTCATCCTTGTGAAACTAAAGATTCAAATTGCATGCATCTTTTGTGTGTCTACGACAGCAACCCAGGAGCTGACTACATGCAGCCATCAAGAGAAGACTAGGCTAAATACGGATTAGTGCTTCGTCAGATGAAATGTAGTTTCCCTACAGGAAATGGGAATCAGAAATAAAATACTAGGAAAAATATGTCTATATATAGATATATATATATATTAAAAAAAACAACAAAAAAATTAAAATATCAGAATAATTATCAATATCATGCCTCATGCAATCCATAATGTTCACGCATATGTTCCAGAAAAACAATCAGGTCTTACAGAAATCATGTATGTTTACTATGAAATTTAAAATTTTTATTTACTTCTCACAACAATTAAAGAAGCATACACGCACCCAAGATATAAAAGAAAAAGAAAAAACTTATGACAATCATTAGCTGAAAAGGAAGCAGACTAGAAACAACAAACCTTTGGTTTCATCTGTTGCTCATAATCTTTGAAATCCTTAAGCTCCTGTTCAAGTAGGGGCGGAAAAGAAAAACAAAAGCAAAAAAGATAAATGAAAATGATTTCCACAGTAAAAGAGAAAATGTCACTTAACAATACCCATAAACAACACAGAACACAACAAGTAACAGCTACAACTTCTTAGCTGCATGCACTGGGAAGTCCAAATATTAAAGAGAAAAACACCAATTATACCTTTTCTAGGCGTTCACAGTGATTACGATAATCAGAAGCCTCTTCACGCGATTTTTTCAGCTCTTCCTCCAATAATGCAACCTTTGCCCGTAAGGAAGTCACTTCATCCTAATATCAAGGAAACCACAGAAAAATTATAAAATCAATAGCTGTATATATGAAACAATCTCCAGAGCATAATATTTAGGCAGAAATTGTGGTAATAGAACAGGAAATTCTAGGTTTAATTTTTAAACCAAGTTATTTGGAAGTCTTAAACAAGGTAAAGAATTTAACACAATGAGAAACCTCTGTTGGAAGGTGGCCATCACGCCCAAGCTGCTCTTTAAATAACCCATCCTGCATACCCAGCCAAACAAAAGAGTAACCAAATGTATCAATATTCATTAGAATACAGAATAGATTAATTAAATAACTTGCCGTATATAGCAATTTTTCCATTTGGCCCATTCAAAGTGGATGAGTTCCAAAGCTACAGAACGGAAAAGCATTAAAAATTAAAAACATGCGACAAAGCTTACAAGTCACACACATTATTTGTTACAACACTCTGACACAGCCACAAGAAGGTTCAAGACATTGCATGTTCTCATATCGTGCAAGGCTTCATGTCTATAGATGTCATATGCGATCCTGAAGCCTAAGTCCCTAACTTGAAATGCAGCATGCTGCATGAAACATACGTTAGAAATGGCATTAACAGGCTTTTAAAAATGATAGCCTTATTGCAAAAATAGGTATGGCACTTGTACTCTCT
>JACFYI010002230.1:729645-783602 GCA_014898755.1 Handroanthus guayacan
CGCAATCTTCAATTAAATGAAGCGACAGTATCCAGACAATGGGAAATCAGGGAAATTTGGCATTTAAAGTGCCAACCAAACTGCCAAATTAGAAAGCAAAGCCATGATTTTGGATTGAAATAAGATTTTGTTGACCTTGAATCAAATTTAGATTCCAAGGATTGACACAAACTGAACAAGGTTTAAATAGTAAGGTTCTATCATAATTTGTGTGACCCAGTGAGAAGTCCCAAAGGGAAAGTGAGCATTATTTTCAACATAAGAGGATTTTTTGCACCTACAACAAATCCACACTATAATTTGATACTTCAGAAAAAGCAGGCTTAAAATGGGAATTAGCCCAAACATTATTTACATTGCTCAGTTCCGAAACAGATAATATACAGTTTTTTGTCATGTTGTTATGAAACTACCATATTGGAACAAAGCCCTCAGAAAGTTGGAGATAACAGAAATGATGGTAGCAAATATCTAGAAGTGGCATATAAATTCATTGTAACTCTCCTATTCCATGCCAAACTTCTCGCCCAAATGTCAACATTTTATAGGTTTCACCACTTTACAACATCATGTTATTCAAAAATATACAACACTCACAATATCATGTTATTCAAAAGTAAGGCAAAAGATGAAATAGCAGAAATTGCACATCAGAATGAAGTCTCCAACATCATGACCAGAACTCGCTCAATTACATGGAGGTAGATGTGATAATTGGTTGTTTTCAGAACAGAAAATTTTCAGGATATTTTGCTAATCATAAACCAGAAACCAGTAGTTAGTTCTTTTTTTTTTTTTTTTGGTGAAGTAATAGAAACAAGTAGCTAGTTCAATTAGCAATATCGAGGCATTATCCATCAATTTAGTAAATTGAGGAAAAATAAAAATAAAATAATGAAGAATGTGAAATTTTGATTCAGGAAAAATTTGGCCAATTCTCAACCAAATACATCACTTATCTATGAGAATCATTAGTATTATGGGGGACATATGCTTCTCTTGAAAGAATATATATATGCTAACACATTGATACTGGAAATTTAACGTGTTTGTTAGTCAGAAAAAACAGAAGTAAATTAAATGAAATCAATAAAAGATGATGATTTCATCGGCAAGTGAAGCAAAAGAAGCAATTATTCAACTTTCAAATATAGGAACTTAGTAATATACGCACCTTGTGATGTGAGTTTTCAACCTGACCATTTGATGGAGAAATAGTCTGATTTTTTGCCTGATCAGTAACTCGGTGACCACGGCCCCTACCTGAAGCAGAATTTCCCCTACCACGGCCTTGTTTTCTTTTATTTGCATCAGCACCTACCTTGTTAGCATCGACTGTTTCAACGGTCTTTTGCCTGGCATCAACTGCTGCCTGGTGTATGTTTTCCAAAATATTACAATCCTAAAGGACTCAGAAAAACAAGAAACAACAACTCTCAGGCAATTCCAGACAATATTAAGTAGAAACGCATTAAAAAATGGAAAAGGCAGTCGGGAAGTTAAAAAAGGAAATAGGGAAGTATTTAAGCAACAGATCATGCCCGCAGGAAAAGGACACTATATTTACCTCAACATGTTCACCAACAGTAGCACCACCCATATCTTCGACCTTACGTCGCTTTTGAGTGTTTGCTTGTATGAGAAAATCTCCTCCACTCTGCCCCATGAGTAAAGACAAGTCAAAATGATAAAGATCGAGTCAAATTTTGGGATAAATGAGCTGCATTTTTACTCATAAGCATAATGCAGAAGACAAACAACAACTGCACTCTGGAAAAATAATTATCCTAGTACTAAGAATCCACAATCGCATATCAGTTACAGTGCATTCACAACATGAACATTTTTGCAGAGATTGAGAATAAAATTACTAATCGACCACAGTATGTGAGGCCAATACAACATTGTGATATTAACCTGCGATGTGGCGTGGGATGAAGCTTAAATAACAAAATATACTATTTTCCAAGTAAAACAAAAATGGTTTTAGAATGGAGAAAAGCATGCAAACAAACTGCTTAGAAAAATTTCTAATAATACTAAGTTTTGTCCCACATCGGACAAATCAAGACCATTAGATAGTTTATAAACTATTCCCCCTTCCCATCCATTCAATTTTAAACCTTTTCATGAGGATAAATCCACACCACGCATGCCGACAAAATGATAATAAGCATTAAGACCTCCGACTCCTTTGATGTGGGACAAGACGTAGCATCATGAAAAGCTCCAAGCCTTGAACTTGGGAGGGCCTGTGTGGACATCATCTCTCCAAACGACATCAAATAATGATGCCCAATTCATTAGCAAACATGAAGGGCCTAGCCCATCTAGCCCACATGGTAGGAGCTTTTGTCTTTGTGAAAAGATGCATCAACGGGTAAGAGAGGGGAAGCACTATATAGATTGCCTTAATGCCCTTGACTTTTTCAATGTGAGGCAAGACTTAGTATCATTATTTGCATTAGCAATTTATGATTGCATGTTGGGCAATCATTAGTAGAAGATATTTTCGCCTTGTTATTCATAGAATAAGTGAATAATGAATAAGTCGCCCATGAGTTACCTGCATCTAGATGTTGGTGTCCTCAATGGATAGTACAAATTTACATGTCCGCACATTGTTTCCTTCTCTTTCAAGATTTTGTGATATATATTGCCAATGCAAATGCTTACAATGTTGTTCTTATGCCCACACATTGGCCATCGGGGGGTGAAATGAAATACACAAAGAATGTCTAGAGGAACATATCATGGAGATACCTACTAATATAGTGAAAGCACAATACGTTCAGCTCCTTTGGCTCTTATTTGATTTAAATAATCAAATTAAGTGACAAGTTTTGAAGAATGCATACTTGCATGTGTACATCAAACTATTGTTCCAACTTATGACTTGAGTTTCTCATAAGAGCAATTGTTATTGTGTTTTAAAAGTCCATGCATCTATTGCCAACAAGACCCGATCCAGCATGAAGTGCTAAGAAACTATTAAAGCAATTCAAATTCTGTATATAAACTTGGCATTTCATCTTATATTTCACGTCATATAAGCATGTCCAATGTATAATTGTTCCTTACACACACACACACACACACATGATGCGAGTCATATACGGATTTACAAGATGAAATACGATTTTGGAAGAGCAAATCAGAAGTGCTGATGCAATTAAAGATGTATTTCCAATTGGAAAACTAGATTTGACAATCTCAACATATAAAATGAGTATAGATCTTCCATCTTTAGCAGCTAAATCAATAGCAATTAAAGCATATCGATATAACATAATTCACGGTCCAAGACCTAGCAATTCAACAATTACCCACAATTAGTTATTGTATCCCATTGGAGATAAAAAGGCATGACAACATAGTACAGAATAGGTTTCAAGCCCTTCACATTGTTCCACATACCATAAACAGAAGCTAAAGTCTAGATTATGATGTCTATGGCTAGTTGAACCAATGACCATCCATGATTACATAATTGAATCAATTCCACACTGGTTCCAAATTAGAAGAATATTGTGGCAAAACTTTATTTGAAATGATGTGGTGGATGCAGCGTACAACTTGAAGGAGACGATCCATTGTAGATTTTTACATCCACCATTTTCGATTCGATTTATCTAGGAATGACAGTGCTCTTGGCTTGACACGAATCCTTTGTTTTTTGTTACGTTGTAAATAGTCCACAATAGAGCTCAAATCGAAAGGATTGATATATTTCTCAAGGGCAAGCGTCTAGGGTTTCTTAGACCCCACAACCACTTTTTGCTAGAGAAGAATGAAAATTTGCATCTTCCTTATCAATTTAGCTCAGTCCTTAAACGCTTCATGAAAAAAAGAGCCAAAGAAAAATAAAGAAATTGTTGAATTGCAAAGATTTATCCGGCAAACTCCAAAGTTTGAGTATGCCATGAGTTCACTTGAGCCCACTGCTTCCAAATAATTCCCACTATGGGAGTCGCAACCTTGCAAATGCACCATTTTTTAAACTATTCTCCCTTTTAAAAACAAAGGTTGTATATGATTAAAGCATCCTAGTATTAGTAACTAGTCAACTCCTCCTAAATCCAAATGCAGTACCTTTCTTGACATACAAGTCACGCATCCAACAATTCACATATCCAAAAGAGAGATCTTCACCCACGTGCGAGCTTAATACACTTGTAAGTGCATAGAATTAATGTAATCCCATTACCTAGTAAAAAAATTGATATAACTTGTGTTTCTATCACAAAAAGTGCATTAAGTAGAAGGCAAGTACCTAGCTAGAAAGGAAAATGACTAAGTGCAACACACACCTATGATATAAGACTATAAAGAATATCAAGTGTAGCATATGCAAGTGTATTCAAGAGGGTTTTGTTGCCTTCTGCTCTATATATTGTTGCACTCCAGAATCCAGCCATGATTGTAGTTGCTTAGGGACACAGCTGTTACATGCCATCCATTCTTGCAAGTCTACTCTACGTTTGTCCATCACATCTTCGGAGGCAAGCGCGTCTATTGCTAATTGTCAATAACATTCTGAGTTGCCATAGTGTTAGAACAACATTCTAAGTTGTTCAAGTAATATTTTTTATACTTAAAAACAACTAGCTTGGAAATGCTAGTATATCTTCAATTAACTTTCTAAACTATATATGGGGTTGAAGCAACATATACGGATGCATTTCAAAAATGCAATTTAAGTGCTCTTCATAGCACTTAACAATTAGTTACTAGGCTAGGTCCATGTTTGAAGCCATGCAACAAAAGGATTTCAGCTATATCCTTATGAAGTTAAATTCTGCTTTAAGCAAATGCACTGGCCACAATACTTGAACCAGAATCCATCATGAACATTGGAACCGTAACCTTTACAGTTGAAAACGAGTTTCCCGATCAAATGCACCTGTAGCAATTGCATAACTTCCTTCTATATTAATTTTAAATCATTTAAACGTAAGTAAAATCCCTGAAATCCACATTTCTCATGGACAACGGTTCTCATATTGAAAGAATAATCAAAACAAGTGATCTAACATGGATCCGTACATGATAACATGACCAAATTTTAATATCTCAAACAAATCCAAGTGTTGATATTCCATACAAAAATTTTCAACTTCGAGACCCAAAGAGAATTAACAAATACTAAATACTTCATCTGAAAACAAGACAATAGTGCATGTCATAATGTCATTGTACCAATAAGTTATAAGCATTAATTCTTTAAATACTTAACAGCTCCATTCTCCAAAAATACAAACATAAAAAGCACGCTACTAGTAAGCCATGCACATTAAGCATCAATAACCATACATTCTGTGTCAAATATATAAGCATGCAAAGTTGGGAACCTGCGAATTCACGGTTTCAGAATTAGTATTTAACTGCATCTATTCACTTAGCCGGAGGTAATAGTACAATGCATAGGCAAAGTTTCCGACAAAAAACAATTGTCAATATCCAAATACTCACATCATCATCAGAATCATCGCTATCAACGAGAGACTCAGGCAGACTATCTGAAGTCCCTCCGAACTTGGCAGGGGTAGACCATGAATTCAGCTGCGCCTGAACTTGGGGCTGTGTGGCAATTGCAGATGACGGCTTGCCAACCAATCTGGCCTCGAGTTTTGCGATCTTTGACGATTGATCAGATTGGTTTGAAGAATTGGACGAAAAATGCAAAATCATGTCGTCCGACATTGCTTGGGTACTGAATGAAGCAAATTCTGTAACAACTCTAATCAATGCAGGTAAAAGCTTACTCAACCTGTTGTTTATAACTCGTTGACACAGAGCAGCATCAACAAAAAAAAGGAGATAATAATAAAAAAACCATGAAAAAGGTGAAAATTTTCGGGTTCTTAGACTAATGGGATGAATTTTCCAGAGACCCTTTACAGCAAAGAGTTAACTAATCCATCATGGGTCCAGGCAGTCATTACTCTTTCGGTGAATTTCACCTCTATGTATGTGACACTGAAAGAGGGAGGGAGGGCAGAGGGTATAGAGAGATTGATTTGACGAGTGGTGACTTAGGGTTTCTGATTTCCGTTGAACTTGAAGATTGAGTGAATGTAGAGAAACAATGAGAAGAAAAAATGGTGGGCAAGAGGAAGATTTTTGAATTTTTGGTGAGGTTTTTTTGAGGTAGAAAGGCCTTTGGTCAAGTCTGACGAAATTCTTTCGTTGAGGGAGGAGACCAGAAATACAATTGTTTTGATTTGGTCATGGAAATTGGTCTTTTTTTTTTAGTGTTTTGTGTGACAAACTTTGGGGAGAAACAGTGAAGAGGAATTTTGGTTGTTGCCCTAGGAACTTGAGCAGATAGGTGTCAATAAAAGATGAAAATTGGGGCCTCAGGATGTGTGTAATGACTGAGGTGGCATCTGATTTTCAAAATTTGACATTTATTTCAGAAATCTTGTTATAATTATACAGCTATTTTATGAGTTAGCCCTAAGACATTTTCTTTATGGTAGTTGTGACGATAACTTTGATTATTTGATTTCGAGAAAAATTTGCTCTTATACATGAAAATCATTTCATTCAGTACCACTCAACACATGCGAATCGTTTCATCATCTATTCACGCCAAAGTTAAGTTAAACAACAACCGAGAAAAAGTTTATCAGATTATTGTGTTTATTGGAATTTGAAAGTCATGAGAATAAAATTGTAATTAGATTGTGATTTAGAATTGTATTGTAATGCATTTGTAATCATAATTTGCCTTATACGTTAAAATAGAAAATTAAAGTAATATATATTATTGATAATTCGGTTAAATAATTTGATGTGCTACATTAAATCAGTAATCATTGCAATTTCTCCTTTTTGCGTGTACAAAGAATTGGGGGCAAATTAAGCACATTATCTCCAATAACTTCTTATTTGATAGCCAATGTCATGTCAACAAATCGAACTACTACTAAATCTAAACTTGTCACCATTGAATTGATTGGCATAAAAATAAAATGAGCCAAATAATTAAAAGAAAAATGTTAGGGCTAGATAGTCAAAAAAACTATCTACAACAATCTCATCTATCAAAAAAAAAAATATATATTGAATTCGCATGCAATATTATAGTGTTGGAAAGATGGGACGATGTTAATTAATTTTTTTTGGACTTACTATTTTCTACTAATTGCAGAGGAGATCAAAGGAGCCCTTGAACTATTAACAAAAATGAGGTTTTAGTTGAAATAATGAAGAAAAATGATTAAATATAAATAAGAGTAAATTGCAGAAAACTCCCCAATCTTTTGGAGGTAGTGCACATTACCCCCAAACCGTTTTAAAAGTATGAAATGCACCCCAATCTTTGCATATTTTGTGCGGGAGCCCCCTTAACACAAAATCCAGCGGCATCTTCAAGAATATTTCGTTTTGGAGGGTTTTTTTTGTCATTTCAACACCTCTTGCACCACAATTACATTTTTATAGTCATATTTTAGTGAAAAACATGGTTTTAAATATCCAAAATACAACCATGTCTCTTTTCAACAACCCATGATTAATTTATCTTGAGTGAACACACATTGAAGAGTCCATCTAAGAGAAAAAATTACAATCTCCATTTGTCCAAAAATATTGAGGAAATCAGTAGAAAACCAAAAAAGAGAAAAGCAAAATATATATATATATATTTTTTATCTTATCTAGTAATTGGAGCAACAAATTAAAGTACCTCTTTTTAGGATTCAAATTCGTCCAAGATGTCTTCTTCAATGTGGGTCTACTGCAATGGCAAGAATTTTCCATCTTCATATTTTAGTTTCCCCCAGTTTACCTTAATTTGCCATAAATTATGATTTGAGATGATGAATATGATCTTATTTTGGGGGTTTTTAAGGTAAAATTATGCACAAATCCTCTCATAAACTAATAAGACAAGTTTACCCTAAAAAAATCCTCTCAAAATGGAATATTCTCTAAGATGCCGTCGGATTTTGCGTTTAGGGGGCTCCCGCACAAAATATGCAAAGATTGGGGTGCATGTCACACTTTTAAAACGGTTGGAGGTAATGTGCACTACCCCCAAAAGGTTGGGGGTTTTCTGTAATTTACTCTATAAATAAACTATGAACTGATTGCATTTGTATCCTTCAGGATTTGCTCAAATTATTGATTCAACCCCCTATACTTTTAGATTCACATTTATTTCTTTCTATTGTTGTCCAAAGTTTTTCTCTTGTGCACACACATATATAATTTAAACAATTGTTTACCGCACATTCGAATGCATGTGCACAAAATAAATAGTTTAAATTTTATATATATTAGAAAATAATATAAACTTGTTTTATGTGTATTTAATAATTAGAATATGATCAACATATTTAATATATATATAAACAAAATTTTTATATAAATAGTAAATTAGTGGATTAATGACTTTTTATTGTATTATGAATGGTTATTAAATTGAATTAGTACTAAAGAATATTTTAGATATGACAAAATAATTATATTTAGTCATCACACTTTATAAATAGTAGCAATTTAAGCAAAATAGTTCATGTAGGTATTGTGCATTAGACTCATACTTCACTATTCCATAACTGAAGGGAGAAAAAAAAAATAAATAAATAAAAGGGACTCATACTTCACAAATATGATTTCACTTTGTACCCAACTCAACTCCAAACTAAGTATTCCAACTTGACTTGCAAATTTATTTCAATATTTGAATATACATGGCATTCTATTTTTTATTTTAAATATGACTTTGATTTTAGAATAATTATAAACTTCACTGATATTTTGTAATGGATGCAAATACTTTCACTTGAATTATGTATACAAAGTGAAAACCATAAGATAATCCATACTTTGTAAGAACATAATCAAGCACAATGACTAGAGTCACATCAGATACAATACAAGATTGTTTTGGGCCAATGGGCTTTGTCTTTTACATTATATATATAATTTAGGGTGAATTATAAAAACCACCCTTGAGGTTTGGTGTAATTACAAGAATCACTCCTGAGATTTTGCAAATTACAAAAATCACTCTTGACGAAGCAATATTTTTAAAATTTAGCGAAAGTTGATGATGTTACTGTATAGACAAAGAGTAAATGTTAAAAGTAAAGTTGGAATTTATCTTTTATACACATGATAACATCATTAATTTTCGTCAAATCTCAGCAATATTGCTTCATTAGGGGTGATTTTTTGTAATTTGCCAAACCTTAGGGGAGGTTCTTGTAATTACACCAAACATCAAGGGTTGTTTTTGTAATTCACCCTATAATTTATCCTTTTATATAAATTTATAGGTTTGTAGATTAGTTGAAAATTATCTTAAAAATTTGTAAATTCTCAATTTATATTAAGTAATAATAAATAAAATTATCTTTTTATTGATGCCATCGAATTGTACCGTTGTCAAAGAATACAACAACGGTATAATTGTTTGTGATATGATACAATATTACATAATATATCATAAGTAAGGATGGTAAATCTCGTATGATACTACTATAATCCCACGGCCCACTGCTGTAATAACCAATAAATTCTTGACCCACACGAACTCTTCCGGTTCCCATGAAATTTCAAAAGGGTAGAAAGCGGACGTCACCGAGACTTCTCTCCCCCTATAAAACCCCTTCACTCCCTGTGTCCAAAGCTTAAACCCCAAACGCGGAGAGAATCTTCATCGATTTCCATCAAATTCACTTCAATCAAGTTGAATTCAATACAAAATTGGGCTTGCATTATCACTGAATGACGGTTATGGCGCCGTCTGATCCTAACGAGGTGCGTATGATCCCTTGTTTCTGGGTTGCTTATTTAACATGCAATTTTGATTTTTCATATGTTAAGTCGCGTAATCGTCTGTATGTATTTGATTGTTGATAGAGTTGAAAAAATTGAACGGGTTGTTTGATTTCTATTTTCTTTGGTTGGCAATCAAGTTTTGGGTTTTATGTCAGTGGGTTTTGATTTGTGATCCCCCCCCCCCCCCCCCCAAACAAAAAAAAATAAATAAATAAAATTGTGCTTTGCGTTCTTTTTGGTTCGCAGCAAGAGGATGAGAGTTCATTGGTTCCGCAACTGGGTTTGGTGGAAGGTCCTCAAGGTCCTCAACCCATGGAAGGTAACATTGGATTGCTATGTGTTAATATTTATTTATTTAACGATTTATTATTTATTTTTAAAGGGTGGGGTGGTGGGTGGGTGGGTTAGTCTTCCCCGAAGGAGAGAAAATTGTTATTTTCCCCTCATATGTGATATTCATGTTGTTGTGGAAGAAAGAAAAGGGATACGGGATCATATTTAATGTTTATTAACAACACTAAAACTGTAGTATTTTTCATTTTCTCTTTTCTGTTTCCTCGTTGTAGTATCTGGAGGAACGGATAATGCTGTAGAAAATCAGCCAGCTGTTGATCCTCGAATAATCAAGTATACCTGGACAATTCAAAACTTTTCTAGGTTGAATGTGAGGAAGCTCTACTCTGGCATATTTGAATATAATGATTGTAAATGGTAATTTTCTATCTGGTACTAATTGAGGCATTAGTTAATGGTTTTCAACGACTTGATGATTGTTCTGTTAGAAATCAGTATTCCTTTTTTCTTGTCAGGCGGATTCTTATTTTTCCAAGGGGGAACAATGCTGATTATCTGTCCATATACCTGGATGTTGCTGATTCTGCTGTTTTACCATATGGTTGGAGCAGATGTGCGCATTTTAGTTTGGCTGTTGTTAATCAAGTTAATAGCAAATATTCAATCAGAAGAGGTACTGAAACTTCTATTACAGTTTGGATGTCAAAGTATTCACTCTAGACCATTAAGATTTGGTTTGATACCAGAAACAAGTGGCATGTTTTGCTACATTGGTTATTTTACTGCTGATTATAGGGCTGGAGGAACACGACTTAGTTTGGCAGCAATGCTGTCATTATGCTTATGTGTGTAAGGTGCAACTCTTCATGGTTAATTCAACCCCGTATATTAGTTATCCACACCTTAATGATTTTCACTCATAGAACTGCTCTTCACTTCAAAACTTCCCATCTTGTCTCATCTTACGTGGGATATGTGTTTCGTTATCTTGTGCTGGATAGAGTTACTGTATTCACTGCTAGACACATGCCATTTTCACTTTTTATGTATAAACAAAAACCTTCTTTACTAACATTCTCTCATTTTTCTGACCTCAGAGTAACTGTTAATCATTACATGTTCTTCTTTTTTAATTTTTTAATACCTTGGGAGTAAAGCTATATAGATTTGATTACTTATCCCCCAGTTTTGACCACTCTTCATAATGGTAAGAAATGAAAGCAGGCTGTGTATGGGTGCTGCATCTCATCTTAATATTGTTGCTGCTAAATGCAGCTTCCTTACAAGGAGCTCACAATAAATTAGGTAACATCTGGCAGATATCTCATGCATTTGCCTTGCTATTCCAATGAGAGATATGCAACTTGTCTCCCTTTCTCTTCTATTGAGGTTTTGTGGACAATGGACTGGCTCACTCACCAGGGTTTATGATCAAGATGATAGCTGCAATCAGTGGTGGCGCCACTGTCGCTTCAGTGGGACCCCACTGATTTTTTTTTTACAAAGATATATATTATTTAAATATTAGAATAAAACATGTATGAGCGGGACCGCACTACCAAAATGGAAGTAAATCACTAAATAAAGTAACTCTAGAATATTAAAGGTTTGGAACGTGAAGGGTCAATAGTCACTAGAATTTGAAGCTTGAAAAGGCTTTCAATTTGGCTATATTTGTTTTATTTGATCAATATCAAACCAAATCATTCCTTGAGACTTTATATTTTTCACATTTCTCTTTCAAGTTTTGGTTTTTTCCTCCGCCATGATTCATGCTCATTAGGTTTCAATCAATTTGTCAAACTCATGGTCATTTTGGTGGGTTAAAACTTTATGTTTTTATTAATTTAATAATAATTTAGTGAATTCTTTTATTAATCTTTTTCATAGTTTTTGTATTATTGGATACGTGAATATTTTCAATTATTTTAGCACAATATATGTCTTGATATACTAATTCATCATACATTTTTTACTGAGATTTTTCATAGTTAATATAATTTAAACTATAATTTTTTTTCATAGTGTTTTATTAACTATATTTATTGAATTCAATAGTTGAAAATTCTGAAGGGACTCCACTAAATCAAGATCCTGGAGTCGGCATTGGCTGCAATGGTACAGTAGTGTCTCTTGGTATACCTACTAGGTTTTCCTTTGGATAGAACACTAATTTTTGTTCCCAGTGAATGTTCTTCTTTGAATGTTGAGATTCATGTGCTAAAAGAATAAAGTCAAAATTGAAAAACGTTCAGTTTTTCAAACTTATGAGATTTCTTCAATTTATCTCTGTCTAGTATAATAGAACCCTCAAGAAATCTTTCTTCTGTGAAGAAGAATATAGTAAATTTTTTGATGTAAGAATCCACGGGAAGGATATGATTTTCGGATGCCATGTTTCTGTTACTTCGTAGTCGGCAAAAGTATTTTTTTTTTTTTTTTGTTAGGAATGCTTTTTAGCTTTTAGAAACTGTGGTAATAATGCTGACATTTGGCATTTCTAGTTTGCTATTATGCATCATGTGTACAGCGGCAACATCATATCATGCTTTTGAATTGCTACTTATAGCAGATATCCTTTGGTCTTTAGCTGAGCACAGCTGGGCATCAGCGAATTATCTGCTCAACTGCATTTAGTTAACTCTTGCTTTTTGGCCATGCAGAAACAAGACACCAATTCAATGCCCGAGAAAGTGATTGGGGTTTTGCATCCTTTATGCCGCTTGGCGAACTTTATGATCCAACCCGAGGTTATCTTGTCCATGACGTGTGTATAATTGAAGCTGAGGTTGCTGTCTTCGGATCCATGGATAACTGGTTTTATGATTCAAAGAAAGAAACTGGTTTAGTAGGGCTCAAGAACCAAGGGGCCACCTGCTATATGAACTCTCTTCTCCAAACACTGTACCATATTCCCTATTTCAGAAAGGTTAAGAACCCGGATTTTCTGTCTGTACATGAGTTTTTTATATGACACTTCCTAAAAATGGGATGAATTCATTGACTTCGTATTCAGGCTGTATACCACATGCCTACTAATGGTGTTGATCAGCCATCTGCAAGCATTCCACTGGCTCTGCAGTGTTTATTCTACAAGCTTCAGTACAGTGATGGCACTGTTGAAACAGAAGAGTTGACAAAATCCTTTGGGTGGGACACATATGATGCTTTCTTGCAGCATGACGTACAGGAGCTCAACAGAGTTCTTTGTGAAAAGCTTGAGGAGAAAATGAAGGTCCTTAGAAATAGAATACTATTATACTACTGCTGCATTGACTAAAAGCCTCATGTCTTCTTCATGGCTGATTGTTTTTATACTGTTGTTAGAGAACTGTTGTGGAAGGTGCTATACAGCATTTATTTGAAGGGCACCAAAAGAACTACATTGAATGCGTAAATGTGGACTACAAGTCCAGCAGAAAGGAGTCGTTCTATGGTACTTGTAGTTGATCAGATTAACTCCGTAGACTCTTTCACTGTAGTCATTACGACATCACTTTATATACTTTTCTGTCCTCTGTGTGGCAGATCTTCAGCTTGATGTCAAGGGTTGTCCTGATGTTTATGCTTCATTTGATAAGTATGTTGCAGTTGAACAGCTAGATGGTGATAACAAGTATCATGCTGAACAGTATGGTTTGCAGGTGGGTAGGTTAAATTGATTTTGCAAATATCATCTTGATACTTTTTTGCATAGATCTAATTGATTTTTATTAAACTTATTCATTGTGTATCAGTGTAATGATCTGCATCTTCCGCTTGTGATTATATGGTGCATTGTCTGGATTCTAGCAAGCTTGTTTTTTCTTTTATATAATTAGCCAGGATATGATTTTTGCCAAAACACCATCTCAGACTGAACCTATCTATATTTCAGGATGCTAAGAAAGGGGTTTTATTTACTGACTTCCCGCCAGTGCTCCAGCTTCACTTAAAGCGGTTTGAATATGATGCTGTGCATAACATTATGGTAAAGGTAGGCTGTTAAACTTCTGTTTCAACTTATGAGATTCATGATTCATTGTTTTAATGCTACACATTCATGATTCATTGTTTTTAATGCTACACATGCCGTACTGATGACGTACGTCGTGAAGATTAAAAAAATGGCAAAGTTCGGCTAAATAGTACTCATTTGTGTGTGTTCAAGGATGCCTCTGTGCAAGAGCATGTCCACCAAGATAGGCTAGTTGGATAATGACCATTGTTCCAGTCCTGTATTGTGCTTTAGTATGAGAATGCAAGTCAGGCATTAAACAAGGTTAACTCTTAATAAAAGCAAAGCAATAAAAAATTTAAGTAACAGCTTTCTGCTGACAGTGAAATATCATGGCCATGTTTGGACTTAGGTCGTACACGTGGACAAAGCTGTCGCCTTGATGCCTAACCTTCCCTTTTTTTTTTCCTCTCCATTCTTTCTTTCTTTCTTTCCTGTGCATGGTTACTTTTTGTTTAAGATTTGGAGTCTCGTCCCAGTTAGATTACTTGCATCCATGTGATTCTTTGTTCTGAAACTTGTGACATGCAGGTTAATGACCGCTATGAGTTCCCTCTTGAACTTGATTTGGATAGAGATAATGGAAAATACTTGTCTCCTGATGCTGATAGAAAAGTACGCAACCTTTACACACTTCACAGGTTAGAAAATAGAAGTTTTTACAATCTACTTCCCATATACCGCTTTCTAATACCAACTTGCTTCCCTATTTTGTTGGCAACAAGTGGTTTTTAAGTTTACTTCAACATGTGGGCTGTCTCCGATTGTAGATCCTTCTCCCACACTTTTATCTCGACAATGCTTGTGTAAAATGTTCAAAAGTCCAGAATTTTTTATTTCTATGGAATTTTTAATTTTTGTTCCGAATTGATATGCAATATCAGTAAGTGTGATGTTTCCCCAACCTGGTATATGATGATAATATAATTTGGGTTAGTGGACTATATTTTGCATCAGCCAGTAACGGACTATTTGCTCTGTCTATGTCTGAAAACTGGTTTAATTGCAACAAAAGGGACTATTTTGATGCTTTGGAAAATACTATGGCTGATTTACTGGTAATACTTGTCCTAGTATTTTCCAAGGTTCTTAGAATCAACATTTGTGTATGAGTGGCATTTAAGCATCACTGCCTTTGGAGTTGTATCATAGTTTTGCTAGACCAAATCTTAAATCTTTTGCAAACTCTTGAAGCTCCGTTTTTCTTTTTCATTCTGAAAATTTTTACTCTGTGCAGTGTTTTGGTCCACAGCGGAGGTGTGCATGGCGGGCATTATTATGCTTTTATAAGGCCAACTCTATCTAGCCAGTGGTATTGAGTTCTTCCCAAAGTTATTCCTTGTAAACTGCACATGTATCATTGTATATATTCTTTAGCTTGTAATGTGCATCTGAAAAGGTTACTTAACTTGTTTCATTCGACGCCTTTGTTTGTATCTGGCTATTTCTTTACCAGTGTTATGTCTTATTATAGCAATATATGTTTGCAAGATCCACTTCTACATGCACAGTTGTTTTAATCTGTCTAATGCGCTTTATCAATTTAAAGCAATTCATTCACCTTGTAAGCATGATGCCCTTCCATCTCTATGGAAGTTTCTTTTTCCAATTCTTTTACCTATCTTCTTTTCCTAACCTTTTGCTTTGCTACTTAATTTCATCATATATTCTTTATTATTTTACTTATGTTTCCTTTTCTTTTGGGTTATTTTTTTTGTGGTGGTGGTGGGGCAGAGGGAGGGTGTTCAATGGTATAAGAGCTAATGAAAAATTGCCACGTCTGTTAAGTAGCTAGCGAGCACACAATTCTAAAGTACTGTGATCATGATACAGATGCCTATGGAGAATCGACTTATCTAGTCTTTGAAACAGTCTACTTTAATAATCATATTATTGTAATTGTCCATTCCGATAAGAATATCTTTGTTAGCAGACATTGGATAACAAAAACTCTATGAAATGTTTAGTGCAGTTGAACTATTCAACAACACAACATCAGATGCTACTTTAGTTTGTGAAGAAATGAGCCTTGGGTCTGTGCCTCACAACAATTACTTTATCCTGAATACATTGACTTAAAGAATCAGCTGATCCCCATCTTCTCACCCCCATGATGAATTTTCAGTCATTTTAGCAGATCAAGCAATTTAGACCTGAAAGTTTGTGTTATTACCGAAGCCTTGGGTGATGATGCTGATTCCTGTATGATTTTTTATTATAATCTACCCTGAAATTCTTATGCATAACAAAATGATGATGTTTTTCCAAAGACCTTGGTTTTTTAGCGGTGAGTTTTGCATGTAACTTTTCCATTGTACGTTTAATAAAGCAAATTCATGGTGAATGATTTCAGGTATAAATTTGATGATGAACGAGTGACAAAAGAAGACATCAATAATGCGTTAGAGGACCTTTATGGTGGTGAAGAAGTAGGTTTTTGCTTTGTTTTGCCTGCTTATTTGGAATTTGCGTATACTATCTTAGCTCCTCATTTATGCCTTCTCAGCATGCGATGCAGACAAATCCAGGAATTAATAGCATTCCCTTCAAGTTTACCAAGCACTCCAATGCATATATGCTGGTGTATATACGTGAAAGTGACAAGGATAGAATACTGTGTAACGTTGATGAGAAGGACATTGCAGAGCATCTTCGGGTTAGATAACACTATCAGCGTAACTTCTAGATAGTTCGTTTTCTATATATTTTTCCTTAATAAAATCCATGGTATAATCTAGGAGAGGGTGAAGAAAGAACAAGAAGAAAAAGAGCGAAGGAAGAGAGAAAGAGCAGAAGCTCATGCTTATATGATTGTAAAGGTAATTTATTTTGATAATTCTGGTGCAGAGTAGTTATTTACTATTTCATTTTGTTCATTTTTTAAGTTGCATATATTTTATTAGAGAATGTGTGATGTTTTCAGGTTGCATGTGACATTGATTTTGCACGGCAGATCGGAAGGGATATATTTTTTGATTTAGTGGATCATGACAAAGTTAGAAGTATCCGAGTTCAGAAGCTGATGCCATTTAGCATTTTTAAGGTATATAAACCTTGAAAAAATAAGTTTTCATCTATTTCCAATTTCGTGAAGTTCAGTTATTGTATTTTTATCAGCTACTCTTTATTGAGAGAAACCAACCTCCATGGTTGTTTAGTATGTAGAGCAGGGAGGCATGTATTAGGGTACAAGTTATTTCTCTTCCATGACAGTACATATTTTTTAGATTTCACTTGATAAATCATATTTTTTGGTTATTCCTAGTCATTTCTTTTTATGAAAAAACAAATTATAAGTGGCCCTCCTCCACATGGGGTGTATACTTGTAAAAGTGTGAAAGATTAGAAGGCAAACATGGCCCCTCATCTAAAACTTCTGCCATTTGCATGTAGGCAATTAATTAGGATGGAATGTGTCACTTTATACTGTACCATTGTAATTGGAAACTTTGGGAATCCAACTAAAGCTCATGTCAGATAGAACAGGGAAAATATAGTTGTTGTGTTTGATCAGAATAAAATTGTATTAACCAGTGCTTGAAAATTTTTTGCTAGTCTCTGATGTAAAAAGATTTGAATCATTGCTGAACACCGGCCAATCCAGATAGGCCTACATATCATGTTAATAACTAATAAAAGACAAGAAAAAAATTTAGACACGACTCCATATTGATGATGTTTTTAACTCTATAGTACATTTGTTTTAGTAACTGTTATAGGCCATTACTGACTGATAGCACATTGTGAAGGTATCAAAAAAAATTTGATTGGTTCTTCTTTGCTGGGATGCCATCTTTTTGGTTTTTTTGTGTTCATTATTATTATTTCCTTTTATCATGAAAGTATTGGGCATGAAGGCCCAATCTCATTTTGCTCTTCTTTAAGTACCTTTTCTGTTCTTTTTGTGAAGCATATTTAGTAATTTTATCCATTTAGCATGCTACTATTCCTTGAGCATCATATATTTAACTATAAGCCTGCAGTTGTTATGATGTTGTTCTTGCAGCGTTACTCTGTTAATACAGTTGATTGTTTATTGCAGGAAGAGATTGCGAAAGAATTTCGCGTGCCAATGCAGTTCCAGCGATTCTGGCTGTGGGCTAGGCGTCAAAACCACACTTACCGTCCTAACCGACCATTGACACTCCTAGAGGAGGCACAATCTGTAAACATCTTTTGCTCCTGATGAATCTCATCACTTGCCAAGTAGTTACACGTCATTTCCTTGTCATGTTGGGGAATGCATAACATGTGCTTCTGTTTCGTGCTTTTCCCCCTACTAATTGCCCTTGATTTTGCAGTGTTCTATTAATGGTTTTCTTTTCCCATTTGATTTCTTCTAGCATCAGCAGTGTCTTGTGTGATCGGCTGAACTAGACTATCCCTTATGAGATTAGACAAATTTATCTACTAACTTAATGTATGATTAAAAATCCTCGAAATTAAATAGAACCAGGAAGATCACAAAAATCTAGCATTCTGTTAGTAATTGAATAACACTAGCATTTTCAAGATTCTGCATTGGCCATATGATCTATATTGGACATCCATCTTCATTTTGAACTGTTGCCTGGTTGTAGGTTGGCTATTTGAAGGAATTATCTAATAACGTTCGGAATGATGAGGTGAACTTATTCTTAGAAGTAGAGCTCGGACGGGTAAGGAATAATTCCAAATAAATGGAGTGCAAGTGCTCCTAAGACTTTTCAGTCACCACTCTTATTAAGTATCTATATTTATATTATGGTTTAGGATTTGCAGCCCGTTCCTTTCCGGCCTTATAAAGAAGACGACGACATCTTGTTATTCTTCAAACTTTATGATCCCGAGAAAGAGGAGCTAAGGTATTATTCTCGATCTCTTTCCTTTTTTTGTTCTATGTGATCTTTAGAAAGAATAAATAAAAGTAGATCATCAAAAAGCTAAGATAAAAAAAAAAAATGCTTTTGACCTTTGAGTTATTGTGCATTTCATGTCAGATATGCGGGAAGACTTTTTGTGAAGAGCTCTGGCAAGCCAATAGATATTTTGTCTAAACTAAATGAACTTGCAGGCTATGCTCCTGACGAAGAGATTGAACTTTATGAGGTTTGTTTCTATATACTAATGGCAACAATATTCTTTGCTGGATCTTTGGCTAGATCTTGATAACATCCCTAGTGTGTTGATGTTAGATGTCGAGTAGAACAATTTTTAACATAGATCATCACTTTGCTTGTTTTTGAGTTCTGATAGCGAGCTGGTTTTACCAGCTTCTGTTACCGTCTTTCACCTTGATTGATATATATTGTATTCTATATGTAGATAGATAGGAAGATTGGAATTGTCCTATATTTAAAGCGAATGCATATGACAAGATCTCCCATCGCTGCCTGCTTTGGTTATTAGAAGCTCATTTCCAAGTGTTTTCATGGGATGAAGTACTTGCCATTTGCAAATAACAAAGAATTGAGCAGAACTCTTATTACGTGCAATTTCTTTATAAGGCAACCCAACATTGATTAATGTGCGGAAGACTGCATGTGTACATTTTAAATGCTAAAAATGTCTTCCGTTTTCTGCTTCAGGAAATAAAATTTGAGCCCAGCATCATGTGTGAACCCATTAACAAGATATCTACATTTAAATCTAGCCAGGTAAATGGAATCATAAACACAGTTTTCTTTTGAGCAGAGACATTATATTTTGATGACTTTTCTTTGCTTGCGTATTGCAGCTTGAGGATGGGGACATTGTTTGCTTTCAAAAGTCTCTTTCTGCAGAAACTAGGCAGCGACTCCGTTGTCCAGATGTTCCGTCCTTTTTAGAATACCAGCATAATGTCCAAGTACTTATCCGTAAATATTGTGTCCGTATTATTTAGTAATCGATATCATATACACCTCAGATGGAGTCTTGTATCATACTTTTACAAGATATAGGTTTGCAAATATGTCATTTTCATCTTTGTGTTGATTGTGAATATCTTGTTTTGTAGCGTAGGCCTCTGTGCATACTGGCATAGCCTGACCTTTTTGGCATAAAGTTACACTTCAAATGCTTCTAAGCTTTTCTGAAATTGTTAACTTTTTGGTTAATTGCCTGAAGAAAAAGAAAATAGTTACTTAACTAATCCATGTTATTTTTTTGGATAATGAAGATTTAACCTTTCAGAGTGATAGGATATTTGATGCCGTTATTGGCTTAAAAATATTGTAGAATATAAATTTATACGTATTTTCTTTTGCGAAAGCATGAATAGTTATTTCATGACATTCTCTATGGGTTTCTTGGGAATTCATTGCTGTTTCTCTTTATCCTTGTGTTCCAAATATGTTCCTGTTACCTTTCTGAGACATCTAGTTTCTGAAAGGGATTCCCCCCAAACTACCCTCTTATTTTTAAAGTAAATGAGACATTACTAACTTTCAGCCCCTATTTTTGAAGGCGATAGTGTGAAGATGTACCATACTTTTACCTTTCAACTCATGTAAAACTCCATGCTCAGTCAAAATTGACCCCTAATAGTGGGATGAGGAAGTGCAATCTCTAAAGAAAATGACTTATTCAAAAGAACAAAAAAAAAAAAGCAAAAATATTATTCTCACTTTAGTTTTGGTTTGTACTCTTGAATTATATGGCAATGAAAGATGCTGTTGTTTCAATGCCTGAACATGGTTTCTATGGTAGTTTGTAGAGCATGAAACAACTTTCGGCATCTACATTGCAGAAATATTAGTATATTAAGTGAGTCGTACTTCACATTACTTTGCCTCAATTGTTGTCTTGAGATAATTTTCTGGGATTTTCTTGAGCAACAGGATTCCGTTTTACTAGTAATGAAGTACTGCATCTCTTTGTCAATTATATTTTGACTTTCTAAGGTGAATGTTCTGCAGGTTATCCATTTTCGATCCCTAGAAAAGCCTAATGAAGATGAATTTTGCTTACGACTGTGAGTGCGATAAGAAAGATCTATTAACACGACATAATAATTTTATATATCGTGATTGGTAATATTGATCTGTAGTATTGCCATATATATTTCAATGTGAAGGTCAAATCTCGATACATATGATGATGTTGTGGAAAGACTAGCCTGCCAACTTGGAGTAGATGATCCGTCCAAAATTAGGCTTACGTCGCAAAATTCTTACTCTCAGCAACCAAACTCCAGTCCCATAAAGTATCGAGGAGTAGAAAATTTGTTGGAGATGCTGCGTCATTATAATCAGGTAAGCAATCATCCAACTGCAAGACAAGGTGCATTTGATGAGGATGTAAAGCGCCAATGAATGTCATTAATTTGTTCAGATTTCCGATATCTTGTACTATGAAATATTGGACATGCCTCTACCGGAATTACAAGGTCTGATAACACTTGAAGTAGCTTTCCGCCATGCAACAAAGAACGAAGTGAGTATGCAGTTGTCTTATATATGGACTTTATGGGTGCAAGCATGAACTAGGTCAACACATACACAAGACCTGATTGTTCATTATTATATGTCTAACAAACGTTATTATTCTGCTTTCTTTGTAATGTACAGCTGGAAACTCACAGTATTAGACTGCCAAAAGAAGCCACAGTTGGTGATGTACTTGATGATCTCAGGAAAAAGGTAGTAATGGTTTATTGGGCTGGTTATTGTGTTGTGCCTGTGTGTATATGTATTCCTTTGGGATCTTGGATTTCTGTAATTTCCTTTATTTCTTTTGGATTGACTTGGCTTTATTTATTTCTGGTTGCTGGCATGGTATCATTTGATTTTAGTGTTACAATGTTAAACAGGTGGAGCTGTGTCGTCCAAATGCTGAACTTAGATTGCTGGAAGTATCCACACACAGGATCTCCAAGGTCTCGGACTCTTAATTTGGACTTTCTATCTCTTTTGGGTATTTATTATTTAACACTTAAACAGGAGGAAGATATTCTCCTTTATAGACACTCCACGAGCTCACCTAAATGGTTGCACTTGCTTTGTTTTCTGCTGAAAAATCTTGGGCAGGATCATGGTCCATGGACCACAAATCTCACACAAAGCTGTAAAGTGTCTGCTAGAACATGAGTTGCGGGCTTACATCACTTTGGACATGTGATCCAGGAATTTCCCTTAGAAGTAGGACACTGAATATGCATTTAAGGAAGAGTTTGAATTTGAGATATATCATCTGTTCTTTTTTTCCGCAAAATAGATAATTTTAACTATAAATACTAAACATAGAGGAATTGGAACTGCATGATGTTGAATACTAGAACTCATCAAAGCCCTATTCACATCATTGTGTTCACTAAAAGGAATGAAGCTCAAATAGAAAAAGTATTGGAAGGGGAATATACTTCGAAGATGAACCTGCTTCCATGTGATAGTCAAGAAAAGCAAATCGTTTTTAGCCATAAATAATTAAATACGAAATATTAAGGGAAACAACCTATTGGCAGCATCATTCAATCTATTAATACATACAATTGAGGAAACTAGCCACACTGGACTGGTTACTTTCTGTTTGAATAATGGATTAAGATGAAATTAAAAGGAAGTGGAATTAAAGCGCATTACTGCTTTTCCTGCTTTCTAATTGCTATTTTTTGACATTCTAATTCTTCACGTTTCTTGGGATAAGACTATTTTCATCAGCACGATCTTAATTTCTTCAAATGAGAATTTTCTTATTCCCCCCCACCGCTATGTTATTCTTGTCCTTCAAGTAATATCTTGGGTCAACATTCATATGATTTAAGTTTTCTAGTTGCTGAGGCATGGCATTCATGCAGGTATTTCCCGCGAGTGATAAGATAGAGACCATCAATGACAATAACTGGACCTTACTGGCAGAAGAGGTCTCTCTCTCTCTCTCTATTCTTGCATCTTTAACAGGCTTTGATACTTGCCCTTATTAGTTGCATTATTTGGCAAGTAATTTTTGCCCGTACAGTTCTACTTCACTATCAACAATTGTTCCACTAAGGTAATTTCATATTGCAGGTTCCTGATGAAGAAAAGGTTCTTGGTCAACATGATTGCTTGATTCCTGTATATCACTTCATGATTGAGGATGCTCAGAACCGAATGGTAATATTTTTGTTTCCCTAGGAGGCCAAGACATAGTTTGGCTCGGATATATGTATTCATTCTGCCTCTGGAATTCTAGTTGAAAAACAAGCCACTTAATACACTTCTTCTACCTGTTCTTTTGATTCACATTATATTTCACTTTGTTTATTGCAGCAAATTCAGAACTATGGCGAGCCATTTTTATTTGTCATTCGTGAGGATGAGATTTTAGCTCATATCAAGATTCGTATTCAAAAAAAGTTACAAGCACCAGATGAAGATTTCTGTAAGGTATTAAACCTCAGACCTAATTCTTGTAATACTTAAAAACAGGATGAAAATCTCGTCATTTCTCTGATGCTTACATTGTCCATTTGCTATAACTTCTACTTTTTGCTTATATCTATATGTTTTCTGGCCAGTGGAAATTTGCTTTCGTGTCACAGGGTCGAGCAGAGTACCTGGAGGATTCAGAAATTTTGTCCAGCCATTTTCAGGTCTGTGAATGTGTGCGCGCGTGTCTCCCTCTGTGTGTGTGTGTGTGTGTGTGTATCACACGCACCTTCTGTGAGAAAAGTGTTTGTGCAGATGCACTTCAATTTTTTGACATATAAATAATCCTTTGACATATACAGAGAAGCAGCATTGATGTTTCTTGGGAACAGTATCTTGGATTGGAGCACTTGGATTATGCCCCTAGAAGGTTTTCTATAGCAAATCAGGTAGTCTATATCTTGCACAATTTCCATTTTCACTGGACCAACTTTCACAAACTAAATTTTATTGCCATTTTATATGTCTCTTTAGTTGTACGCTACACCATTTAAGCTGTTTGCCATTTTGTTATGAGTCTTTTTCTCTCAGAGTAAAGAAATTTTGATGCCTCTTAGAATATTACTATCCTAAAGTTATATGTGGCCGCTAGTCCTCAATTATGATACCACATTTTGGTGTTATTTAGCCCCTCTTCTACTCTGCTATCAGTTGTTTGATTCTGCATTCTGTAACATCACCTATGTATTTCAGCATCGTCCCTCATTCGAGAGGCCCGTGAGGATATTCAATTAGGATGGCAGTGGCCATCAGCAAGTCCATCAGGAGTCATTCCATTCTCGAATCTTGGCAACCATCAGAGACAAGCGCATCTATTTCCTGGTAAATGAGCAGTAGAAGTCAGAATTTATCTATTGCTTTTTATTTATGTTTAGTTAATGATGACTCTTAAGAGTCTCTCTCCTTGCCCATTTCTTGCATTCCAGATATCATTGCTGACACCCTGTTTAGGCTTTTGTTGGCATAAACGATCAGTTTCGGTTGATTCGCAGGTTCGTAAATGATAAGTTTTGGATTGTATAGCACCGCTGTAGAATGAATCATCAAGACTGGGGTTTCTTATATAAAGACTGTATAGTATTTAAGGTTTTGATTTCATGTTGAAAGATGTCTGAGAGAAGGGGCATCAATACCTTTGTTTACCACAATTCCATTCTTTTATTTTAATGGAATGTAGATAGATGGAAGAGTTATTCCTGGTGGATTTTGCTGCATCTTCCTCTTGTTATAATACCATAAGGTGTGGAAATTATTTACTAGGTTTTTTGCAAAAATGTGGATAGGCAATTACGAAATCACGATTTGGCTGTAATCTTTTTACATCGCTTTGAGAGTTCAGGCACTTGAACAACTAACATTGATGAAAAGGAAGGATGTTTGACTATTTCTTTTAGATTTTATAAAATGTTGAATTTTGCAACAAGTCGATGCGCTTGAATTTAGTAAGTTGTAGAGTTAGTATCATAGTTTTGTAACTAATATGATTAGAATTAAAGAAACATGTTAGATATATGCTAAGGGTTTTTCTATTGAAAAAGTTCACCAATCGCTTTATACTATAAAATCACAAACATCTCGAGTCATGTGATATTTTGAAAAACTTGTTAGCTCATCCAGAACCCACAAAATCGCTTTTTGGACAAATAAAGGATATTTCATTAAGAATTTCAATTGTGCTCATATTTACCGACGGGTTCAAAATGTCATATTTAAATTTATCAACAATTTACTTACAGGTGGAATATTCTTTTTTTCTTTTTACGGGAAAATATTAGTACATTCAATTTTTACATCGATACAGTGGATAAGCAACATTTGAAACTAATAAGAAAAATTATTTGACAAAGCTTATATAAAATAAAAATTAAATAGAGTTATTATTCAATAGAAAAAATTCACACAAGTTGGTGGAACCGAATTTATAACTTATAAGAACTTGGGATCTTCTAAATCATTATATAAAGGCTATATAAAAGGCTTAGACTCAATCAAGTCATATGGATTTGCCAAAAACGAAAGGCTTAACGCTCTAATATCAATCTAAATATTTAATATAGTATGTACTAGTAAAAATGAAATAAAAAATAAAGTGGTTATTATTATTATTTTTTCATTTTAATGGAATAATAAGAAGAAGAAGAAGAAAGACAAGAAAGAAGACAAACCTGCCAGTCAGCAAAACAAATCATTACCTCTAATCAACCTTTTTCTGCAACTCTATACTCGTCATCAATTTTGTTTCTATCTTCTCATTAGTTTATATACAAAATTGGCTCCCAAATTGCCACTAACACACACACACTCTGATGTCTCGAACAATCGGCGACGGAACCACCGCTCCTCCGCCACACGAGGTGGACGAATGCCGCGGCGTCCTTCGAGTTTACAGCGACGGCTCAATCTGGCGATCTAACAAGCCGAGCTTCGAAGTTCCCGTGCACGATGATGGCTCTGTGTTATGGAAGGACGTCGTCTTCGACGCCGCACACGGCCTTCAGCTCCGCCTCTACAAACCGGCTTCATCTTCCACCTCCACTAAGCTCCCAATCTTCTACTACATCCACGGCGGCGGTTTTTGCATCGGCTCCAGAACATGGCCGAATTGCCAAAACTATTGCTTCAAGCTGGCGTCGGAGCTCCAGGCCGTGATCATCTCCCCGGACTATCGGCTGGCTCCTGAGAATCGACTGCCAGCAGCCATCGAGGATGGCTACGCGGCTGTGAAGTGGCTCCAAGACCAAGCCGTTGCGGAGGAACCAGATGCATGGCTCGCTGATGTGGCTGACTTTAGCCGTGTGTTCATTTCTGGTGACTCGGCTGGTGGGAACATTGCTCATAACTTGGCGGTTCGGTTTGGAGCTGGATCGGTCGAGCTGGCTCCGGTTCGCGTGAGGGGGTATGTGTATTTGGCTCCTTTCTTTGGTGGAACTGCGAGGACTAAGCTTGAGGCGGAGGGGCCAAAGGAAGCTTTCCTAAATATTGACCTTATTAACAGGTTTGTTTAATGTTCTTTTTTGCCCTCTCCATTTTTAGTACATAATTCAAAATATTATAATCAAATAGGAAGAAAATGGGTTGTCCTATTATTAGTCTCTTGTGCAAAATAGTAATTTCAAGCAATTTGAATCCTTTGCTCCAATTCCTATCTCTTGAAAACTGAACAGCGCAACTCCTTATAGATTGATCTGTAGCAGTAAATTTTTGACACCTCACTTATACTTGACCTAGATCATTGTACTTGATTAAAATATCAAGTTGGATGACAATAACCAATTCTGTCTCAACAAAGTTAATTTGGCCCACCATGAATTGATTAGAATGTATATTAGGCTCAATGACTTGGTACTTATATCAAGTTACTTTTTATGAATTTCCACATGTATTTGTATCAATTAATAAGGTTATTTCCTCGTGGATTTCAATTTTTTTTTTTTAAAAAAGTTCAATTCTTTTCAATACTTCAACAACTATAGATGAATTCGGTTCATAATTCAAACAAATGAATCCTAAATATCAATTAAAAGGACCTTGATATTTTTTTTTATGTCATTTGTATTATTGTGACCATGGGCCTTTGTTTGCAATGGCATTGAGGGCATTTCAACATGGGCCCCCAGTTTATTAATTTGATTCAATGGGCAGATTTTGGAGGCTGTCGATCCCAGTCGGCCGAACCACTGATTATCCACTAGTGAACCCATTTGCTCCCAATAGCCCAAATCTCGCAGATTTGGATCTAGACCCAATTTTGGTAGTAGTTGGTGGATCTGACCTCCTGAAGGACAGAGCAGAAGAATATGCAAAGAAGCTGAAGCAATGGGGAAAGAAAGTTGAGTATGTTGAGTTTGAAGGGCAGCAGCATGGCTTCTTCACTATCAATCCAAATTCTCAACCTGCAAAAGAATTAATGCTAGTTATCAAGAAATTTATCATGGAAAACTCTATTTGAATTTCATATTTGAATGCCCGTTTTCTCAATTATTTATTTCATATTATATGTCTATTAGAATTTTATCATTACAATAGACGTACGATTCTCAAGAATCATTTACTTAATAGTTAATATATATTGTGTGGTATGTATGGCATTTTTGCATCTGTATGAAGTTGAGAAAGTTTGCAACATGTTTCATTGTTAAACTTACCTTTACTGGTATAATTTCGTAAACCAATTTGGTAACTTTTGACAAATATTCTTACTCTTTAATTAAGTTTTGTAAAAATAATCATATAGAAATTTCAAATACTCAAATTTTTGAGTGAATTAGAGGCACACTAGTATAAAAAAAACTTGCAGGTGTAAGCTGTAAAATAATTTAGCCAATTTTTCTTTTAAAAAATTTGTAAAATAATTAGGCAAAATCTTTCTCTCTGTTATATATATATATATATGAATAAAATAAAATCTGTACGTTGTTGAAAATTTATAAATTTGGAAACAATTTGGAAAATTGATGACCACTATACCCACCAACGGTCAGTGAATCTTTTGTTTCTAGAAATAAAAGTATACAATATAGAAACTTCAATAAATTAAAATCTATACGTTAACTTATTTAAGGAAAGCCATCAGGGCAAAATCGAGATTTTACTGCTCATTCCCCACCTTCAAATCTGTCCCTTGGCTCCTTATTCCACATTTCAAATTTTCAAATCCTCAAACGGTCCTCTCCACCCCAACTTTTCACACACACACACACACACACACAGAATCAACGGATACGGAAACCTCTCCTTTTCCACCACCGGAGAAAGCTTCCTATAAGTCACCGTAATGCCGGTATTTTCGAGCAATTCTGAGTCAACGACGAGTTCTATCAAAACCCGGTTTGGGTACCATCAAAACCAGCAATCTGACTCGTTGGACTCGGCCATGACGTCGTTGAAGAGCTCAAGCTCTCCGGATCTGGTACTGAAATCAGCTGCCAGAGATAATTTTCTCCTTCAGTCTTCTTCTTACAAGGACAAGTCATCTAAGTCGGATGATGGAGAAACGGCGCTGTATGCTGCTGCTCGCAGCTTTGAGTTCCGGGAAGATCCTTCCTTTTGGAAAGAGCATAATGTTCAGGTATATATGTATATATATATATATAAATTTTTATTCTCCATTCTGTATTATTGAATATATTTGCTTGTTTTTATCTATAGACTAGGGTTTAAAAGTGGCTTCACAGAGTATCTGATTCTGTAAATTGTGCATTGGTTACAATTCAGTGGGTTCGAGATTAAGATAGCCTAAGCCTAATAGAACTTTGAAGCACTTATGCCGGTGGCCAACTCAATGATGTGTTTTATCCATCAGTTTGGTATGCCTTACATTGAAGGACACCGCATCTGAATGGGCTCTAGATTATAATGTTTTATCCTAGTTCTTTGCATGAGGCCAGATGACTATGGGGAGTATTATAGACTTGAAAGTTCACATGTTATTATTTGAAATAAGTTCTCAGTGTAGATAACACTGATTTAATTGGCAAACCCTACCCTTCATCCTTAATATGTTCAGGTTTTAGCGTGAATTTACTATGCAGTTGATCTTATGATTCAATAGATTTACCGTACAGTCACTCGACAAAGTTGCATTACCAGGTATAGTTTAAGCAACATTAAACCAGAAACATGAAACCGTTGACAAGATTTGTATTTTTCTACCATTGATATAGGTTATTATTCGCATACGTCCTTTGAGCAGCTCTGAGATATCACTTCAAGGGAATAATAAATGTGTTAAGCAAGACAGTTCTCAGTCTATTACATGGCTAGGAAATCCAGAATCGAGATTTACCTTTGATTTTGTGGCGGATGAGAATGTTAGCCAGGTATCTATTTTTGATATAAGTTCTTTGATTATGAAATTCTTTCCATGTCATGATCTCATGTTTGTGCCACTTAAACAGGAAATGCTATTTAAAGTTGCTGGGGTGCCCATGGTGGAGAATTGCATGGAAGGATATAATAGTTGCATGTTTGCATATGGCCAAGTGAGTTAAGCATTACTTCTTTCTAAATTTTGAATTTATAGTTTTTCCACTGGTAGGTTGAAGCTTTTCATAATTAGATGGGAGAAGTGCACAACCAACTGTTGAGTCTGTACTTTAATAACAGCCATATCAGCTTATGCTAATCTAATTTCTATAACCACGATAACGTTTAATTTTAGGTTACTAGTTTATTTCAAATTCATGATTCTTTTTGTGTACATAGACTGGAAGTGGAAAAACTCACACAATGCTTGGAGACATTGAGGGTGGTGCTAGGAGACACAGTGTTAATTGTGGGATGACTCCTAGGGTCTTTGACTACTTATTCTCCAGAATCCAAAAGGTATGTTATGAGTATATGATTCACCTTGAATTCAAAAGGTGTATGTGAAGTTTTGTCCGCAGTGTCATAAATTGCAAAATCTTTTCTCTGGAAAATAACCACTGGAGCCTCAATATCCGTTGCAGAATTGGTCTTTAACTTAAATATTTATAGCAGTACATAGAAGTCAGTTTTAGGCCTTCAAGGCCCGCTACTATTTTTAATATAATATAAAAGTGTTGTGACTATCTGTAGTTTCATTTTTGATGTTGTCGTTCCATTGAATTAGCTGCAATATTTTCCATAAGATTATGACCTTAAGCATCTTAGTTACTTGTTGATGCTAGGTACAGTGATATCTCATCTAATGTTGCATCTTCTGGTTTCATATTTGCATCATAGGACAAGGATGTTCGCAGGGAGGAAAAATTGAGATTTACTTGTAGATGTTCTTTCTTAGAAATCTACAACGAACAGATTTTTGATCTTCTGGATCCTTCATCTACCAATTTACAGGTATTGTTTTTATGCATTACAATTTTCTCTTAAATATTCTATAACTATATTTTTGTGTGAAACTCTCTCTAAACCCTTCCATCAATAATTACAGCTCATTTAAGTGGAAACACCTGCTTATCTTCATCTTAAGCTGTCATTGTCATTGAAAAAATAATGCTTAAAAGTATCATCCTCTTTGAATATTTCTACGTAATAATCAGTTTATGCAGAGACAAAAGAATCGGTTCTTTACTGAATTATATTTATTCATTACTTTTCCAACATGTGGGATTGGAGACATCACTATCTTGAACTCGCCATAAGTAAGATTCTAGCAGACATGCTGCTGTTGCATTCTTCTAAAATGCTGAAAACAGCCTTGATACTTAGTTCTGTGGTTTCTTTTGTGTCGTACAATCTAGATGAGAGAATCTAATTGACTCTTTACAGATTAGAGAAGACAGTAAGAAAGGTGTTTATGTTGAAAATCTCACTGAGCTTGAAGTCACAAGTGCTCGAGATGTGATCCAACAACTTATTCAGGTTTGCCCATTCTTTTTTTCTCTTCATTTATTTTTTGTACTGTTGATGCAATGTCTAATTATAACATTTTGAATAGATGTCCATGGAGACTGATATTAATTATGTTTTATATCTATGTGATTCACTATGAATAGCACTGTGTACTGAAATTCACAAAGTTCAGTTAAGGTTAGTGACAAACAACTACTGAATAATTTGAATATTATTCACAACATGATGTTTCCTTCTTTGCTATGTTGTTAATCATACCATGAACGTAATTCTTTATTTAAGACAATCTAAAACTTAAGGAAGAGTATGTGAGATTTAGAGGTCTCAATATGGACTAATGGTTAGTTTCTTGCAGCAAAGTTCACAAGACAGATGGAATCTGCCAGTTTCGTGATCCTGAGATTTTCTCTACATTTACATTTATTGGTATATTTATAATGTTTTTTTGTCTATATTTTTGGTGATGTCATGTATTCAGGGTGCAGCGAACAGAAAGGTAGCTGCAACTAACATGAATCGTGCCAGTAGTCGTTCTCACAGTGTGTTTACATGCATCATAGAGAGTAAGGTAAAGAATCATTCATGTTGATTTCACTAAAAAGTTTCTTCCATTGTTTAACTTTGAACTCAACAGTCTAAATTAATTTGTAAATATGTTCTTTCTTAGTGGGAATCCCAAGGAGTAACTCATCACCGGTTTGCCCGTCTTAATCTTGTGGATTTAGCAGGATCTGAAAGGTAAAACAAAATCATGGAGAAACCAAAAGAAATAGCTTGAAATTACAAACCTATGGTTTTGTTGAACATACTGTATGCATGTCTTCACATTATTGTCTTACAAATCCAGGCAAAAGAGCTCTGGTGCAGAAGGCGAGCGTTTGAAGGAGGCAACTAATATCAACAAGTCTCTTTCTACATTAGGGTATCTACCTACTTTTAATGTTTTGTTTTGTCAACTTGAAATATTCATCTCAATCCTTCTCTGCCGTGGAATCTAAGCTTGCACTCTGGTGTGCAGACTTGTGATAATGAACCTTGTGAATATATCCAATGGAAAATCACAGCATGTTCCTTACAGGGATTCCAAGCTCACATTTTTGCTGCAGGTGAATGATTCTAGCTTAGATCATCATGAAAATGTTTTTCAGGCTTCGCGGATTGTGGTTATATATGTTGTATCTTTTCATATGTTTATGACACTTCAATTTAAGCGTAATTGTAGGTTAGAGAATTCATATCTTATGCAAACCGACTGAGAATTTTTTTTTTTTTTTGAATTATTTGCATTTTTCCAATATTGATGAGCTATTTTCTTGATTCTTAAATGATCTTCCTGCAGGATTCACTTGGTGGAAATGCCAAAACAATTATCATTGCGAATATTAGTCCCTCTAGTTGGTTAGTATTTTTTTGTCTGAGCTATTGCCTTTATTATTCTCGTTTGCATAATCTTCAACAATTTTTCTGAATAACTTTTTTATATAATGGGTATTGCATGTTTGTGACAGCAAAGCAATGTTAGCTAGTATATTGTATGAAACTTATTTAAAATAAATTATTCCCCTGCAGCTGCTCGCTGGAGACTCTAAGCACATTAAAGTTTGCCCAGCGTGCCAAATTTATAAAAAATCATGTGAGTAGCACTGTTTTGTCTATTGTATTAGATGGTTGTCTAATCTTTTGCTATTGGAAACTTCTCTAGTCATACTTTCAGCAATTTGTTTTGTCATTACCAGAAATAATGTTTATTTATTTTTTCTAATCTATTAGCTTTGAACTCCTAGTCTTTTTGACATAATGCCTTCAAAATAAATAGTTAATCCATTCGATTTTCATTGTGCTAACTGGAATGGTTTACTACATAAAAATTTATTGCTTATCTTTTATTTGATATCAGTGATAAAATTGGTATTTTTTTGTTTCCTAACTCTCAGATTGTTTCTTTACTAGGCTATCGTTAATGAGGATGCTTCTGGAGATGTGTTGGCTTTGAGGCTTGAAAACCAAAATCTCAAGGTACTATCTCCAAAAATTCAACTGTAAATTAGGAAATCCAGTGTAGCTAATGACTGCCTTGAAAAGAAGTATTGGGTTTATCTTTTGGTTCATTCTGGAAGATTGTTGAGTAGTTGTTTGTCATTTGTTTTATTGCAATAATATTGGCTTGATTAGAACTTAGAAACAGATTGTCTAATGCATGAGCTGTTACTTTTGTACAGGATTTAATTTGTTGCACTGCTTCTTGCGGTTGTGTTTATTGTTGTAGCCAATTCTGGTTAATAATCATCTTTTAAATGTCTTTTTTAGAAAGAAGTGTCTCGTTTGCGGAGTCTAGTCAATGGAGGAGTTGAAAGTCATGATGGAGATGTCCTATCACTAGCATTTCCAGGATCTCCAGGATTCATTAACTGGGATGGACTTCGTGGGCTCTCAAGTCCACTTATGTCCGAGAAAAAGACATCACATGTATGTTGATTTATCTCCATCCAGTAAGAAGTGTTTTGCGTGATAATGGATTCTTATTTCATTTTCCTCTCTGTAGCTTCATAAAAAGGAGTTTGAAGTTGCCCTTGTCGGAGCATTCCGGAGGGAAAAGGATAAAGACACTGCTCTACAGGCACTAGCAGCGGAGAATCAGGCAGCTCTGCAACTGGTATGTGAAATCCAATTGAAGTGCCTTTCAGTTTCATTTTCCTTCTGTATATGCTTTGAGATGTTTGAATGAGAGAATCAAATGCCTGCAAAGGTAGGCAAGATTTTTCTGCTTGGAAACAGAAGAAATGCTTTTGCTGTTTCTCTTCCACTTGAGGGTATCACCATAAAAATTTCCAGCATTGTTTTGCTTTACTTGAGAGGTTTGGGGGCCTTGAGCATGTCTAGATCATTTTGAAATTTGATAAGATAAAAATAGTAACAAGCAAATGTAGCTTAGTGCCTGTAGTCACTGGATATAGTTGGAGAACAAAAGATTGGAAAGAAGTTGGGTGAAATCCTATGGGGATACTACCTAATATTTGAGTAATAATTCCTTCCAACTTGCGCAGCCCATTTCAGTATGAGGTATGAAATAGGCCGTCTAAAAGCTGATTCACCTATTCAGGCTGGATTCACTTCTAGTCTTGAATTACAGTTGGTTTCTGTGAGATGAATGAAGGATTGTATCATGTACTTGATTTGCTTTAAGCTGTTTACAAAATGTGTATCAGGCTAAACAAAGAGAAGATGAAATTCAAAGCTTGAAGATGCGCTTGAGATTTCGAGAAGCAGGAATAAAGAGGCTAGAAGCTGTTGCTTCCGGGAAGATCTCTGCGGAGATCCACTTGCTTAAAGAAAAGGAAGAGTATTTAAAGGAAATAGAAGTCCTGCGTGCTCAGGTAGACCGAAACCAGGAAGTAACAAGATTTGCTATGGAAAATTTGCGACTGAAAGAAGAGATCAGAAGGCAAGTCTTTGCTGCTTCTCAATGGTTCCTTTATCACTGAATGTCTAAATCATTTAAACTGCATACTTACGTATGTTGATAAGTAGACATGAATATAACAAATTGGAGTTTGGATAGCGAACAATATATTCTTTGAATAGCAACAGTTAACATTAGTCCATTCCTAACTTCAACACCATAATGAATCTTAGCTGATTTTTTTTGTTCTTTTTTTTTTCCCCTCATTTTCTGCTCCTTTTTTGGTTGGTTGGTTTGCCTCTATATGGATCATTTTATACTCCATGACTTGATTTTTGGAAACTCTGATCTGTTCTCGTTATCTAATGTAATTTACTACCGAATTTGTTCCACAATTCAGACTGAAGTCATTTTGTGAAGAAGGTGAACGGGAGAGCTTGATGGAGCAGATAATGATTTTACAAAACAAGGTAATCTTCTGTTTTTCCTGGAATTATATATGTCTTCGATCCTTCTCCATGTCTGCCTAAACATGTTTTAGGATGCAGAAATGAAGATCTGTAACCTGGTTTCGTCAATTTGTATGGACTGTATATTCATTTTTGCATCTTAAAAGCATAATGTTGCATACTTTTAGTTTGTGAGAAAGATTTATTTTCATATTTTATTATTGTTTGCATTCTTTGAAGAAAAAGTTACAGAGAACGAGAAAACTGTAGTCTGGATAAAGTTGAATATGATCTAACATTGATTCATGGTTCTGCGTGTATTATCATGGTTAGGGAGTTAAATTCTACATGCAGAGGTTTAAAGTTGAAGATATTTCACCTCTTGTGCTCCTAATGAACATTTTTGTTCTTTCATTAATGTGTGTTCTGCAGTTGCTAGAAGCTCTTGATTGGAAACTCATGCACGAATCTGATCCAGCAAACATTCAGGTTCCTATCTTATCTGCATACTAGATTACCACCTTGCTGATGATGTAACTTTGAGGCTAAATTATGTTTCTCTTAGATTCCACAGAAGGAAAGCCCTGATATGGCAATGGATATTCAAAGTGATAATTTTCTGAGTTCAAATCAGGTAATAGAAAAAGTAATTCTATTACATCTTGTCATTTTATCTACAAATAGATATTGGAGGCAGCATCAAATCTTCATAAACTGAAATTCTTCATATCTTGAATAGCCATATCTCTTATTATTGAGTTCACGCCTTTGTGACAATCGATCAGGTCTTTAGATTCTAGCAAAGACGATATATTTATTCGTTCCATTGTGATTGGCTTGAATAACAATGTAGTACTTTAGAAGTCACGGCAATTGCTTACATATGTAGTGTTTTATGGCAGGAATCTGCATCGCCTTGGTGCACATCAATGAACGAGGAGAATGAGTTCCTACGCATTCAGGTATGCGTCTATATTAAAATCTTTTAGTTTAAAAAGAATATTCAGGGTTTTACCTAAGTTAAAGCATGTTCCTTTTCTTTCTTTTTTTTTTTTTTGGGATCACTCGCTCCTTCTCATTGATTTTGGGTAACTTCTTATTTTATATTTCTCAGGCCATTCAGAACCAATCAGAGCTTGACTCTCTCCGGAAAAAACTTGATTTCTGTATTGAGGAGAAAGAAAAGTTAGAAAGGTAATGTTAGATTGAATTTCGAGCCGACTTCCAGAAATTTACTGGGGCTTGTGAGGAATTTTTACAGTCATTATCATTCTACTTTTTTTATTTCATGTTTGGTTGTCTCCAAATGTCTCCAAATGTTTGGTTATCATTCTACTTATTCTTCTCAATATTTTAGCCTTCCCTGTTGAAACATTTTGCAGGCATGTCAGTGAGTTAGGAAAAGAGCTTGAAGCAGAGCGATTGTCTAAAGAAGTCATAGCTGAACAAGCCCAGAAACGGCAAACTGAACTTCCTTCTTTGATAAATGATCATGTCCAAAATGCAAGGCAAAGTGATCAAACAGAAATTAAAACTATGGTTGATGCCATTGCAGCTGCAAGCCAACGAGAAGCAGAGGCACATGAAATGGCAATTTTATTGTCGAAAGAAAATGATGAATTGAAGATGAAACTGAAGGTCTTAATTGAGGATAATAACAAACTGATTGATCTGTATGAGAGGGCCGTTGCAGACAAGAGTAACAAGAACTATGATGGTTCTCTAAATCCCCGGGAAAGTTTGATTGAAGATCACAACTCTTGTCTTATTGACGTAGCTGAAGATAAGGAACTGGAGACGAAAAGAGAATTTGAAAGCCTTAAACGTCAACTTGCTGAAATGCATGACGAGAATGACAAGTTGCTGAGTCTATATGAGCAAGCCATGCAAGAGAGGGATGAATTCAAAAGAGTTATTGCTTCTGGTCAATGTAAAAGTGTAGGTAACAAGGGAGAATATAGCTGTCCAGAAAAGCTCGTTGAAGTTGATGAAGGCCAATGTCTTAGGTTTGATGAATCATCTATTTCGGTCGATGAATTTGAAAAGGATGCGATAGCTTCTCTTGGACCTTATCTACAGAGTGCCAAAGATGATCTTGATTCAGAGGGTCATCCAGTAACGATCAATAAGAGCTTACTGGAGCAATCTAGCTTGTATGAGGTACATGTGCAGGATGGTTACAGTCAATCGACGGTTGATTTAGATTCAATAGCTTATTCTGACTCAAATGAAGCAAAGAAGCAATCACTATCTGAAGATGTGAATAGTGGCATGTTAGAAGCAACTGCAGCTGATAGAATGGAAATAGATGAGCTAGAGAAACCTGAGGAACAAAAGGAAACTAACGAGTGGAGAGAGGATTCTGGTGTGCTGGGAGTTGCTGCATCAGGTACATCGAACGAATATGACGGTGCCAGTCATATGAACAACATGAATCTGACTGGAAGAACCATCCCCATAGATGTGAGTAATGATTTGAATCCATTGAAGAAGAAGCTTGCTGAAGCACAAGAAAAGCTTGCAGACTCTGCAAAGACGATAAATGCTTTTTGTTCTCTTGAGAGAGCAATGATTGAGGTTGATGCGCTTTCCGAAGAAATCAGCAAACTGGAAAGTAGGATTCTGATAAAACAGCAGGAGTATACATCTCTCAAATCCCTTTCTTCAGAGCTGCAGGAGAAAAAAGATGTGGGCAACAAGAAATTATTGGCTATAAAACATTCCTTGGCAAGCTTTTCTTCTTCAGTGTGTTACTTTGAACACCGTGAGGCTCTAGCAAGATCGAGGTTGAATGCTTCTTCGCAACGAGTTTCTCAAAGGAAAGATGAGCTGACCCGTCTTCACGTCTCCAGGAAAGAACTGATGGATTCTCTCTTGAAGTTTAAACAAACCGAAACCAAATTGAGAAACAGCCTAGAAAACCTGAGGTCCAAAGTGGAGGAGGAAAACAAGAAACTTGAAAGCGACAGAGTTCTCTTTGCAATAGATAATGTTGAGAAAACGGCTCATGACCTGTCACAAAAGAATTGGCAAATAAGTGGGAAAGCCACTGACTTGCTTAAGTCCGAGGAAGAGAAAACAAAGCTACAAAATCAAATAAAACTGAACAAAGAAAACCTCGTACATGTGAGAAAAGAAGCTGAAGCTGTGAATGCAAAATTGACCAAGATGGACAATGAAATACAAGTGCTTAAAATGGAGTTGCAAAAAGAGGTGCTATCGACAGAGGAAATGGAACGAAAGCTTCAAAGTATCGTCTGCGAAAAGGAAATGCTTAAGGAAGTTAAAGAGAATGGAAGAAATGAATTCGAGAGCATGATCATCGAGTACCATCAAAGCTTGTTTGAAGCAGAATTAAAGGAGGAGGAGATCAAAATCATGGATGAGGAACTAGTAACCGAATCGCGAAAAGTAGAAGATTTACAGAGAGCAAAAGCAGAAGCTACAGGGAGAAAGAAGCAGTTGCTGGAAGCCATATCATCATGCAACTTAAGCTTTGTGTCTGAGAAAATGGAAGAAGATGTTCATAATATACAGAAGTCAGTAACAGAATTGAACTTTTTGCTTCAACAATTGTAGTTCAGTGAACTTTAAGTTTTCTGTTAAAATTATTTATCTGTAAGAACTGCTCCTTTTTCTAGGAGAATCAGAACTTGTGATGTGTACAGATTTGTTGCTTATTAATTTAGTATTCTTGAAATCTTGTTAAAAATGAAAAAACTTGTCAATTCTGCTTGATTTAAAAATTTTTGGCCAAGTCAAGTTTGGCAAAATCTAATCACTTAATTATAGGTGTCTCTAAAGTCTAAAGTGTCTTGATCAAGATTGTCGTACTCCAAACGAGAAAGATACTTCCCCTTTTACGATTGGTTGTAGGCGAGGAGAGATTTGAGCCTTAAATTCGTGATTAGCATAATATTTTGAATTATTCTTTTATGCCCACTGAAGTAATATGCAGGGTGAAATTTTTTTTTTTTTATGTCTATCTTTTGAAATTCTTTTATTAGTATAATTTTCGTTTTGGAAATTACCTTTCTATTCAAAAAATTATGGTGGATTGGGAATTCCTAACTTAAGTTCAATAAAATTGGGTTTAAGAAAGTTTTAATCTTTAGGAATAAGCATGTGGCATTACCACATGACAATTCAAAAAAAAAAAAGTTTAAGAAAGTTTAATCTTTAGAGATAAGCATGTGTCATTATCACATGACAATGTGGTACCAATTTTAGGGTTCATGATTTTCTTGAATACCTAAAATTTTTAAGGTGCCTAAAATTCTTATAACTTTCATATGAACCAAAAATTGAAAGCCACAAAAACCAAAAGCCCAGTGATGCAAAAATAAGAAATAAATAATTGTAGGGTGGTCAAAGGTGAAAAAGTATTGCAGGCCATCACTGTTTTTGGAAAGTCAAGTCATTTGTCACTTCTTAGTTGTTATTGACAGTAAATTACTTTTTCCACCTCATCTTTTTTTGGCCTTTTCTCACCTACACTTACCCCCTTTTATTTTTTCTTAATAAAAAAAATAATATTATATAATATATTAGCCTAAGTGCTTACCAAGTCAAATCTTGGTTTAGCTTTTAGTATCTTAGTTTTAATTATTAATTTACTGACGAATGCATTATTAGAATAATTTCATCGATCAAATCGCAAATTTCTTTTAATTTCTTTTATTCATTATAAATTATTGTACATTATAACTACAATCATCTTTAAGACACAACACATAATAATTATATACCATGGAAAATTTTATGGATAAATAATAATTTTCTGATATTTATCAAATCGTATTGTTTTCTATCTTTGATTATGGATAGTAGGACAAATTGTGAGGAAAAATGCCCAATATACATAAGGAAAAATGCCTAATTTTCTTTGATGACTCATTTAGCACTCATTTTCTTCTCCCTAATCTTCTTTCTTTTCTTAGTCAACGGATAATGTAATGCCTGCTAAACCTAAAATTTTTATTATCAGTTTTATATCTTACTCTTATTTTTGCTTTCTAAAAAAATAGATAGATTCATTGAACTTACATATTTAAATAAAAAATATATTTAATCAAAGAAATTCTAGCTCGCATTATCAAAAAGCAAAATTTATTTATATAAAAAAAATTGATTTTCATTATCATTCTGAATTGACATTACTATTATTATAATTCTTTTTTTATTTTTTAATTTTTACCACGGTAGAAGTTAAAAATAAAACGGATAAATGAAGTCGTTTTCGCCTGTTGTTAGTCTTCATAATTTTTCCACTATTTTCGGCCATTGACAATCGTATCTCTCTCTCTCTGTTCAGTTTCTTCTCAATATCAAGTCCACAAGATTTGATCAGGGGTTTCAGATTTTCATTTTCCTTCGTCTTCTCTTCATATAAAATTGGCCCAGAGCCGTTGGAGAATTTTCATCCTGTACGGTAATTGGCAGCCTCCAATGTCAGGAAAGATTGCATTAGACTCACCGGTGGCGGCGGTGACGAGGAGGTACCCGCTGCTGGAGAAGACGTTGGCTTCATCGCCGCCATCAACCAACAAAAGGATCGACGCCAAAAACGGCAGAGAGAGGCGAAGGGGAAGCAGGATGGGGGAGACGGCGGGAGGGTGCGCGGCGGTGTGCTGCTGTTGTCCATGTGCAATGATGCACCTCTTAATCCTCGCGGTGTATCGCCTCCCCAGGGGTCTTTGGAGGAAGAAGAAGAGAAAAAGTCTGTTGAGGAAGAAGCGGAAAAATTCGTCCAAGGAAAAGGAGGATCAGCGGAAAACTAATTCATGGGGTTTCGAGGAGGAGGAGGGAACGGATAGCGAGGATTGTGAGGGGCAAAACGACGGCGTTGACTGGGAACATGAGATGTGGGACCGATTTCATGGGGCTGGGTTCTGGAGGAGTCATTCTCAAAGGAAGGATGATGAATGAAATGGTTTACTTGCTATGTTTTTTGTACAGGAATTTTCTTCTTTCTTTCTTCTTCTGTTTGGGGATATGGACTTAGGGCAATTTCCTCAATCTTGAGGCCTAAAATATTGTGGAAAATCAAGCAAAAATATTAGGATTTGGTTTAGAGTTTGAGTTAGGGATTGATAAAGCAACCTTCTTGGACGTGATCATAACATTTTGTTAGTTTTTTAGTGTTTAGAAAGAGTTGGGACAGACATAGCAATCTTCTTGAACGTAATCATAACTGTGTCGTGAAATGTTTAGTTTACAGTGTGATGAATTGATCTAACATGTATGCAGTGTGACGTGATCATCACTATAATTTTCTTGATATGATTACGAATATAGTGTGAAACGTTTGAATTGTTAATGATTACAATTTTATCAAAATGTGAAATGTTTGGATTGTCAATGGATGATGATCACTACAATTATGTGAAAATAGGAGCCAATTAATGGATTGGACTTTGGAGCAATTTGGCTACTAGAATCTACTACCCTTACTTAGCCTTGGTTGTAGCAGTTGTTTGGTTTTATTTTCTTGCACCATATTGTGTCTTCTTGGGTTGTGACTCAAGAACTCCATTTATCAAGAGCTTATAGCTTTCTAGCCATGCTTCTTGTTGTTTGTTGGGATACATGGTTTGTGCCTCGTTTGGATGGCTATTGACTTTTCTATTAGGAAATTGAAAATGGCTTGAACTAGAGCAGATTAACCTTCTCTGCATTTATGAATATGAATACACAATGTTCTATTCACTTGGAAGGAGAAGGATATTCAAACTTTTCATGCAAAATATACCTAGGTTACAGAAAGGGCTTTCTTCTTTTTATTAATTTATTTATCTCTGTGTGTGTGGTGGGTAGGTGAGTGGCGGCTGTTGGATGGGCCCCTGTCCCCAAAGGCCTAGAAATAGGTTCAGTAATCCATGCAAATAAATCCAAGCAATTTCTACTCAGTATTAAACTTTTTTCCTGTGGGCTGTAGCTCAACTATATGAGAAGGCCCAATTTTACTGGTTGCAGAAGATCCACATTTATGTTTGAATGCAATGTTATTTATTTCTAATGTCTCTGAGAAATACTTGAGGAAGATGTTTTTAGATTTTGTATTCGATAATGTATGGCAATGAAAATAGGCACGATGATTTTTATACTTTTAGATTTCATAGTCTACGTCTCCTTGTCTCATGTTTTGTCTTAATAATAGTGTCATATCAAATTTTTATACTGTCATCTCATATGTATTTGAGGAACAAAAATGTAATTCCTCCAAAATATAATTATCAAATGAATTTTCACAAGGTGTAAGCTAATAAATGAAACCAAATATTGCGTCATATCTTTTTATAGATAATTGAAAAATATATTTCAACTTATGAGTTTTGGCTTCGAAAAATACATATTGTTATCTTTGTAATATTTTTGCCCAGCAAATTGGGTTCCAAATGCACCCAAGTTAGTATTCTTTTTGGAATAATGACCCCCAACTCCCTCTAAGGTTTGATATAATTATAGGTAGGTCCTTCTAGATGAAAGATGTGATTGTAATTATACGTCATGTTGAATAGTGATAGAAATTGTAATTATAATTATTCAAACTTTAAGAAATATGATGTTGAGGTAGTTATCCCTCTTTACTTTCATATTCTAACTTTTCACTCCTGTGTGTACATTTTTCTAATTGATTATTCCATATTGTACCTGATCATGATCATGTTTTTCACAAAAACACAATGTTGTATTCTCCATCATTAATCATTATCCTCTCCAATGGTGTGGGTGAACAAACAAAGATAATGCAAGAAAACATCAGCATCTCAGCCACGCCACGTGTCATTACTGTAGCTGGTGGGGGACCAATGCATCAAAATTTAAGTTTAATAATTTTGCTTTTACTTCTCACCTCCTCCAAAGCTGTGTCTCTGTGTCAGTGCGTGGCTGCAAACTGTGTCAGTGCGTGTTGTGTGTGTGGGCTCAGTCATCACCGCCAAAAAAGTAAAAAGAAAAAAATAAAGGAACAGAGAGAACAAGAAAAAGAGTAAAGAGAGTTAATTATTCTCCAAAGACAACAAAAAGAGAAGTCCACCATACTTCTCTTTTCACATTCTTTCTCCATTTCATCAAGGCGTAGTCTAAAATCACAGGCCCTCTTCTTTTCTCCGTATAACAAAACGCTTCTTCAGTTTGATCTGCTGTTGGATTGCTTAAAAGAAGAGTCTTTTAATCCTTGAGGTAACTTTATTTGTGTTTTTTACCTTATAATTTTGATGGGTTTTTGTTAGTTTTCCCTTTTGTATTTATATTCCTTCTTATGAAATCATTTGCGTGAAAAAGGCAAAGTCTTTTGTGGGTTTTGATTGAGTTTTTGACTTGGATGATTAGATATGAAGCTTTAACTGGGAAACTGAGAATCAGATTTCATGAAAGTGTTTTCTGCCTTTCTGAATAGAACCATCTGAAGATGAACTATTTATCAAAAAGTCTTTTTTTTTTTTTTTTTTTTTTTTTTGTGTTAGTTTGTTTTGGTGCACTTGGTTGACTGGGTTGGGTCTAAACTGTTACCAAATCTTCTTGCAATTTTTTTGGCACCCCTTTTATTGAATACGATCAATTTAAATATTATATTATAGTTTGCTTTTTTCTTTCCTTTTTTTTCCCATATTAAAATCTAAGATAATATGGTCTCAAGATACGGGGTATAGTTTTTGTTTTGTCTTTAATTTTCCACCCTATTGTTGCTGGTATTGAGCTGATGAATGCAGTGCAGAATGTGGTTTGATTCTTATTCAGAGGGTGTTTGGCTAAACTTAGAACTGGTTGGATAAAAAATAAGATTTTGAACCTTATAAGATAACCAAAATTGTAATCTTGTAATTAATATGATTAAACTCAGAGAAGCATATTAATATTTTAAACATAAGTTCAGAATCCCTATCTTGAAATTTCATTCTCTGTGGCAGATGGAAGAGGGAAAGTTGTCCGAGAGCAGTTTGACGTCTGCTGCGGCTTTTGTGGAAGGCGGAATTCAAGAAGCGTGCGATGATGCTTGCAGTATATGTCTCGAAGCCTTTTCTGATAGTGATCCTTCCACAGTATGTTTAAGGGTTATTGCTCTGGTCATCTGTTTTGAAATTGAACTTATCTAGAACTAATAGAAATGATTGATTGCAGGTGACTACTTGCAAGCATGAGTTTCATCTTCAGTGTATTCTTGAATGGTATCAAATTCCACTTCCTCAAGAAGTTCTTTTATGAGTTATTTTACGGTGTCTGTTTTATGGCATTTCGTGATCTCCTTTGATATTAATATATCAATGGATGATAATTTAGCTGTTAAGTGCCTTATGATATGTATAAACATGATATTTTGATACCGAAGCATCTTTATTTCCTGATGTGGAATGTTACTGTAAAAGATAGACGAAAGTTAATGATTAGGTTAAAACAAAATCTGTAGGTGCCAGAGAAGCTCGCAATGCCCAATGTGTTGGCAAGCCATCAGCTTGAAGGATCCGAGCAGGTACACTAATCCAGCTTTCCTCATTGCAAATGTTAGTCTATCTGTACTCATATTTTCTTCTCGTTTGACAGCCAGGAATTGCTTGATGCTGTCGAGCATGAGAGGAATATTCGCATGAATCCACCTAGAAATACCACTATATTTCACCATCCAACTCTCGGAGACTTCGAGTTACAGCATGTAAGTTGCTCCTTATTCAAGTTGCTCCTTATTCTTTCTTACGTCATTTTCTTTATATTAGCGGCTATATATTCGACTACACCCATTGTATCAGAATATCTAAATAAACTTCTGGTGCAGTTGCCGGTAAGTGCAAGTGAATCCGAACTCGAAGAGCGAATTATTCAGCACTTAGCTGCAGCTGCTGCTATGGGACGGGCTCGTCAGTTTGCTAGGAGAGAAGGTCATCGAAACAGGTCTTCGACTCAAGGTCGTCCGCATTTTCTGGTTTTCTCAGCTCATCCTAATGGGGCTTCTGCTACTTCAGCTGCTTCTTCTGTTGCTCAGAGTGATGGTGGTGGGCCCCCTCCTGCAGTCATGATAGCTGCCCCGAATTCTCCTTTTATCGCAGAAGATTCGACTCAGCTTATTTCACGGCCTTCTTCTGTGCAAGCTGACCAGCTAATGACAACGGCATCGGGATCAAGTGCTGCTGCAAATCAACATGGAACATCTTCGAGCCATAGGTACTCTATTATTGGTCGTTTTTAACAAGTTACTTACAGCTAAAGAGATCATTGTCGAATTCTGTTCATAACGAGCTTATTTTTGTCTTCTAGGAGGTCTCCTGCCCGGACATCTCCAAGTAATCAAGACAGAGCCGGACCATCAGATTTTCAGGCATTTTCCGAGACTCTGAAATCCCGCCTTAGTGCGTTGTCAATGAGGTATGAGAAAACTTATAATTTTTGGAAACTGTACATTTTTTCCTCATCGATATCCAACTTAAATAAAAGCAGAAAAAGGTGAAAACCAGGACTGTAGACGGACCGAGTCAAGTTGAACACGATACTGTTCAAGTTTTTTTGAATTTTTATCAAGCTTAAAAAATCACGTTTCAGATTGGTTTGATTATCAGCCGTATCGAATTCGCGCTTATTCAAACTTTAATCGAGTTCATAGTCGAGCTTAATTTGAATATCTTTTAACTACTTGACTCTCAAAATTGAGATGAAATTTAAATCTTTTCGAATAAAAAATTGTGGTCAAACTTGGATTGTAATGAATCAAGCTGAAATGATCTTTTATCGATCGTTTTGAAGTCTTAGTATCAAGTGGGTTGATTTATTTTTCGGTACTATTTAAAACACATTATAAACAGTGTGAGACTGTATGCTGTACAAGTGAAGTTCAAGAAGGGACCTCTACACAGTAAATAGATTTTCCCTTTTACAATTATTTTCTTTTAACTTTTTTGTTCTGTATTCCAGGTACAAAGAATCAATAACCAAAAGCACAAGAAGTTGGAAGGAGAAACTATTTTCCCGAAATAGTTCAATGCCCGACTCCCTCAGGCCCGAAGTTCGGGGAGAAGCAGACCAAGGTATAGCTACTGTATCCCGAATGATGGACCATCTTGGAATAGCAGAAGATAGTAGAACCACTGATGAAGCTACTGTATCAAACAATTTTGAGGATGGCTCGACCTCAGATCCTACTGAACAGCGGACCATCGAGACGACTAGTGGCCCTTCGTTGAGCGAGGATGACACACGAGCTCCGTGTGCTGCTAGTTCCATGTCGACTTAAGGTTCAATTCAACAACGGCATCAAGTTTTTGCTGCTTTTTTGTGTTTTCGTTTTGCAATGGCGGGTGACCCGCTGTCTGATGATGACGATGCCGTTGTTGTGACAATGCTTTGTCTCTTGTCCGGCTTATATAGGTGCAATAAAGGAGAGTGGTGCTTCTCCTCGGAACCAGTTTGTATCATACATTAGTTGTAATATTTTTTTATCAGTGATTCAAAATTATGTTTATGAATTTATATATGTTTCTTTATTACTATATATAGGTAAAATATCGATGAAAAAGAAAAGAGGTGGTAGTACTACTGGGCATGAATTTATGAATTTACGTTGGGATCTCTTGGGATTTTGGGAGTTATTGACAACTTTCAATTCACATGGAATAGGTGATGAAATATAAATTGAAACATATATGCTGAGAAAAGAATTATTTTCTCACAAAAAAATTTTATGTTGGCAATCAAGGGTTGTGGTACGTTTGTATGCATGTGTATCTATAGATATTTGTATATTTGTTTTCGAAATTTTAGATATATGTTATCACATTGATAGATCAACTACATTCTAAATTAAAATTAAATATAAGGATTAATGAATAAATATCAAACATTATTATTGGATAGATATAAATGTCACACATATAAGTTGAACTAAAGCTTACTAGTTTTAGACATTCAATAAAATATTGTCCAAAATTTATCGAGATTAGTTTGATATGTGTGCATAAAATAAGTAAAATATTATATATATATATACATATATTAGGATATAATGTACCTTGTATGTATTAAAATATGATTCTTATTTTCAGTGTAAATATGAAATTTAATATTAAGATAAAATAATGTTGTAAATAGTTATTTGAGCAAGTTAAGATTTAGGGTATTTTAGGGAGGACACTTGAAAAACTCTAGGTTGAATATAGCATTAGAGTTAAATGTAGTGGTCAGAATAGAAATTACAGAAGTGTGGGACAAATTCATAAAACCCATTAAAATAAAAAACAGCACCGTAGTCAACTCCTTCTCTGGCTACCGGAAGTTAATTGGAGACAAAAGAGGCAAGGAGAAGACCGGTAAAATTGAAGCTTTTGTTGCTACTGTCTTCTTCAATTCTGCAGTAATTTTTATTTTTCTTTTTTTTTTTTCCTGATTATATGTGAAAAAGCAAAATAATCTTATGTTTGTATTGTTGTTCTTGTTGGATTTTTCTTCTAACAGTTCAACATGTCCGGAGAAGAAGAGGAAAACGCCGCTGAGCTTAAAATTCCCGATGGTAATGTCCTTTTCTTTTCGTTATTTCGGAATAATATTGATATCTTCTGGTATATATTATATATGCCGATAATTTTTTGCCGGTTGAGTGGGTTTTGTGTATGATTTGAGTTGCTTTGCGATCTTTTTGTGTTTAGAAGTGATTAATGCATTAATTATTACATCGATATATCAATAATACATTCGAAGTTCAATTATATCAAGTAACACAAGAAAAATCCTAATTTCTCTTATTGACATTGATAATAATATGCTAATTGTGTCTAATTTTGGTTTAATTAATTTTGGTGATCATATTCCTCTTACGAACATTGTTAATTATCATCTTTTTATATTAACTTCTTAATTATTGCAATAGAATAACTTAAGTTCGTTCTAACTTCTATATGTTCAGTTTCTATTTGCTATATTTACATGTGGCTCCTATCCTGAGATGCAACTTGATGATTTTGTACATTGTTTGTTCAGAATTTTTGAAGGCCAAGTGTCTAATGAATTGTGAAGTTGCCCTTATTCTTGAACATAAGTATGAGCAGCTTCAGCAGATGTCTGATGACCCAATGAATCAAGTGTCTCAGTATGTAAACTTTCATGCTTTAAGTGTCACGCTTCATTATTTACAATGGCAGTTCCTGAATGGAGTTTTGTAGATCACACTTATATTTCTTTTTCCAGAGTGTTTGAGAAATCACTCCAGTATGTGAAGCGCTTCAGCCGATATAAGAATCCTGATGCTGTCAGACAAGTTCGAGAGTATCCTTTGTCTTATTTATACCCAAGACAGCATTCGAACTTCCCATAACTAATGAAATTCACCTGAACAAACTTGAAGAATTATTGGTCTCTTTGTGAGAAATTAATGAAGAAAAACATTGGTCTTGATACTAGTTTGCTTGTGTTTTCTTTTGAGCCTAAGATAACTGAAAATAACACAGTATATACTGCAGCTTCAATCTAAGTTGGTTTATAACATTTATGTGCTCTCTCTGAATGAGATATTGTTTGTCATTATAAACTCATTTCATTGTTCTCTGCATAGCATGAAAGCTGAAGATCACGCTATCATATTTTTTTAGATGGTCTAATTCTTAACTCAATTTTCAGAATTCTTAGTAGATATCAGCTAGCTGAATTCGAGGTAAAGTAAACTTTCACCATGACACATCCATACAAAACTTCTACCCCGAGCACCTTTCTAGCTGAATCTCATGTATTTCTCTTAAATTCTGGAAAATCTCATAATTTGTGCGATGTTCTGCAGCTGTGTGTACTTGGGAACCTTTGTCCAGAAACGGTGGAGGAAGCTATAGCCATGGTTCCATCCATCAAGGTAATTCAACACTCGTAATACTGTATTCTTCGAATCAGTTCTCTGTGTTCAATTATTTCTATACTTGATTTCAATCATCTTGCATCTATAAACTATATATATCGGGTTCAGTTTGGAATGGAGATTGTCATGAAATCCTATTAAATATTAACGAGGCCTTCTTACTTTGCAGACTAGAGGAAGAGCACATGATGATGACGCAATTGAGAAAATGTTGAACGACCTCTCCCTGATCAAGAAATTTGAGTAGTTTTGTAATCACAGTTTGTGCGAGAGCATATTTATGCCGACAATACATTGTGATTTATTTGTTTCAGTATTTAGGTTAAGAGTATTTTGCTAGCACATTAACGTTCTCAACAATGAGATATTGTTTGGCATATGTTACTAGAGCTTATCATATCCTCATTCTTCATAAAATTGAAACTCCTTTGTTCTTATGCTGAGTTTCGCCTTCATTATCAACAACGCTCCTCCAAATAAATCATTGAAATGTGAGGTTTGAAATGCAGCAAAAGAAGAAAACAAAAGTAGATGACGAAAGTTATTCACATATCTGTAACAATCTCTACGGAAATTAGAAGCATAAAATTTCCAACGGAGACACAGGTGATAAAACAAAGAAACAAAAACGACAAACGAAGGTAAAATTTCATTGTTCGCGAGGAGATATATTATTGCTTAAAAAGGAAGTTCCATTTGGCGTTCAATGGGCAGCCACAATCCAAAGACTCTCCTCTAAGCTCTCTTTTCCAACCACTCATGGAATTTAACCTGTGCAGCCATTGTGTCCACCCTGTATAACTGGTACCAGTGGTTTGCAATTTCAATTCCAAAAGTGCCCCCAACTACAGCTCCGAAAGCAAACGATAGTGCAGCACCTGCCAAATTAACAGAGTCTCTCTATAAAATCATAATCATGCAAAGTATGCACAAATCTATGCATACACTGTTTCAAAATCATTCCAGAGAGTTCAAACAAAACGGGTGCCTACCAAATCTTGGTTATGTTTAATTAAATCATAAGAATCTGAATTGGTTTCACTTTTAAACAATGAACAACAGTTAAAAAAAAAAAGAATAAAATATAAAATAAAATTAAAAAAATGATGGTATCAAGAGTAATATATGGGGTCCCTACAGGCCTGATATGAATAAAGCGGGAAAGAAAACTATCGAACGAAAGAAAGCAGCAGTTGGGAAGCAGGGAGAAGTTAAACCAGCGCGCCAAGCTTATCCCAAACATACGAGTAGCGACGGAGATTCTGTCAAATATGCCTGTCAGAAGGTTGCTCTTAAAATTTACAAAATCACGACTACTATTTCCGTAAAAGCCATCATCATCATGTTCCCAATCTCACAACTTCACAGAAACACCATAGCTATAAGAGAAATAACACCACTTCCAATATTATCTGATCTTCATCTCCATCTCTTTCCCCACCGTCATCAAACCCAACCAGGAGGGATTAGTTTCACTTTTCACAAGCAAGTACAATTGCTATATGTAAAGAAAATGAAAAGGAATTAACCCCTTTCGCATGAGCGGGTCCAAGTATGTATATATATAAAATATTCTTGCATGTGGATATGTAAGTAGAAGTGCAAGAATCAACCCTACGTTCCACCCAACCTCAAATGAGTACAAACCATCTGAGAATCAAAGGAAAAGCAAAAGGTGAATACTGAAAAGATCAGGTTGACAACTGAAGGAGGCTTTAAGTAAGTGGACATGGGAGCTTGGTTGGCTTTTGTTATCAGATAATTACAGTGAAAAAAAGGGAGGTATACAGGACAGGGTGGCTTCACATTATTTCCTGTTTACTTTTTTTTTAGTAATAAATTAATGACAAAAGTCGACCAGCTGCAATTGCTAGGCATCCATCGGAAAGACGTTTTTAGTCATATACAAGGAACATGGTGAGTTAATCAAACGTATATAACAAATGCATTCTTTATTCTTGTGCTGTACCGCCTTGTGAAGATAAATACTTGCCAAAGCCCACACAAACTTACGATCACTATGTAGCATGCATACCCAAAAGTGGACGAACAAAAGGATACAAGATCACAACATACCATGAGGACTCCTAGACCACTTCCAAGTAACTCTAGCAGTTGAAATTGCTCCAACAGCAGCACCCGCAACACCAAATCGAGCTGCTTGCCTTGCTTTCCTCAGCTGAAACAGGACGCGATCAGAATACAGAGAAAACAGAGATTAACAAGATAATAAAGAGGGAAAAGCTTACAAATGAGGCCTGAAAAAATGAAAATTATTCACAAAATGAACATGAACTCCTATTACTTCTCCAGACTAGAGAAAACAGGAAGAAAGCCTCAATTTTTAACCTCCAAAAGCCGCTAGAAAGAATTACGGTTATATCAAATACAAGAAACCTAAAAGAAGCAACTAGTCCCCAAAAAATTACACAATTTTCATGAATGGTCTGTCATCAAATCGCAAAGTTCCAGAAGGGTTACTCCATTGCATTAAAACTACTAACGACAAATCATCAATGTTTCAGGTGAAGTGATTCTAATCGGTGCAACTAAGAAAGGGTGTGCAAATTATGAGATTAATAAGCAAATTCAGAAAACGCGAAGCACACAGATCGACGAACAAAATTAGCCCCACCAAACATTTTCATCGTAGCTCAGTTGCAACTCGCGAACCAAACAATTCCCTCAAGAAAGAATTAACAAAGAAAAAAATAAAAAAACAAAACAAAATATAATATAAAGAGTGAAAAAAGTTCCGAATCTGATCACTAAACCGAGAATATATAAACAAATAACACAAAATTTAGATGAGAACATACAACTGGACCATGGACAGGATCAGATTCAATAAACTCTTGGACGACAGAGTTATCCCACTCAGGCAAAGGTTTCTCAGGGTCAAGAAATCTCGAATAATTATTCATAAATGAGAATCTCTCAGCCCAGAATTCCTTGTACCCTTCCCAGTGTTTCCTGAAGAACGATTTCGATTCCTCTGTTTCACTCATTTTTATTCCCTTTTTGGTTGAAACAGATTGATTTGAGGTTTCTGCTCCCAAAATTGTGTATATATATATATAGAGTATCTACGGAAGAATTGATGAGCGTTTTTATTCTCTTTTAAGTTTTGGGATTGAGTTTTGACTGTGGAGGCGCAGATAGGTAGAGAGACATTGAGAGCAACTGCTGGGGTGTAATTGTCTACGTCGGGTCCATGGTCCATTGAGGTGGACACTTGGCTGGACAAATACCTTAATAACACGTTTCTCCCCAAGATTTATGTTTTTATAGTTTGTGCTCGAACGACCCTACATAGAAGTGAAACGTATTAAACAATAAAATTATATTTGATTTCATTCAAAGAAATAAATCCTACTCCATATATTGTTTGTGGAAAATTCTCTGATTAGGATTAATAAATCAACTGTTTAATATTATTACATATTAAAAATTAATTATATTATATATTAAATATGATACTCTTAAATAGTTATTTTCATGATGTATTTTCATGTTTGATACATAATATATTCCTTCATATTAACTAATTATAATGACCTAATATAAAATATCATGACCTAATAACATCTCTTCAATTAAATTATGTCCATATTTTTGTATTATATATGTTAATTATATTCAACATAATAAATACACAAAAATTAAATCTACATTATAAATTAATATATTAATTATTTTATACACTCGTATATTGTACATAAACGTTAATACATATACCAAATATTATATAAATTGAAATGCTATAATAATTTAGACAAGTAAGCGCATTTTAACAATAATTTTTTTTCTGTAAATAATATTTTTAAAACTACGTATTTACAGAAAATATTTATGTCGCCTCTTCGGATGAAATTAAACTAATCACCAAGAAAAAGTGAAAATTCAGTGAATACACAATCAAAATGACGAGTGGTATCACAAGAAGACATTAAGAACCAGAGTAAAACCATACGCCATTCAAAGCCAAGACTACTTTCTTCACATCTTTATACAACTCAGGAAAAGCAGATCATATCGATAAGACAAGATGATTCTGCTCCACCAACAGCAGCTTACCCACCTAGCAAAGACCATCAACTGCACCCGAGGAAGAACCAAAGTGAAGGGGCAGAGAAAATGGCTAATTAAGCGGCTTATATATAGCAACGGATTTTGTCATCTCTTCCTCTTCGGAACAGCCCCAGAACCCCGGCCCCCTTTGGCATCTGAGGTTGCAGCAGTTCCTCTCCCCCGACCCTTTTTGGCACTCGAGCTTCCAGAACCCTTCAAGTCCATCTGTACTTGGATTCCTAAAATAGGAAAAAGTAATCAGAAGTTTAAGACAAAATGGTGCAAAATGTTTTATATCGAAGTGGAAGCTGAGGATCATAATTGCAGATGAGCAGGCGCATTGAGTGTATTAATTATAATTTCATGCAAAAGATAGTAATTAAAAACTGCACGATGTTTCGTAGTAAGGAGTATCACCAACCCTTCGAATTTAGAGATTCAAGATCCGATCGCAGCTTCTTCTCTGGATCGTCCAAGTCATCCTCTGAAAAAAATTACAGCCATACAAGTCAGTCTCAAACAAGGTTTAGTTAATACATCTTGATTGCAAGAGAAAGCAGCTGACAAATGTTTTTATATTGGATAAAAATAAACCTTGGTCCTCTGTCTCTGAGGTGATTTCTTCTTCATTTTCAATATTTTCTTCTGCTAAAGTTTCATCAACAGGTTCTAGCATTGCTGCAACCCGCTTCTTTAGAGACTTCTTAACTCCAGGAAGTGTGACCAAATCTGCAGCCCGAACCACGCGTGATGAGCTGCCTTTGTTATAAGCTCTCGTTAGAGCAGCTTTTACTGCAGGCTGTATGCCATCCAGTGGATTGGGATGCCCCTAGAGAATGTACACAGCATGTCAGATGAGAATAACTTCACGGATAGATATATGAGAGGAGATAACGGTGAGGTTAGACGCACCTTAAATTTCGATAGCTCCGTGATGGTATCAAAGTCCTCCATGCTAATGGAGTATAAATCCATGAATTCAACAACTTTCTCTACAGCTTCATCCTGGCAATTCATTCCATAACAAAATTATGCATGTTTAACAATAATAATAATAATAATAATAATAATAATAGCAACTTTTAGCAAGTAAAAACAAGGGGAGAAAACATCAACCTTCGGTAGGTTCTTTAAAGGATCAGTCAATCGCTGCAAAAGAAGAGTAAAGTAATCAAGTCGCAATGTTGACCTGCCATAGGTGAACACAGCAGCATGGTGAGCATGTTAGATACACTCTAAGCGTAAGCCACATGCACGAAATCTCGTAAACTACAGATTGATCGAACTTATGGCAAATGAATACAGAAATTACCTTCCCAAGTTAGATTCACGAGAAGCAAGAAGATGAACATGCATATCCTCCAAAAGTCTGTAATTCTTTCCCATAGTAGAGTTCTTTCCCAACCAGCCCCCAAATCTATTG